>CM053790.1:52631693-53031693 GCA_028749045.1 Cupressus sempervirens | reverse complement strand
AAAGCAACATCACAGTAAATAGAAATAACATCACAATGAACAAAAATAACATTGCAATGAGCAGTAAAAATAAAATAAATATGTGGTTCCTCCCAACTATCAATAGCATCATAAGACCTGTTGGAAATATTCAAGATAAGACAAGTTACTGAGAGGGGAGGGGTGAATTAGTAACTTGAGAAATTTTAAAACAATTCAACACTTTAACTATATACACTATTCACCATTCATTCATCCAAACTATGAGAGATCAAACATTCATAACACAGTGATTTGGTAACCCAGAAACCTTCCAAATAGAAAGTAAAACTAGGGTAGGGATGATACCCACAAAACTTCATTACTGTAGTAAAAAGTTGGCCTGTTAAGGCTTACATTGATCACTTTTGGTGATCTGCCCTATTAGGAGCACAAAGGACTATAGGTCAACCTTGTTAGAGGATTTACATACATACACTGAAGTATGCACTCTGTTAGGAGATTTATTCAAAGACTGTTAAGTCTACCCTATTAAAAGATTTACAAAATTGATTCACCTATTAAGATGAAATAGTGGATCTACTTACAACTTGATTGCTAATTAGATCCTTGAAGTATAGATCACCCCTTGTGACTGATGAATCTTTACTACACCTTGTAGACTTTGCTAAATACTCTGCTCTGTTGTTGATTCACTTTTATTCTTCTCAAAGTATTACATATCCATCTTGATACATACATTTTAAATGATATAATACATTACATATATACCATTTGAATAATTACAATTGCAAGGTTGGCCAAAACACAAGTGAACAAAATATTATTGAGTTAGCCAAACAGTAGAAAACTCGAGTTCTTCAAGCTGACTTGGTGACCTTCTGATACTCAACATCCACTATATTACTTAGCATCATCATGCACTCAGTAGAAGTGAAGGCTTGGTCCATACTAATCACACAACATAGCTTGGAACTCAGTAACCATTGGAGACTCGGTAGATATAGTATCACTTGGTAAGAACTGAATCCTTTTTTTACCTTGCTTTCACTCGGTAAGCACTATACTTGCATTACTTGGTAAATATTGGACTTCCATCACTCAATGAACACTATGAAGTTCGATGAACACTCTATGCTCAGTAGATACTACTGGGCTGCACATCCACTCGATAGCTTCATGAATGCTCAGTATGAACTGCTTGATTTCACACTCACTCGATAGCTTCAGGAATGCTCGATATAAACTACTTAAGTGATGAATCTACAAGGTAACCACTAAATTCTCGGTATACACTGTAGACTGAGTGATGAACTCGATAATCATTTAGAATCGAGTGTGTTGTCACTAATGACAAATATAATATAATGCCAACAAAGACCATCATGGAACCTTACCATCCTCTGTGCATAACATCCCAAGCCACTAACCAGATTGTTGGCACTATCTTAATAGGGACATCACTACTAAAACATGCTACAACATAAGCATAAGGAAATCTAACATGCTAGAAGTAAAGCATAAGATAATCCTACAAAGTAGATAACGTCACCTATCACATGCTAATCATCATAATAAGGAAATGTGATAGTAACTAACATCCTCTAAAAATGATACATAAAAATTCCAAATGAAAGCATAAATCACAAGAAAGCATACTCTGAAACCCAAAGTACCAAGTGAAAACATCTAGCAACGGTTGCACTAAGACAAAAGACCATCTCTATACACTAGTCCCTAGAAGTGGTATAGGTAGCTATGCCTCCCAACTATGTGGAACCCATAGGTCCAAACCTACCATGTTGATGGAGATAAAGATCCAACCACAAATATACACAAAGAAAACATCCATCGCTAATACTCATGCCAGGCAGTATGATGGCTATAACCTAGAACCTAAGACAATGCAAGTAGTATAGGTCCTAGTCAAACACTCAAAGGACTACTAAGTAGGGACTAACATCATGGATAGTTTCTTGGCATTGACAACCCCAAGCTCACATCATGTGTGGAAACTCTCACAAGGTACGTCCCTCTCAATGTACTCCCTTAGATCCATCAACAAAATTTTATTATCTTAAGTTTTATTATCACTCACACATTTTATTTAGTTATCACTTAATTAAAACTCCCTCTACCAAGTCATGGCACCATGATCGTCAGGCTGCGAGATAGGATCCCCCTCCATATGCTACCCTACCCAACCCATGCTCATCCTACAACAAGTGCTTGAGGGCATGCATATTCCCAACCCAACTCCAATGATCATAACTCTCGAAAGTACAATGGAAGATTGGGCCTTGCAAGTCACCTAACAAATGTACACGCATGTACTCATGTGTGGCACACCACCATCATGAAGGTCATAACATAAGGATAGGATGAGAATGAATGTAAAACAACACTCAACTGAAAATAACTTAGGAGGATGGATTCTACATGAATCCCAAGAACCAATAAAACCATACATCATGGAATCACTCAATCGGCCTCAATCTGGGAGTATGGATTCTTCACAAATCCCAATGATGAAACAAGACCAAACATCATGAACTCACTCAACTAGCCTCAATTTGGGAGTATGGATTCTACACAAATTCTAGTGTCCACAAAACAAGAACAATGGTCCAAAAGAAACCATAGCAATAGGTATAAAATCACTCAACTGAACACAAAGTTAGGAGTACAAATGTGACATGCATCCCAAAGCAAACATAAAGGTACAAAAATGGTCTAGCTAATATCCAAATGGATAATCCAAGTCCACAAGCTAACTTGTGCCAAGAAAACCCAAGAAAGCAAGGTAGCAAAGAAAATGAGGAAAAAACCCCCAAATTTTGGAAAACTTCAAAATTAAAACCCATTTGGCCTTTGGGTACAAAAACCTCAAAAATCCAAAAATAATTAAGTTCGGAAAGTGTATGCAAAAATGGTCAGCATAATGGTGCAAAACTCTAAACCCTCATCCGAAAAAATAGAGAAATGCTCATACATGACTGACTTGGCAGAACCAACAAATAGAAACAGAAGGGAACACTAGTTCTTAGCCTCCTAACAAATGGCTACCAAAAATAGAAGTAGAAATGAAGCCAAAACAATAAAACAAGAGAGCCCTACCTCATAGCCAAAAGGGTGAAATGGGAATCTAAACCTTAAAATAAAAATCTCATAGAATTAATTGAAAACTACATCAATCCAAGGTCTCCTTGAGCTCAACCTCACGATGATCCCACACCCATAGCTCCCACAACGAACAAAATAGTAAAACCTCATGAAGAGGATTTTGGGATTTACACTCAAACTTTCTAATTCAAAAGTCAGAAATGAGGAATTAAATTCCTTTTTGGATATTTATTCACTTTTTGAGTGAATAAATGATGAGGACAAATAACCAACCAACCTAGTTAAACGCTGAACCAACCCAAATGAAAATAGGATATTCCTAAAAATAGAAATTAATATATGGAAAAGCTGCCATAAATTAAAATAAATCAATTAAAAAGCACAAAAACCCAAAAACACAGAAATTTTCTTAACAACTTTTGCAACAATGTGAACCTCTAAATGCACAGACATGCTTATTAGTCTAATCACATAATGCAAATGAGTTTGGATTTAATAATCACTAAAAGGATTATTTAAAAAACTAAAATAAGGATACATCGACCATACAAGGACAACATTGGTAAAATATGAATGGTTGAATCACTAACTTCGTGTGCCACTGCCAAAGATATAAATCCTACACACTAAACAACATGATCAAGTGAAATTGCATATAATAACATATCAAAAGCAATAAATGCATTAAATCACCTCATTTAATAATTTATTTAATTATATTGAAATAATATATTTACATCACTCACATTCCCATAAGCAAAGCGATGCAGGAATGAAGTAAATAAACATAGCATTAAATCCATCACATAACATAATCAGAGATATATCCAAATACTGGATAATCAGATATCATCATAAAATACACTGTCATTTCAAAATGGTATTATCATGCAAAATGATCAACTGAACAACATAGTTGTTTAATATCTATGATATTGAAATCAAAGTATAACATTTGACCCTCGGGTCATCTCAAATGTACAACATAACATGAGTAAGAAATATCTCTTGGATCAAAACATAATAAGGTAAATATTTGCAACACATAACTAATGAATCCAACATGGACAATCCATTTCTAATTATTTAAGTATTTAATAATGGTTGTTTAAACAACATGAAAAGGCATGACTTAAAACACATAAGTGAACATAGTCATAAACATGACTAACCAATGCTACAGGAACCTAGTCCAGTGTAGCATGGTAATAGTAAATAGTGCAATCTCTACACACATCTCAAGGCAATCATAGAACAACCTCAGGATACCACATTGATCCTAGTAACCACTAGCACAAACCTCAGTGAACCATAAATCACATCATAATCTCATAAATCAGCCAAAGCATAATCAAAACAAATGACACAAAAACATAAATCCAATCACCTCAATGGTGTAGACCACTCATTATCACAATCATGATCCATCACAGTGAAAGTTTAACAAGAAGTCAAATGGAAGAGGAACTACATTTTTCCCCCCAAAGACTAGGCTTGCTCCTATAAGCCTACAATCCACGAATAGAGACCAAAACACACCAAGAACAAAATAAAGATTGAACACAAGGAATGACTCACTGACTTCTTCACAAGTCCAACCAAATCACTCCAACATTCTCAAACCATTACATCAGCTGCCAAATAGGTCAACCACAAGAGAATGGGTGTCACACAGACACAAGGTCCTTCAACAAGGAACCTCCTAGGTGCTAGGAAATCCATCTAGCCATAAAGTCAACAATACAAGGTAAGGAAAAACCCACTCTACCTCATCAACAATTTCCCAACTACAACATGCACCTACCAATTGACTACAAAACTAAGTTAACACACTATGCACTTTCAAGAAGAGTTGGAATCATGTGGAAAAGACATCCCAAAATTCACAAGAATACAATCATGTCACACATGACCATCCTTGAATCCATGTAAACTCATCCTTCAAACATAGAGGATGATGGTTTACCAAAAATATTACACACTACAAAAGGATACTCACCACTACTAACCACCTAGCATAGGAGCACATTATCTCTTTGTAAGGTACAAAGGTCAACTATCACTAGGGCTAGGGTTACATAACCCAACCAAAAAAGATGTCACCTTTCCACAAGGTTGCAAAGACTTCGTCAGTGGACACAATCATGTAAAATCTTCATACCAACTCATAAGAGGGTAACATGTGTCCAACAATACCATGTCCTTCTAGCAACTTGCTAGGAATACTACACTCAACCTACCACTAACTCAATCTCTAGCCTCAAGTCAATGGTTAATGAGAAAAAGTGACTAAGACAATTCTCTTGAAGAAACAAGCTTGGTTAGAAAGAAACTATAGAGTATAGGGCTGAGAGGGAGTCTCTCTCAACCTCTACACTAAATCAGCCCAAGACATGTTAGGGAATACACAATCCCACTAGCCATCAACATACTCATCTGAAAACACTAACTGAGCTAGTAGCATAACCATACTATCCTAATCTCTCAAGAGAGAAAAGGATACAGAGATGTGCCAAAGTCAACATCCAAAAAGGATAATCTAGACTCATCAAAGAACTGAGTCACTCCCAAATGACAAGGCAACATCAACCTTGAGCAAGGTACACTTATAGGCTATAGTTCACCTCATGAAGGTGGATTGGTACAATAGGAAATACACAAACCCAAGAACAAACCCCAAAAAGTACCTAATAGATTATGAAGACTAGATAGCTCTTCCAATAATCATAATATGAAGAGTTAAACTTCTCCAGTGGGCATAAATATGATATGTCATGATTAAATTGGCCTCTTCTTAATAAAGGGTACTTGGAACATCGATCTACAACTCCAAACATATGAATGAGATGCTTTTTGTTCCCGAGGAAATTTTTTGCAAATTAGCACAGTGTCACACAAAGTTTCTCATTAAACTAGGTGAGAAAGTGCATGATCATCAATTTCTTGCATGAAATTTCAAATCAACACAAAGCCTTCACTTTGAAGGCCATAACTTTCACATCTTGACTCGAATTGACTTCATTCAAAAAGTGTTAGAAAGATATAAAAAAGGAATACAATATGATGGAGCTTAGAGAGTCCTAAGATCTAAGAGTTTGAAACACCACTCAAGACAACACAACATAGGCAAAATCAATAGTTTTGGTTACCAAGACAAGCAACGGACGAAATGCCCAAAACTACTCAAGAACACACATGCCTGGAACAACATAAGACATGGAATGAAAGGTAGTTCACACAATAAAAACCATCATTACTTATCTTTCATAATTTTATTAGTTAAAACTAACACAAGAACTAATGCAAAGTAAAATTGAAAGGTTTTTCAAAGCAAGGGTTCAAGAGTTACTTACCATAAAACAATACATATCTTTTCAAATTTATTTCCAAGAATAACATTACATTTACTCATCTTTTAAACCATCCAATTAGATTAACAACTTTAAATCTATCAAAGACACACTAGAATGTTCTCCATGATATTATCCCTTATACATACTATGAGAGGTTTGAGATGAACATGGTAGAGCCACAACACACAATTGGGCAATAGTTAAAACACATTAAAAATAGTCATTATGAACCAAAACAAAAAGCCCAAATGGGTAATTGTCAATTCCAACAATAAATATCAAAAAGTGCACATTTCAATAATAAGTCAAACATGACAACTATCACAAAGAGCACGATGGATAAAATATTATGACTATTCCAAGAGAGGAAAATACTAAAAACCAATATGAGGAAAGTACATCTAGCCAAATAAAATAAGGCATCAATTAAATCACATTACATGTGATGATTAAGGACAATCACACAAGAGGGATAAACCACCACATAATGCTAAGGAATACATCATCCTACCAATATTAGAGAACACACTCACACACATCAAGCAATATACCATTAGTAACCTCATGTATATGTAGACAAAAATAATTTCCATAATTATTTCTCCATGTAATACAATATTTAAATATTCATCAATTTAATACAAATTTCCATAAGCTTAAGAAGTAATCAGATTGGAGACTTAATTCATTAACCCAAAGGATAAAATGTAAAACCTACTTCTTTGTAATGATTCACAATAAAAACTCATTTATAAATGAAAGGAACCATTTCATTAGTATAATGACATAACACAGAGTCACAAATAAGATTCCTTTATTTATTTACAAATAGGGGAAAGTAGAGAAATAATGCACCTAACTCCACAAGGAGAAACAAAAGAGGCACTCAAAGCCAAAACATGGACACCAATTATTAGTTCCATCCAAAAGGGTCACACAAGAAACTGACCAAACAAGGCACATCGATTCCATCAACAAAACCAGGAAGACTCACTTCTTTCTCCTCACACTGATCTAGTCACATCTACTAGACAAGTAAGTCCATCACAAGTAGATACCAAAGCAACAAAGATCATGAGTTCTCACCAAGATACTCACACTCACACACACAGTATCAACCATATGGGCTATATATACACAAAGATACCCATGTTTGAACATGGGCTCTGATACCAAATGTAATGCCTCACCTAGGGATCCTTGGAATAATGATTCAATTCAAGCCAAGATATATATATATATATATATATATATATATATATATATATATATATATATATATATATATTTTACAAGCATGAATGCACATGGCAACATCATACAGGGATCACAAAGATCACAATGGAAGACTTCACTAACAATCAGAGCAACCAACGAACATCACTACCGAACTAACACACACAAACTCAAGAATAAAAACCAAAGATGACATCAGAACATCAAAATCTCTAATATATCAAAGTATGGAATAACTAGCAATCCTAAAGGGTACTCAAAAGTCCAAATTACATTCTAAGAAAGATAGTGGAGAGGCCCCCTATTTTTTGCATGAAAGATAGTCTCATACGAGGAAGTACCTCTTCGCATGAGAAAGTACACTGAACCACATGAAGAAACACCATCTTGTGTGAGGACATGCTTTTTTTAGTAGCCAAAACACCCAAATTCATGTGGAGTTTCATGCAAGGATTCACCAAGTTGCATGAAGAAACCCAACACACCATGCAAACAATTGCATTCTCACACCAGAAAGCACAATTTTGTGTGAGGATACAAATCAACAGCCCAGAAAACATAAAGGTAAAAAGTTAAGTAAATAAGTTTCCTCCACACTAAGGAGTACCATATCCATATTTTGAGGAAAGAATGCTCAAACAATATATGAAAGACAAAAAGTTGGAAACAACATCTAAATATCTAATCATATATTGAAGGAAAAGAACATAAGGGAAACCTCTCAAAGTACTAAAAGAAACATCACAATAAACAAAAATAACATCGCAATGAATAAAAATAACATTGCAATGAGTAGTACAAACAAACTAAATATGTAGTTCCTACCAACTGTCAATAGTGTCATAAGATCATTGTGGATCTTAGCCATCCCTTGTGTGCAACATCCTAAGCCACTGACCAAATCATTGGCACTATCATAATAGCGATGTCACTACTACAACAAGCTACAACATAAGCATAAGGAAATCCAACATGATAGAAGTAAAGCATAAGATAATCTTACAAAGTAGATACCATCACCTATCACATGCTAATCATCATAATAAGGAAATATGATAGTAACTAACATCCTCTAAACATGACACATAAGCATTCCAAATAAAGGCATAAATCACAAGAAAGCATACTTTGAAACCCAAAGTACTAAGTGAAAACATCCAACAACAGTCGCACTAGGACAAAAGACCATCTCTTTACATTAGTCCTTAATAGTGGTATAGGTAGCTACACCTCCCAACCATGTGGAACCCATAGGTCCACACCCATTGTGTTGATGGAGATAAAGATCCAACCAAAAACACACACAAAGAAAAAATCCATGGCTAAAACTCATGCTAGGAAGTATGATGGCTATAACCTAGAACCTAAGGCAATGGAAGTAGTACAGCTCCTAGTCAGACACTCAAAGGGCTACTAAGTAGGGGTTGACATCATGGAGAGTCACTTGGCATTGACAAGCCCAAGCTCAAATCATGTGTGCAAACTCTCACAAGGTACTTCCCTCTCAAGGTACTCCCTTAGGACCATCACGCAAAATTTTATTGTCTTAAGTTCTTTTACCACTCACACATTTTATTTAGTTATCACCTAATTAAAAATCCCTCTGCCAACCCATGGTGCCATGATTGCTAGGCTACAAGATAGGAGCCCCCTCCATATGCTACTATACCCTACCCATGATCATCCTACAACAAATGCCTAAGGGCATGCATATTCCCAACCCAACCCCAATGATCATAACTTCTAGAAGTACCACAGAAGATCGAGCCTCGCAAGTCACCCAAAAAATGTATGCACACATACTCATGTGTGGAACACCACCATCATGAAGATCATAACATAAGGATAGGATGAGGACACAATGAAAAACAACACTCAACTGAAAACAACTCTGGAGGATGGATTCTACATGCATCCCACGAACCAATAAAACCATACATCATGAAATCACTCAACCAGCCTCAATCTAGGAGTATGGATTCTACAAAAATCCCAATGATGCAACAAGACCAAACATCATGAAATCACTCAATTGGCCTCAATCTAGGAGTATGGATTCTACATAGATCCTAGTGTCCATGAAACAAGTACAAAGGTCCAAAACAAACCATAATAACAGGTATAAAATCACTCTATCAAACACAAAGTCAAGAGTACAGATGTGACACACACCCCAAAGAAAACATATAGGTGCAACAATGGTCTAACTGATATCCAAATAGATAATCTAGGTCCACGACCAAACTCATGCCAATAAAACCTAAGAAAACAAGGTGACACATAAAATGAGATAAAAACCCCCAAATTTTGGAAAACTGCAAAATTAAAACCCATTTGGCCTTTGGGTAAAAAAATTCCAAAAATCCAAAAATAATTAAGTTCGCACACCGTATGCAAAAATGGCTAGCATAACGGTGCAAAATCTCAAACCCTCATCTTTAAAAATAAGGAAATGCTCATACCTGACCAACCAAGTAGAAAAACAAAACCAAAATAAAGGGGAACACTAGTTCTCAGCCTCCTAACAAACAACTACCAAAAAAAGAAGTAGAAACAAAGCCAAAACAATAAAATAGGAGAGCCCTACCTCACATCCAAAAGGGCAAAATGGGAATATGAACCATAAAATAAAAATCCTATAGAAGTAGCTAAAAACTATGACAATCCAAGGTCTCCCCAAGCTAGATCCAATGAGCTCAACCTCATAATGATCCCATCCCCATAGCTCCCAAAATGAACAAAACAATAAATCCTCACGAAGAAGATTTTGGGTTTTACTCTCAAACTTTCTAATTCAAAAGTGAGAAGTGAGGAATTATTTTCCTTTTTGGATAATTATTCACTTTTTAAGTGAATAAATGATTAGGGAAAATAACTAGCCAACCTAGTTAAACCCCAAATTAATCCAAAAAAAATAGGATATTCTTAGAAATAGAAATTCATATATGGCAAAGTTGACAAAAATTAAAATAAATCAATTAAAAAACTTGAAAACCCAAAAATGTAGAAATTTCCTTAACAACTTTCACAACAATGTGAACCTATAAATGCATAAACACTCATACTAGTCCAATCACATAATGCAAATGAGCTTAGATTTAATAATCACTAAAATGATTATTTAAACAATTGAAATAAGGATACGTCAACCATACAGGGATGACACTGGTAAAATATGAATGGTTGAATCACTAACTCCATCTGCCATTGCCAAGGATATAAATCTTGCACACTAAACAACATGATCAAGTGAAATTTCTTATAATAACATAGTTGAAGCAATAAATGCATTAAATCACCTCATTTAACTATTTATTTAATTATATTAAAATAATCTATTTACATCACTCACATTCACATAAAGTATAACAATGCAGGAATGAAGTAAATAACCATAGCATTAAATCCATCACATAACATAATCAAGGCTATGTCCAAATATTGGATGATTAGATAAATCATAAAACACATTGTCATTTCAAAATGACATCATCATGCAATATGATCAACCAAACAACATAGTAGTCTAACATCTATGACACTAAAATCAAAGTATAACATCTGACCCTTAGGTCATTTCAAATGTAAAACATAACTTGAGGAACAAATATCTCTCGGATCAATATAACAAGGTAAATATCCGCAACACATAACCAATGAATCCAACATGGACAATCCATTTCTAATTATTCAAGCATTTAATAATGGTTATTTAAACAACATGGAAAGGCATGACTTAAAACACATAAGTGAACACATTCATAAACATGACTAACCACTGCTACAGGAACCTAGTGTAGTTTAGGACAGTAATAGTACATAGTACAATCTCTTCACACATCTCAAGTTCCTCACATAACAACCTCATGAAACCACATCGATTCTAGTAACTAGTGGCACAAACCTCAATGAACTATAAATCACATCAAAATCTCATAAATCAGCCAAAGCATAATCAAAGCAACTGATACAAAAACATAAATCTAATCACCTCAATGGTGTAAACCACTCATGGTCATAATCATGATCCATCACAATGAAAGATCAATGAGAAGTCAAATGGGAGAGGTACTACAATAACTAAACATAAATGATTCACCACCACCCCCCTAGTGTTATCTAACACATGACTAGATATCATGCATGTTGTTCCTTTAACTCTTCATCTTAAAGTAAATTTCATCTATAATAACTTATTGTATATACTTACTATTGGCAATCAAATTAATACTTGTTTTCAAACTCAATCTAGTCTACTCAATGTATATGAAAATTCTCCTTTGGATGTTTATTTGAGGTCATTTTTTGTGCATGAATAGAAGCTTCCTAATAAAAACATGGGATCCTTTGTGGAACTTGGTATGTCATTCATTTCACTTGGTTTTTAAGCCTTTTTAACTCATACTTAAAAATATTATTTGGTATTTGTGCCAAAATGGATTGAGAGTAGAAAGAAAATAGTTTGAAGCATATTATTTTGACTCTCCTTCCTTGTCCACAACTTATACTTTATCTATAACTATGTTTGATTGAGATATCACTTTTCCTAAACTTCTTTTTTATTTCCTCTTTGCATGCATCACATGTATCATGATTACTCTACTAATGAATTTCAATCCTTATAAATAAAATTAAACAACTCATTGATCTAACAATATAATTCATGTATCTTGTCATACTAAGTTATATTCCAATGCTATTTTCTCAAGATAACATGATGATTCCTATTATGTTTTTCCATACCATGTAACATGGTCAACCTATTCCTTTAGGGATCATTGTCTTGCATGGTCCATTTTGTGAGTATCATAATATGTCCCCTTTTCCCTTTCATACACAAGCTCTTTTATTCTTTCAAGAATCCACTTTTATCTTGGTTAAGTTTTATCTATTTATCATGTAATATCCAATCTTACAACAATATGTTGGTTTATATTAAGGATACAAATCTTGATTGCAACCTTGTTCATTATTTGCAATTGGGTTTTCATGGTAAATAGATCACTTGCCTCGAAGGATAAACAATGTGTTGTGATTCATACATATTTCCTTTTGCACTTATTGAATGGTATCTCATTGCATTCTTCCTTTCTATGGCCTCATAGGACCTACAACCTCCTTGGCATGGACTAGTTGTTTCATATAGATACTATCTTGATGTTGAAATTACTTTAGCCTTGTTCAACACTTCCTTATAATGACAAAATCATGCTTCTTTTTCTATCTTAAAGGGGCATACATAGTCTCCCTATTGCGTATATCTTATTCATTTTAAGAGTAATGGATAGATTACACTAGCATAAAATAATTTTCTAGGGCCATTACTCTCCCTTTTCACATATTTAGGGTTGGTTGACTAGTATAACACAAATTGCTAGACCATTTGACCTACCTTGGCACATAAATTTATAATAAACATGGTGATATATTTATTGATCCATTGAGTGCACAAATAAATAAATCCTCATGAATACAAAAACCCCTAATCCATTCATGAGATCCACATATATACATGTGTGCAAAATGAAAAGCTAACAAAAGGCACAAGGTTATTATAGGATTGACTACTATGCATACAAGCCTGTTAGACCATTTACTTTTTTCTTTTGTGTAGTTTAGAGTAAGACACATAACTCTTACCAGGTGAGCAAATCACAGCACTTTTTTATTATTATTAACAATCTCTCTCTTGTCATGATTTTGGATTGGACAAGGACTTGAGATTGTTGGAGACTTGATTATTTTCTTGTCCCCTAAGTTTTGACAAGACCATCTTATGTATTTGATCTAATTTACCACGAGTTTGATTTTGGATCATACTGGACTACTAAAGTGAGGGCTAAATTTATTGTCTTAAAAAGTGTATGGTTTCTTGACCTTTTAGCCCCCCTTTTTATGACCTCCTAGAACATAGATGTATTTATGCCTAAATGTTGCATTTTCTCGAGTTTATATCCTTTTCTAACCATTTGTTCTCTATGCCTGAGATATTTGAGAGAATTACAAGGAAGAACTATCTTGGTTAAAGGTTGATATCTACCCTTACCTAGGATAGAGACCTAGATTGACCTTTACAATGGAGATCAACCTCTACCCAAGGAGAGAATTCTTGGGGTGAAAAAATTTCCTTAGGATTTTCCATTATTTGCTACCCAAATGCAGTTGGCCCCTTTTCAAATTTGATCTTGAATTTGATATAAAATATTTTTGTCTCATTTTATTTGGATAAAGAAAGAGAATCATTTTCTAGAAGCAATTCATGATCCATAATTTTGTACAAACATTCAAGGTATTCAAGTCATTATTTGCAAGGAAGTTTTTGAGCTGTATTCAAGGAGTTCAAAAAAAAAAGGATTTGTTAAAGGTCTTAATTCATTATTCATTCATTTTTTTCTCAATATCTAGCATATTTATTCATTAGAGATAGTGGAGTTAGCCATGAAGGAAGAAGATCCTCATCACCATTTCTTTTCCATTAACACATTCATCCATGCAAGTAGTAGAGTATACTTACATCCATGGATATATGATTTGGAAGTTGTAGATCTATTGAATTTGTGGAGGCAACTTACATTATCATTATATATCTTACATATAGTAGGATACAAGCATTCACACATCTTTACATATTATAGATCTTGATCCATCCATATAGATTTAACAAGTAAGGTGGGTATTTATTTTTGTCTTACTTTTAGATTCTTTCTTGTTTCAAGATTAATTCCTAAATGGGAGTTTGACCAAGGAAAGCCCATTCCCTCCGACATATTTTTTTTGTTTTTTAAAAGCTACAAATTTATGTTTTTTTGGAATTGAAGATTTAAATTCATGAGGATAGGGTTTCACCTTTTATGAGATTCTGGGATTCATAAAATTTTGACCTGTTTGGTTCTAGAATGACCATGGCCTTAACCCTTCCCAAACTATCCTAGATCCTCAAGATCAATTTAGACCCCTCGATTTGGACTTGATCTATGACCTCTAGATGTTAAGGGTTCATAATTTTATGTCTTGAGTGCCCAGATCTAGTCTGGTTTTAGTTTATGTCATAATTTGATAATAGTTTTTCAAATTTGAAGTGATACCAAAATTTATCCCTCAAATTGAGTATATTTCTCTATTTTTCACTTCATAGAACTTCTTTACATGTTTCAAGCCTGATCCTTTTATATTCTGAATCATCATTTATAGTTCTACATTCATTTGCATCTTAATTAATCAATCTTCTTCATTTGATAAATTAATACACATAAAAAGAGCAATTATAGAAAACAACATCAATCACAAAAGTCACAAAAAAAGGGAGAAATATAGAGACCTTTTGAGTGTATACTTGAAGGATACTTATATTTAGCATTAGTACCCCTTGATCCATTTGGATTATGCTAATCTTATTTGGGTTTTGTTGACCAAATGTATTTAGGAGGTGGGGTAATCAATATAAATGTTTGCCTCTTATTTTATGTATTGATGTACCCCTTTTCCCACCTCACAAGTGAAAATTCATGTTGCCTCTATTAGGAATAAGGTGTCTCAACCTTGTATAATTCCTATTCTTATTATTTGTTTTGTAAAATTTATTTCTTGCAAATAATGTTGATGTGTCAAAATCTTGAATTGTGTGTAAAGAGATCATGGCTAAAATGGTTATGATGGATTCCTATGACACGTAAGAGCTATGTTAGGAAGATTCAATGATAGGTGAAGACATGTGGAAACTAAGATATTTGAGTACTGTACACTCTACCCCAATGGTGGGGTTCCTATTTTCTCGAAGAATGGTAAAACCCTAATACGGTTTACCTTTGGGAGTAGCCCTAAAGTGAAGCGCATGCTATAAGCATTTTTTAGGGTTTCAAAGAAAGATGATGGAAAAAAGGTGTATTGTTGGTACTATGAGTAGAGCTTTTTGGGGTTCCTATTTTCTTGGAGAATGGTAAAACCCTAATACGGTTTACCTTTGGGAGTAACCCTAAAGTGAAGCAAATGTTATAAGCATTTTTTAGGGTTGCAAAGAGAGATGATGCGAAAAAGGTGTATTGTTGGTACTGTGAGTAGATACTGGAGTCTTCGGTTGTTGATGTTGAACTTGCATTGCAAGTGCATTGTAACCTTGTGTTGAAGATAATACATTGTGTAGGTTTTGAAGGGGTGGGGTTGTTTTACTAAAAGGTTTTTCCCCACCGAAAAATCCTTGTGTTATGTGTTCCTTTCTCTATCTATTTTCTTTATGCATGGTTGGCTACAATATTGTTGTTTACATGATATTGAATCTGTAAGTGCAAAAGATTTTAATAGGATTTGTACCATACTTCTCTTAAGAGATTAGTGTAGGAAGCTGTTTCCGCACCTAAGTTTCCTTACAGCCTCCACATCAAGGCTACAATAACATTATTATGAAGCTATCCCTTTTTGATGTCATATTTACCTTGAGAATGGGCTTCTACAAAGTCTAATGCAAGATATTTAGAAAAGAAAACCAAGGAGTCCTTTAGAGTACATTAAGGAATATAATTCAAACAATAAATAGTATTCAACCTATTAATCCTACTTCTCTTCTAACTTTCCAAATGCTTCCAAATCTACCACCCAACCAATGTGCAACATTAAGTCCTTTTTTGTATGCATGCATGATACTCATATCATAGCTGAAATTGTGTTTAGCTATAATATTCTTCTAGGATGCCCATGGCTATATTCCTTTAATGGTGTTACTTTAACACTTTATCTCAAAGTAAATTTCATCTGTAAGAACATAGTATATAAAAATTTTGTTGATGATCAACTTAATATTTGTGTGCAAATTGAATCTAGTGCCCGCAACGTATCCGTAAATTCTCCTTTAGATGTTGATTAGGGGTCATCTTTTGTGTGTGAATAAAAGCTTCCTGTCAACAACACTAGATCTCTAATGGAACTTGGTATGGACCCTAAGGTTAGAAGGGATGCCCTAAAAGACTAAAACTAGGGAAAGGTCACAGAGGAGGAAATTGATCAAATAGTGAAGAATGATACATGGACCTTGGTCATCTAATCGAAAGACAAGAATGTAATTGGTACAAAATGAGCATTCTAAAACAAGATGAACAAAGATGGAGAGGTAGTCAAAAATAAGGCCATACTTGTATGCATAGGCTATGCACAAGAAGAAGGCACATACTATAGGGAGACCTTCGAACTAGTGGCCAAATTGGAAGGCTTCATAATACACCTCATATTTTTAGCCTACAAGAACTTAAAAGTGTCTCTAGTGGACCTAAATTGTGCATTCCTAATGTTGAAAAGAGATTGTTTGAAGTATAAAACTTATAATGGAACAATCATTGTTTTTTCAATGATGTCAAACCTACTACTTGCTGGTGAGAGAATTGTTTTTTTGTTAGAATGCTATCATTTGGTTGATTGATGTCAAGAATTTGAAAAGAGAAGATAACAAGGGCACCTAGAGAAAGGATGAGTTATTTAGTGTATAAAAGGATCACTAAGACCAAGTAAGACATTGTTTATCTACTTAAAGTCTATAATGAAAGATTACTCAAGTGAAGACTGGAAGAAGATCAAGTGAAGAAAAGTGTCTACCAAGCCTTGTTGGGCAGAAAATAGTACAAGCTGAGTGAAAATAAATAGTTGTCAAGAAAAGAATACAAACAATAGAAGCCAAGAGAAAGTTAGTATATGCCAATTAAATTTTAGAAGATGTCGAGCATTGCTAAAATTTAGTGTTTTTTGAGTAAAGTAGTATTGTCCAAGTGACAAAATACTGTAAGTGCCAAGTGATAGATAATGTATTTAATCAAAGATTTGATTAATATGAGCTGACTAATTTGATTTCTTGAATTATGTAAAGAATTTGGAGGATAACTATGATGAGCTTATGACACAAAATTCATGGTAAATCATTTTGAGGTGAATTCAAGGAAAATTGTAACTCAAATGGAAAAGTGGGTAGATTCATTGAGTCTTACCTAACCCTAAAATGAACGATTGTGGTTAAGCAGAAAAAGATCTAAATTATTTATTTATAGAGATAGCTTGCTAGAATAAATTGTTATCATATGTGAGAACCTAAGGAAGACAAGAAGTCTAGGGTGTTGCTTAATCTAGTGGTCGAACAGAAGAGACTACAATTGGCATAGAAAGAAAGAAGGCTTAAGAGGATAGATCATTGAAAGGGTGAATAAGCTATCAGAGTTGAAGAGTATGAAAGTGAAGAATAATGGAGGACTAAACAAGATATCTATAATCTACAAGTGAGTTGTAAGTTTTTATTAGATCAAGTCTTAGTATTACTTTCTAACAACTATACCAATGTGGATAAAATCCTTTGGATTAAGGTAGACGTAAACTTCATTTGTAAATCCTTTAACCAAGTGGAATTCTAATGGAATGTTCTAAAGTCCTCTAATAAGGCTCACTCCTAATAGGGTGATTGAAATCCTCTAACCTGGTTACATTTAATAGTATGTACTATAACCTTTAATAGTGTTGGCATTTCAAAGGGCATCACTTTAAAAGAGTGAAAAGTGGTAGCATGTTACTGGTGATTTTTCCCAAATTGTGTTTCTAATTAAAATCCTTGTTTGAAATTGTGTGAATGTGTTTATGGTATTTCATGTTTACATTACTCCAAAGTTATTTTGTCCAAGAACAATAACCTACTAAGTTGAGATGTTGTATGATCCAATGGATGCATGCATGTTATGGTTTTATGGATAAGGATCTATCAAGAACTAAAAAAATTTATTTGTACATTTGAACCTTGGTTAATTGATTCACCCCACACCCCCCCCCCCGGCCCAGCCCCCTCCACTTTCAGTTAATGTAAAGAATTTCAACAATTGGTAGCACAATGTTGGTGATTTTGAGGAAATAGTTTGAAGGTACTAAATGATAAAGATCAAGACGTACAGAAAGGAGGTGCCCAAACTAAACAAGGAAAAATTTCCTCAATGGAAATGTTTGATGAAGCTACATCTAGGAGGTCTTGGAGACTATGCACAATCTACTATCACTATTGAGAATACTAATCCTATTGGAGTCCATACTGCTGATGATCTGAAAAAGAAGAAAGGACACAATCAAGAAATGTTAGATCTTACCTCTACCCTAAGATACTCAGATTTTGATGGCATCAAAGGATGTGATACTACAAAGAAGATATGGGATTCTATATAAACAATTTATGGAGGAGATGAGAATGTTTTGAGATCCAAAGCTGAAAGTCTAAGAGGAAAGTTTGATGACATGAGAATGCAAGAAGGTGAGACCAGTGTCTAGTATTGCACAAGAATCAAAGATGTTGTGAATGCTATTAGAGGAGCTAATGGTGTTATTGAAGATGAGACTATAATTTAAAAAGTACTAAGAACATTATTTCCTATATATTCTATTAGAGTCTCTATCATACAAGAACTAAGGTGTGTTCCTAGTAGTAAAGTAACCCTTGAAGGATTGATGGTAGACTCACTACATCTAAACTCTCTAATTTTGACAATTTCAAAAGTGAAAATGTTGAATCTAATTTCAAAGCTAAAATGTGACTAAAAGAACCTAAATATAAAAAGGAAAAGGTCAAGCATGTTTCTAGTGACATTGATACAGATGAAGATGATGTAAAAGAGCTTGAAGCATTGTTGGCAAGGGAATTTCACAGAGGCAAAGGGAAATACAAAGGTAAGCTACCTATCATGTGTTTTAATTTTAGTGAGGTTGGTCATATTGCTACTAGATGTCCAAAGAAGAAGAACAATAGAAGTAGAGATAAATATAAAAGTAAAAGAGAGGAGAATAATAAAGATTATTAAAAGAAAAAAAAGAAGTATTGCTACATTGCTAAAGAGGGAAAAAAAGATGAATCTAATGACTATGATGATAAAGTTGTATATATTTCTATGAAGAATGGTTTTGATGAGGATGAGGTAACTGCAATAGTATCTTCAAATCATATGACTGGAGATAAAAGTAAATTCATTGTCCTTTACTACTACAATAGAAATAGCATTAGATTTGGAAATGGTGCACCCTATCTGATAAAAGGTAAAGGATTAATCAAACTGACAGAGAAGATCATGTGTGATAATTCTTATTATGTAGAATGACTTAAATATAACTTGTTGAGTGTATTACAATTAATAGTTTAGGTTGCAAAGTTGAATTTGAGAACAAGAAAGAAAAGATCTATATCACTAATGGAAAACTAATTGGAAATGGAGATCAAACTAGAGGTAATTGATTTTATCATTTCATGAATGATGTGACATTTCTTGATGTAGAATTTTGTCATGTGTGGCTATGGCACAAGATGTTATTTCATGTTAATTTGGATAATGTAGTCAGTATTAGTAACATGAAAATAATGAGAGGTTTGCCTCAACTAAAGAAACCTAATAATGTAATTTGCAAACAATGTGAGTTAGGGAAGATGAAAAATCTAGTTTTAAAAATAACACTCACTTGTCTAAATAAATTCTAGAATTAGTTCATACTAATTTGTGTGGACTAATTGATGTGCAAAGCTACAAAGGTGACAATTACATTATCTTATTTGTTGATTATTAATCTAGGATGGTGCCAGTTATGTTTCTGAAACAAAAATCTTATGCTTTTCAAATGTTTAAGTGGTACTTAGCAAGAGTTGAAAATTAGACTAACAAAAGCTCAAAATGTCTGAGACATGATAGAGGTGGATAATTTACATCAAATGAGTTTGAGATATTCTATAATGATATATGAATCAAAATACAAAATTATGCACCTAGGACCCCTCCACAAAGTGGGATTGCTGAAAGGAGGAACATATCTATAATGGACTGTGCTAGAACATTGATGGTTGAGAAGAACGTTGCTTTAAAATACTAGAGGGGAAATATAAGTACAAGTAAAGAAAGGTATACACTCCATAGCTTTTGAGCAATAGTACAAATACTTACCCAATATAAAATATTTTAAGGTATTTGGAAGCAAGTGTTACATTCTTAAGGATTTTAGGAATGGTAAATTTGATGATAATAGTGAATAAGGTATATTCCTTGGTTATTCCACAAGAATCAAAGCTTAGAAGTGTTTAAATACTAACACTAAAAAATTTGAAAGTGTAAATGTAAAGTTTGATGAATATACAGAGGTACATAAAGCTGAAACTATGAAGGAACCTAAAAAGTAAAATTATTTTGTATTCTTTTATGAAGATATTCTTGTTAATGAAGGTGTTGTGAACCAAATTTTAAATAAAAAACAAGTATCAATGATTGTCAAGTCACATACAATGGATGTCGAGTTCCATTCAATAATTGAGTTACATTCAAGAATTGAGTTGCAGACATAAGTCAAGGTACATTATGATTCTGAGATAAGTGTACATGAAAGGAATGTAGATTTACCTAATAGAGTGGTAGAAAGTGATTCTAAAGTTGACAAACCCATTGAAGAAAGAAGGGAAGAACTAAGATTGTCAAAGTATGTCAGAAGACATCACCCTACTGAACAAATTATTAGAGATAAAGAATCTAGACCAATTACATGGAATAGGTTGAGAAGTGATACATGTTTGTTGAGCATGCATGAGCCAAAGTTAGTGAAGGATGCATTAGAGAATGGAGACTAGACTAAATCCATGAAAGAAGAAATTGATGAGATTGAGAAGAACAAAACATGGACTCTAGTACCTAAACTAGAGAACAAGAATGTGGTTTGGAGCCAAGTGGGTGTAGAGAAAAAAGTTAGATGAGAATGGTGAAGTCAAAATGAATAAGGAAAGATTATTTTTCAAGGGCTATGCACAAGAATAAGGAGTTGATTATGGAGAAATATTTTCCCCAGTTGCAAAATTGGAAGGAGTAAGAACTTTGCTTGCTTACTCTACATACAAAGGTTTCATAGTTTATCAAATGAATGTGAAGTCAACATTTGTGAATGATATACTAGAAGAGGAGGTTTACATAAAATAGCCTAAAGGATTAGATGGTCTAAACAACAAGAACATGGTATCTAGACTATAGAAATCTTTTCCTATGGATGCACAATAATATCTATTTCCCAAGTTTCAATTCATGTCTTTTTCTCTAGGGTTTTAAGTCAAGTTAAGCCAGTGTCTTGAGTCTCACTCTAGATTGCCTATAGGATGGCCTTTCTTATCATCATTCCTTTGAACTAACCTAATGTGGGAAGTCATATGAGCAATGCATCAGTTCAAAGCTAGGTGATTAGGGTTTGGAGGATTTTTTATGCATCATCTCAATGAGAAGAAGGTTTAGATCTTCTATTGATTTGTTCCTAATCATGATGAAGAAAAGGATTCATGTTGTGAAAAATTCCTTCATGAAAGCGGTTCTAATTCTCTAAAGGATACATTTAAAGAGATCACAAGCATATTCAAAGAAAATGATCATGGATAAAAATGAATATTGAGCCTAAAAGATGATATGCATACTATAAGAACAAGTCAGAAACAATGTCAATTGAATTTGATGTAGAGTGAATACTAAAAGGTGGAGAAATGGCAAAGAATGGGGTCAAAGGTGGCAAAGACAAAAGTTGACAAGTCAAATAGGTGAAAGAATGCATGTTATTGGCCAGTTAAAAGTCAAATTCTTACTTTTAGTTGGGTCCCATTCAAACATTAAATGAAATAAAATTGCATCCAACTGTCAGATCAAAGAAGATATATGAATCTCATTTTATCATTATTGAAAGATGCATGACTAATAATTTATGCTACAAAGTGATGATTCAACACGTGTCCTGAGGGGCCCATTATATCTAATGAAGTAAAGAAGTCTAATTTCAGATTCTTTAGTCAATAAAGTACTACCACGTGTCTGCCATAAGGTATACAGATGGAAGGTGGACCCATGCTACAAATTAAACAAGGAAGTCTTTTCGCAAAACCATCATATTAAAAAGACCAATGACACTTGCTTTCCTACTTTTAGAGATGTTCAAAATTTAACTAATGTGATAAAGTGACAATTGGACGTGTGTACATTGGTGGACCCACAATATGAAACACAACCACAATGTTATGACACACATAATCATTTATATTTCATAGTTAAAATAAATGTTAAGGTTTGAGATTGTGGTTAGTGAAATGAAGAGATTCCCGTCACTGTCAAATCTTAGAAGATTGGCATCCCTCACTTTCTTGCTTTCTAAAAATGAACAAGAAATAACCAAAGCAATGAAGTGACAATGCAACCCATGTACTCAGTGGACCCATGGAGGATATTGTAAAGGAAAAGACAAAGAAGGTTTATAATAATTTAATCTTGACCATTAATTTGAGATACACAATAGAAATTCAAAGTTTTGGTGACTGTTATAATATGAATTATATTGAATTGGCACCAAATAGTAGAATATGTAGAAAATGATGATTTCTACAAAATTAATGAGATTTCATGAAGATGAATAGTCATGGTGTGTTTCTTAGGAATATCATGGATTCAAAATTTTCAATTAAAAGATATCCCGTGTTTATACCATTAGATAATTTCATATTTTATTCTCATTTTCTTTTCTATTATGTGACTCTTGCTCTTTTAAATTAAGAGAGGATAGAAAACTATAAATGTAAGTTCTTCTGATAATACAAAGGTTAACAAACTTGATGGTGAATTGGTCTATAATTCCAATTATCGTAGTTGCTTGTCATGCTTTGTGACCTATTCTAAGATTAGTTATGCATTAATAGTTGAAGGATAATTATATGTGATCCTATGATACATATTTGTAGCGGAGGTGATTCCATTTACTCTCTCAGGTTAAGAGCTTATAATGTCAAAACTTTTGATTTTATAAAAATATATTCATTGCATATCATTGAAAATCATAGGGAGCCATACCTAATCAATTCAAAGGGTAGTGATAGAATATATACACTAACCCATTTTTTGTTGTTGAGTTGTTGTTTTGCATGATGTTTAATGACAAGAATCCTTTCAAGCTCCTCTCTTGAATATTTAATCTAGGATCAAGTCCAAGGTTCTAGGTGGTCTTGTGACCTACTAGAATCCGCTCAGTTGAAGATAAATGTATTTGTTCACAAAGAGACCTTTTTTGGTTTGTACCAATTTTGGATAAGATGATGAATTTACTTACTATTTCAAAATAGTAACCACAATGAGATTTTCTTTTCATTTTTCTATTTTTCAATGAATGCAATCTAACAATGCAACTATATGAATTCTTAATTTAACCAAGGGTTAAGATAGAAAATAAAAAATACAAGGTAATGAGAGATGAAAGTAAATAGCATAAAAGAGAAATTCCTAACAGACATAAACCATGATAAGAACATGTTTGCAAATTAAATCATTGAAAAGATTAGGTAGGAAACCAATGAAAATAGGAGCAGTGCTTCCTCAAATCCATTAATGCAATTGTTGATGGAAACTTAGTAAAAACTGAAAGATGTTTCACTTCTCATTAACTCGCAAGGCCACAAAAAGTGCACTCATGCTAGACAATAAGCTATGTAAGAATAATAAGGGTGATCTCTTCTCCAACTTAGTATGTTAGCATAATCCATCAACATGCGAAAAACACTAGAACTAAAATAATCACACAATGAAATCAACACAAAAAAACCATTGGCTCCATTATTATCATGAACAAGAATTCAAAAAAAATAACACACTCTGGCAAGATTAACTACACTCAGAACAACAACATATATTATTGCATCAAAATAACAGCCTAGAATAAAAATTACATTCCTAAATTTGTGTTGAGAGTGAGAGATCTCCTTCTAAAAACATATTCTTCTAAACCAATAAAACAAATCTATTTATGTACAAACCGACTCTCTAAATGGTGTTAAGTAGGACTCCACCCTTATTTTAATCAATTACTAACTGCATGAGCCTTTGAATGTCTTAAAACAAAGAAAGCATGTCAAAATAAGAAGGAATTTTTCAAATGATGTAGAAGTCTTTGGAGATGCCAAAAATAGTTTCTCAACCTTCTCTAGATGTTTGTAGGATTTAAACTACCATCAAAATGTGTTTTTGGTGTATGGAAAACTCTAAATTTAGAATTGGTAGTTAACTATCAGTGCACTTCTAACTTATTTAGGGAATTTGGGTGCACCTTTGGAGAAGTGCACCTTTGGAGAAGCACACCTTGGTGACAGGTTCAAAAAATGTAAAATTTGAGCAAGTGTCAAAACTGAAATTCTAGCTTCTAGGTTTTCTTCTCCTTCGTACCAAAGCTATATTTGGGTACTTTCTCTTGAGTTTCTCTATGATCTTAGTTACTTGGGTTACATCCAATAAATCTAAAGCATCATATTTATCCTTTACTATTTGGCAATAGTTGCCTACTTCTATGTGAGTCTCCGCAAAATCTTCTAGTTTCACATCCAATTCTAGCAATGCCTCCTCAATCTTAAATGCTTGTCTAATGTCTTCATTAGTTGAAGATTCTTCAAAAGTCTTTTGAAACTATTCAACAACTACTTCCATAGTCATGAGTTTATCCCTTGACTCATCTTCAAAATTGTCAAGGTAAGCATCATTTTAATACCTCTCAACTTCCAAAATCTACTCTTGGGTTTGATCCTTGAGCTTATGAATATCCACATGTAATGTCTCCATTACTTTATTACCACCAGTAATCTTCTCAATCCAATCATCAATATTATCTAATTCTTCCCCTATATATGCATCCACAAGCATCCAATACTTTTGGCCTTTTATTGAATGCAATTCTTGAAACTTTTTACCCCAGGTATGTATCTCATCCATCAATTCAAAATCCTGGTTCAATATAGCAACCAATTTGTCTGCACTATCTTGCATATGGTGTAGTAGTTTAAGATTTCCCTATATTATCTACACACCTTTTTCTTCAAAACTTTCCTACCATTTTTGACAAGACATGAAAAATGCATCCAATTGTTCACTTGCCTGATCCCTCTTATCAAGTGCCACATCTAGAGTCTCATTAGGATTTTTAGGATCCAATGAACCAACCACTTCATGAAAATAGCCTCTTAGAAGTTCATTTTTCTTTTGAAACTTTAACAATTCAGACTCATCTTGTTCCAAGTATTTAAACACTTCTTTAATTCTTGTAGTGAACATCAATTTAGTAGTGTCCACAATGGGGTTTTCAAGAAAGACCTCTTTAATTCGATAATCTTTTAGGGTCAATTCTTCAATATCTGCATGCAAAGGATGGATAGAAACATGAGCAAACAAGTTTTGATTTTAGTTCTTCATAATGATGGCCAATATTCATGCATCACCTATGGGTGGCTTAGGTTTCTTGAGGGCTATAATTAATTATTTCATTCCCTCTTCTTCACTACAATATAGTTGCCTCTTTTGCCTAACCATCACCTCCCTCTTCAACTAGTTTGGAGTAGTTCACATTAGAGATATATACTTAGATGAAGAGGGGGTTTTTACCACTAGGCCCTTTCCCTTATTGCACCTCTCTAAAGTCTTCTCCTTTTGTAAGAGATATACATTAGGCATCCCTATGTCTATTGAGTCCAAAGTCCTTACTTCTGTATCTTGAGAAGTCTGTTGAGGTTCCTCATCTATTTGCCTCTGGTCTAATACTTCATCAATAGATCTTTTTTATGGCTCTTCTTCCTATACATCTTTTACCTTCTCTTTATTAAGTAGAGGGAGTGGAGTGGTTGCTCCTTTATCCAAGAAAGATAAATTCTGACTTGGTGATGGTGGAGTGCTTAGAGGTTCTTATGGAAATGGTGGTAATTAGCTCCAATCCTCTTGTGAAGGTTGATTCATTGGTGTATCCCTTAACTAGTCACCTACTAGTTTAGTACCCACTGACATGAAGTCAAAATCTAACATATCAAACACATTAGTCCCTTAGTTTTCTTATTCTTCAATCCATTATTGTTGTTCATCCTATGAAGTTATAACCTGAATAGGTTGTGTAGGAATAGATGGAAAAATTATCATGGAACTCCTTCTTCATTTTGATTTAGTACCCTTAGCTAGAAAAGTCCTCTGACTCAAGGGGAGTTTATCCTCTTCATCTTCTTCATCCTCTTCAAGAATAGCTTCTAGGACTAAAGGAAAAGGAATAACCTTTCTTATCACTTTTTGTCTTCTAGTCCTTTTGATTAGAGTTTTAATATTTTTCCTCTTAGGTTATGATGGAGAGGCTTCTTCCTCTTGAATAGGTGGGGACACCTCTTCTACTTCTTCTTTAGGTCCTTGCCCTTGTTTTGGCAATGGCACATGTGGCTTATCCTGAGTTTGAGCAGCTTCTACATTTTTTGGCCCTTGGTTCTCAAGTTACTAGGTTGCCTCCTAGGCTTGAGTCCCTTCACCTTCAGGCTCAACTTGTTGAGGACAAGCTCTTTTCCTTTTATTCTTTCCCTTTTGTGCCTTGAAGTATCCAACTTCCCTATCATTTTTAGGCACCATTTCTAGCCTATTGGAGATTGGGCTATGAAGGTTGGTACCATAACTTTCATCCCTCTTCTCTTTACTAGGTGGGTTGTGGGCTATAAGATGATTGTTTTAGGAATAGGGTCCAATTTCAATGGCTTCTTAATCCATTTTTGGGTCAATTAGATGTTATGCCAAGCTCTATGATTAATATCATCATTTTCTTCTCTATCAACTTCTACATTCATGATCGGTTGATCGTATATCTTATCTTGATTATACAATGGATCTAAGACCTCTGCAATATCTTGTTGAATAATCTTGAATGGAACCTTTTTTTTCAAGGCACTACCTACCAAATAAAGATTTATCCTACAATAATCCCTTATCTAGATATCATAGTCATCTAATGCATTCATCCAATGATTCTCTATGGCATCTTCATGTTTGAATTTTTTTCCTACCAAGTATTGAACTCCACCAATATTGTCAAAACTTAGATGAGGGGATTTATAGTCCTCTAAGGCACACTGATCAAATTCTAAATCAAAAGTCATCATATCTTGCTTCTACTTGACTCTAAATGGACCTATAGTGATGGGTCATACCCAAGTCTTCTTATGCTACTTTCTCACTCTGTCATATGTAGATGTGAGTTGTCATGAAATCTCCAACAAAATGAGTCTATCATAGGGATACATAGGGAGTTTCTTAGGATTTAATATTGTATCTACTACCCTTAGGTAGATGAATTCTTAAATTGGATGTAGTAGGCGCTTATTTTTGCAATTTTTTTGGCTTCCTCTACTAACATCCTTTTTGCATAATCACCTTCAATGAATCAGATGATTGTAGAAATAAATGTGTCATTCACTATTCTATATTCTTTACTTTGATCTAACAACATTTTCTTCATTAACTAGGGGTATACCACATAAGGCCATACATTAGCATCTTGCATGCTTCCCCTTTTAAACATCCTAAAGTAGTCTATAGTCCTTGCTACTAACATATATACCAAATATGAAGTCATATAAAATCTAGGGTCAGTTTTAACTGACACTAGCTATTCATCTAGATTCTCACTAAGAATTGTAGCCCAATCAATTGGCATATTCATCATTCTAATGGTCTCAATAAAAGTTACCATCCATATATTCAAGTGTTCTACTGTTATTAGACCCATAATCCTATTCAAAAGTACAATGGAATATCCAACATTATCTTTCATGTATCCTCCAGTCATGTCAACTTTTCTAGTTTTCTGTCCCATAGGTGTCCTATCAATCAAATATGATGATTGAATAATCTTTGTCACTTTCTGTTCATGATCCTTGTACCACCTTTCGGCTTGATAATAAGTCAATCTAATGTATTGATCTTCCCTTGAAAGATGGAATACTTTCTTGATGTTCTTTGACCTTAGATCTAACATAATCTCCCCTATTATGCTCTTCACAACTCTCTCCTCTGAAATATAATTCTCCGCTAAGGACATAACCAACTCTAAAGATTGCACTAATATAGGGTGTGAAGCCACATTTACCAATCTTGATCTAATAAGTGTAGAAATTATTCAAGATCTCTCATTTGGCTTGTTATAGAGTACTAAGAATGCATTCCAATCAATATGACCTAACTTAGTGTCCTAAATCTCTAAATGTGCATCCTAGAAGCGTGACTTTTATTGGACACCTTGAAACTTGAAAGCCACTAGTTTTGGAGAAATCTTTATTGTGAGTGAGGATGAGGAGGAAGCCATTTTATCTAATCAAAATATGAACCCATTAGTCTAGAAGGTTGAAAATAAAACCCTAAACAAACCCTAGTTATTATAAAACTAAACCCAAAATGCAAAACCTATCAAAAACACTCAAAAATTCTATTTTTTCCTTTGATTTATAGTTTTAGCACACCTTGCACACCTTTAGAGTGTAATAGGTGTATTTTTTATCAAAGATAAATTTGTTTTAAAAAGGATGCACACTTGCACACCCTATGGGGTGCACATGTGTGCACCCTTCTTCTATGCAAAGGAATTCTTAAGTGTTTAAACCATGGTGCGCACTTGCACACCATTAGCGAATCAGCTTGTGTTAATTATTGAAAGGTGCACATATGTGCACCTTGGATAATGTAAACATGCACACCTTTCACTTAGGTGTAGTTTTAGTTTTTTAAGTTATGTGATTAATGGTGTGCACCTTGTGCACCTTGGAAAGTTTTGCAATGTGTGCACCTTCTAACTTTAGTGTTTTGTGTTTGTGTGTGTAGGCCTCTGAAGATAGTGCACCTCTATGGGTGTGGAGGTGTGCTTGCTAGAAGTTTAGAGGAGAAATTGAATAGCAAAAAGGGGGAGGGGGTGGTCTTAGGCTTTTATAGGCCCAGGATGGAGTGCACCCATTGGGGGTGTGCACCTATGCAAGTGCGCAAGGGCATACTTCCAAAGGGAAGTGCTCTGCACTAGTGGACTTAGTGCACTAGCGCACGTTGAGGGGTCCACTAGGTGTGATAGGTGCGATAGTGCACCCCTCTACATGAAAAATTCATTTTTCACCTTAAAACTCTAATTTCTAGCACATGGGTTTTTCAGGGAAAAGAGCAAAGATGGACCCAAACTCTAGGTAGAACCCTAAAAAAGACTTAGACCCTGAACTAGGGGTTTGAGAAAGAAAAACTTTATACTAGGGGGTCTTCATTTCTAGGAGAAATGAGGCATGCATTGTGAAACCATAATAGTTCATAAACATCCCTTTTTCTCTCTAAATATTGCATATCAAAGAGTTAAGATTATAAAATCTAATAGGAGAACAAATTGTTAACCAATAGTTTTTGGTGACTCCACTAGGGAGGAGTTCAAATAAAAGCTTTCAAGAAGTTTCCATCATATTAGTTTGCACTCTTATTTTACATATATTTTGAGTTTCAAGAAAGTTCTTGTGAAAGTTGGGTGTTTTCCATGAGAACTTGATACCAATTTTACAGGCTCAACTTGCTAAAGGAAAGAAAGCAAATTCAAAGTTGAATACTGGTAAAGTTTCATTGATTAGATAGATTAAGGTAAATGCAAAACACTATTTTTTATAAAAATTTAATACATCTTGGATTCTAGGTATACTAGAAGTTCCAAGGAAAGAGGAAGGATTGACGCAATATATGAGGAACTCAAGAAAGACAATTTCCCTATTTTAGAAGATATTTGCAGAAAAAGAAGAACATGTGCAAGGGAATTAGTAACTAAACAACTCCAAGATATATAGTCTCATGTATTTGCTCCTAATAGAACCAAAACAAGTCATTCTTTTTCTCCTCCTATTACCATAAATTCTATTCCTCTTGTAATTCTTGATTTGTTGTTGATTGGTATTGCACTCCTTGTTTCTATTACATTTCAAACAATCTAAAATATTATACTAGTAGTCATGACACTTCCTTGGAAAAATACTATTGGTCCTCTTTCCCTTGGAGCTAATAATTATTTTCCAAGAGCATCAAGGAAGAATTTTCCAAAATTTAATGGTGATGGTACCATCTCTATAGAACAACACCTAAGTGCTTTCTATAAAGCATGTGGTGTAGTAAATCCTCAACATGAATATGTGGCTATTAGAATGTTTGTGGATACACTTGTAGACAATGTTACAGATTGGTTTCAAGACCTACCTACATGATGCATCACAAATTGGGATACTATGAAACAAAGTTTTTGAAGAACATTACAAAAGTATAAGGGATGCACAAGTATTATTGTTGTAATTGGCACAAATAAAGAAAGAACCATCAGTTTTTATGAGAGATTTTAATGCAAAGTTAAATAAACTCATCAAAAGAATACCTACTACAAGTGAACCTAAAAATGATAATAAGAAGACTTTCTACATTAGCTCTATGCCTCCTGATCATGGATATCAAATTAGAATAGAAAATGTAGCAAACTTGCAAGCTACTCAAACACTAGCTATGGAGATGGAAGATGACATGATAGCATCTAGTAAGTAGAAGAGAGAACTTCAATCAAGAACCATGGGTAATATAGAGGCCATGCTTCAAAATTTATCTAATGAGGTCATTTCATTGAAGAAAAAAATCAATAGGCCTACTAATTATTTTCATCAACCTCATCAAGAAGGATCTAGATATCCAAAAGGAGGTAATGCATTAAAAATACCACCTATTCAAGAAAGATTAGCAAATAAGGTGCTCTAAAAAGACAAAATATGTGTTCTTTTCACTTAAGGGCAGATCATGATGGAGATGCATGTGTTGATATGATTAGATAGAAGTAGATGGTTAATAATAAAGAACAAACAATTGAATATTCTGAATGTGAGGATAATCATGCTCCTTGTGGTGACTCTGAAAAAAATTTCTTGGAGTATGAGTCAAATTTAGAGATAGGAGGTGACTGCTTTGCAAGTCTAGAAGGACCTCAGTTGATAGTAATAACAAGAGATTATAAGAATAGAAATTTGGACAATAATTCAGTCCCTATCAAAAATAATGCACCATCAAAAAAACTTGATAAAGATAAAGGCATGGTACATTCAACTTCATAGAAGGAACACAAAGGTAAATCATCTGATTCTTTTGACATAATACAATACTGTGAGAGACAAGAATTTAGATTTCTACACTGGATTACTTGAAAGCTAATCCTAATCAGTGGAAAAAGTTAGTTGAGTATTGCAATAAATATAAAGAACATGTTAGTATTAATGTTAGTACTAGTGGATCTTCTTTGGCTGATGAAGACCTTACACAACCTAAGTTGTTTCAAGAAGAACCTATTATTTTAGCCACTTATCCAAATAAAAAGCCAAACCCTTTCTACATTTCTTTTTTTATCAATGAGAATAGGTTGAGTAATTGCATCATAGATAATATTTAGGCCTTCCACTAACTAAGACCTTTGGTAGATGTTATTCAATGGATGTGAAACAAGTACCCTTGCTTGGACAAGTAAAAGATGCTCAAGTTGCCCTAGTTTCCTATCCTTCAAAGAGACTTAAACTTAGCATCCTAGCAGAAGACATCCCTACAAGCTATGGAATGCTCCTAAGAAAAACATTTTGCAAATATTTGGGGGGAGTGATAAAACTAGATTGGTCTTATGCTACCATCCAAGTTGGAGATAAAAAGGTGACACTAGAACTAGAGGAAAAGTCAAAGTTTACTGCCTTGAAATCCGATGATCCTAGGTCTCAAATATTATATCATGAATTATAGGTTATTCTCTGGAATTCCTTATATTCAAGAAGAATTGGGAAAAACTAAAGGTGATCATTTGTAGACTTTGGAATTTGATTGCAGTTGTGCTAATGTTGGTTCAAGTGCAGGAGTAACACTAATATCACCTTGTGGGGAGATGACTTGCTTGACATATAAATTAGATTTTAAGAGTACTAACAATACTATAGAGTATGAAGCCTTTCTCCTTGGTATAATGACAACAAAATCAAAAGGAGTCAAGATACTCAAAGCTCAAGGAGATGTAGAATTGGTGGTGAGACAAGTCAAAAATCAATATGTAGTAAAGAGGTCAAGATTGAGGAATAACCATAATAGAGTGTGGGATAAAATTGAGGGTTTTGATGCTTTCTCAATTGTATCAGTACTAAGGGAATTCAATTCAAGATTTGATTCTTTGGTAGTATCTATATCATTTCTCTTACCACACCCTAATTTTAAAGATCAAACTTATAACGTGGAGGCTCTATTTAGGCACAATGTCCCTAATAATGAAGATTCTTGGTAGGTGTTTGAAGATGAAAAACACATAAAACAAATCATTGAAGGAAAAGAACCTTTTGAAAGTTTTTATTTTGAAGGAAGCACTAATTCAAGTGGTGATCTAGTGGTAGATGAAAAAAAGAAAACAAAGACTGATATGATTCAATTGAAAGGTAATAAGATTCCACCTCACCTAATTTCTTTGGAAAATCCTTTTGATAAGCATGATGCATACATTAAGAAAGAAATATATTAAAAAGGAAAAGCTTGTGGTGAGTATGATGGAATCAATATAGTGAAAAAATTTAGTCCTAAAATGATAAATATAGGAAAATATTGCACACAAGATAAGAGGGTAGAAATCCAGAAATTACTTATTAGATTTCAAGATGTATTTTCTTGGAGCTATGAAGACTTAAAGAATCTCATGGGTGGAAAATCCAAACATCAAATCCCTCTTAAACTAGAAGCAACACCATTCAGACAGAAGCAAAGAAACTATAACCCTATAGCTCAAGGAGCACTCTTCAAGGAGATTGAAAAAATGTTGTAGGTTAGGATTATATATCCTATTGATCATTCTACTTGGGTTTCTAATGTTGTGCTAGTAAGGAAGAAGAATGGAGAGATAAGGATTTTTGTGGATTTCATAAATCTAAATTAGGCCTCTCTTAAAGATAATTTTGCACTTCCTAATATGGATCATTTCTTACAAATTATTGTAGGGTCAAAGATGATATCAATGTTAGATGGATTTTTAGGGTATAATCAGATTCAAGTAGATGAAGCAGATCAATTCAAAACTACATTCAACACACCATGGGGTAATTTTTCCTATAATAGAATACCTTTTGGCTTAATTAATACATGTGCAACCTTTCAACGTGGCATGACTTTGGCTTTTTGGAGATTTAAAAGATAGAATCATTATCATATATCTTGATGATTTGACATTTTTTTCTAAGAAGAGGAAAGACCATATCAAATATCTAGAAAATGAGCTACAAAGGAGTAGAGATCATGGTGTCTCATTAAATTTAAAGAAGTCGATAAAATTCTTGGTCATATTGTATCTCTAGAAGGATTGAAGATTGGTCCAAATAGAGTTAAAGCTATTGAGCAATTAAGTTTTCCATTGAGAAAAATAGGAATGAAATCTTTCTTTGGCCAAGTAAATTTATTGAGGAGGTTTGTGCCTAATTTCTTTGATATGGTTAAATGTATATTTGATATGATGAAAGGTAATAAAAATTTAAAATGGAGTGATAATGGAAAAAAGGTTGTTGAAGATATCAAAGATGTCATTGCTAAAGCCCTTTTTCGTGTTCATCCATATTACACTAAGGAATTCATCATATATTGTTATGCCTTAGAACATACTATGTTAGCTATATTGATGCAAGAAAACTAAGAAAGAATAGAAACTCCAATTGCTTTCATGGGCATACCTCTGAAAAATAAAGAATTAAAATACTCATAGATGGAAAAACATGCATATGTAGTGGTGAGAGCCCTTAAGAATTTCATATTTTATATTTTGCATTCTCATTCAGTAATATATATGCTAGATCCTATAGTAAAAAGTATTTTGACACAACAAGATGTTGGAATTTGGATAGAAAAGGTCGAAGAATATGATATAGATAGTAAGCCAACTAAACTTGTGAGACAAAATGCACTTTGTAAATCCTTGGCAAAAAATCAATAAGTCAAAGAAGAAGATACTCAAAAAGTTCTTATGGTAAGTCTTTAGGATCCTTGATTCTCAAACATTGCTTATTTTCTGACATATGGTGAATGCCCTGATGGATTGACTACTAAGAAAAGAAGGGATCTAAAAACAAAATCCTTGAATTATGTGATTCATGATGATGTATTGTACAAGAAAGCAATTGATGGAACATTTTTAAGATGTGTTGATAAAGAATAATAGGTAAAGTTGTTGACATCTTTTCATAATGAAGCACATGGAGGACACTTTTCTTCCACTATCACTACTTCTAAAATTTTGAGGAAATGTTATTATTGTGTTGGAATGTTTAAAGATGCATATAAGTGGGTTGCTAATTGTGAGGAATGCAAGATGTTTAGTAGTAAATCTCATCTTGTTGCCCTACCTCTTAGGCAAGTTGTAATTGAAGCTCCTTCTATCAATGGGGTTTAGATTTCATAGGCCCAATCAATCATCCTTCTAGTCAAGGTCATTCTTATATATTGGTTGCCACATATTATTTCAGTAAATGGGTTGAAGCCAAGCCAATGAAGAAGACTTCATTAGAGGCGATATGTGATATTCTCAAAGAACATATCCTGGTCAAGTTTGGAATTCCTATAAAAGTAATAATGGATAATGCATCTTATTTTCTTCCTAAGAAATTATTGAATATTTTATGATCATGGTATCTAAGTTGGGCATTTTTTTGATTATTTCCATCAAGGAAATGGAAAAGTTGAGTCTAGCAATATGAATATGATTAATATTTTTAAGAAATTGGTCTCAAATAATCAAAAGAGTTGGCATAAGAAGATTCATGATGCTTTATGGGCTGATAGAATCATACCTAAAAGAGCTATAGGCATCTCACCTTTTGAATTAGTCTATAGAGTGGAAGCTAATTTTCCATTACCCCTAGAGCTTGCTACATGTAAATTGAAGATTTTGATTCAAGAAGATGTTTTCTAAGATGGATTATAGAAGAGAATCATGTATCTCACCAAGCTATAGGAAGAAAGGGAAGAGATGGTTGACAAAATTACTGAAGACCAAGGAAGCGTAAAGAAGTTGTTTGATAAAAGGGAAAGGCCTAGAAAATTCATGGAAGGTGATTTGGTGTTGCTATGGGAAAAGAGAAATGAACCAAGAGGTATGCATTCTATGTTTTAGTCTTTATGGAAAGGGCCATTTTAGATCATACAAGCAAATAAGAATAACTCTTTCAAGTTTGCATAAACCACTGTAGAAATCCTACCATGTTCTTATAATGGGTAGGACTTGAAGTTGTATCAAATATTGAATTTAAAGTAGGTAACCCATGCATAGTAGTTAGATAGGTAGGTTTACTTTCATGCATTTTTCTTTAGCTTAGTTGTTTCTTTCTAGGTAGTTGTTGTTGTTTTCCTAGTTTAGCCTATTCTTTTTGTTTCCAAATTGTCACCTTTTGTATTAAACCAAAGAATGTTAGATTTATTTCAAGAATTATCATGCTTAAATCCCCAGATAGAGTCAATTGTTGCCCAAGTTTCAGTTCATATCTTTTGATCTATGGTTTTGAGTCAACTTAAATGTTATTGTCTTGAATCTAAGTCTAGATTTCCTATAGGATGGCCTTTCTTCTCATCATTCCTTTGAGCTAATCTAATGCAGGAAATCATATGAGCAATGCATCATTCTAAAGCTAGGTGATTAGGGTTTGGAGGGTTTATTATGTGTCATCCCAATGAGAAGAAGGTCTAGATCTTCTATTGATTTTCTTCTAATCATGTTGAAGACAAGGATTCATGCTATAAAAATCTCCTTGATGGAAGTAGTTCTAACTCTCTAAGAATTTCTAACCTCATGGTCAAAAGTCTCTATCTAAAGGAAGGATACATTAAAGAGATCACACACATATTCGAAGAAAACAATAGTGGAGAATATCAAAGACTGAGGCTCAAATATGATATGTAGATTATAAGAAAAAGTTAGAAACAATTTCTATTGAATTCAATGTAGAGTGAACACTAAAAGATGTAGAAATGGTGAAGAACATGGTCAAAGGTGGCAAAGACTAAAGTTCAAGTCAAATTGATGAAAGAATGCATATTATTGATGAGTTAAAAGTCAAATTCTTACTTGTCAGTTGAGTCCCACTAAAAAATTAAATGAAATGAAATTGCATTCAACTGTCAGATCAAAGAAGATCTACAAGTATCATTTAATCATCATGGAAAGATGCTTGACTAATAATTTATGAGACAAAGGGACAATTCAACACATTTTCTAAGGGGCCCATTATATCCCATGAAGTACCACAAAGAAAATAAGTCTAATGTTAGATTCTTTAGTACCACAATTGGAAGGTGGACTCAGTCTAATGAAGTACCACAATTGGAAGGTGGACTCATGCTATAAATTAAATAAGGAAGTCTTTTTTCATAAAACCATCAAATTAAAAAGATCAATGACATTCACTTTCTCACTTTTCAGAGATGCTCAAATTTTATTTAATGTGACAAAGCTACAAGTGGACACATGTACATAGGTGGACCCACAATATGAAACACCACTGTAATGTTACGACATGGTTAATCATTTATATTTCATAGTTAAAATAAATGTTAATGTTTGAGATTATGGTTAGTGAAATGAAGAGATGCTCACCACCGTTAGATCTTAGAAGATCGACATCCCTCACTTTCCCACTTTTTGAAAATGCATGAGAAATAAGCAAAGTGACAAAGAGATAATGCAACACATTTACTTGGTGGACCCACTGAGGATATTGTAAAGGAAAAGACAAAGAAGGTTTATAATAATTTAATCTTGACTTTGATTTGAGATCAAGGGTGGAATTCAAAGTTCTAGTGACTATTATAATATGAATTATATTGGGACAACCAAATAGTAGAATATGAAGAAAATGATGATTTCTACAAGATTTATGAGATTGCATGAAGATGAACAGTCATGGTGTGTTTTTAGGAATATCACGGGTTCATAATCTTCAATGAAAAGATGCCCCATGTTCACATAATTAGATAATTTCATATTCTATATTGATTTTATTTTCTATTATGTGAATGTTTCTCTTCTAAATTGAGAGAGAATAGAAAACTATAAATGTAAGTTCTTTTGATAATACAAAAGTTGGCAAACTTGATGGTGAATTGGTCTATAATTCCATTTACCCTATTTTCTTATCATGTTTTGTGACCCATTCTAAGATTAGTACTTCTTTAAGAGTTCAAGGAAAATTATATGTGATCCTTTGATAAATAGGTGGATTCTGTTTCACTTTGATATTTACAATATAGATGATTTCATTTAATTTCTTCATATATGATTTTGCTTCCTCTCTTGTTCATTTCATAACATGCTAGATAGTTTCATTGGGAATTGACAGATAGATGTGTGTGAATATATTAGTAACTTGCTAAATTCCATTTCATTCAAGCCTTGTAGTCAAAGAAATTCCATTTTCCCTCATGTGAATTTCTTCTTCTCTTCCTCTTTTGCATTTAGATGGTTAATACTGCATTTAAAATATAAGTAAGAGTCAAAAAATCTCAAGATCATCTATTTTAGTCATTCTATTGGGTGTGATAGGTTATCCAAAATCCATCTTGCCTAAATTGTTTATGCCTACAAACAATTTGGTTATCCTTTACTCTTTTAGGTTAAGAACTTATAATGTCAAAACTTTTGATCTCATAAAAATATATTCATTGCATATCATTACAAATCAAAGGGAGTTGTACCTAATCAATTTAGAGGGCAGTGATAGAATGCATACAATAACCTATTTATTGGCAGACATCTTTTTGTCTTTCCAAACATTGGGTATCAAAGAGTCAAGATTATACAATCTAATAGGAGAACAAACTATTAACCAACAATATCTTAGAGGTAAACTAGGGGTGATACCCCTATCCAAAGCTACTTAAGAAGCAAGAGTAGTGTCTTGCATCAACTAAGTTGAATGTTGTATCTTACAACCTAGCTTTAGGAGCTTCCTAAGGTAATGAAGGAGTTGAATCAGAAGATTTACAGTCACATGCAAGGTGAAAGAGAAAGAACTTAAATTGATTATATATGTATGTAAAGGTGACAAGTAGGGAGATACAAGTTAGAGGGAGAAGATACATTGAAGGAGATTGAAAAATCTTCCGTTAGTCTATACAAAGGGAGGGAGAAATTTCAAAGATGTTAATTTTTTCTTTTGTATTGTTGTAAGTATTCGTTTTCCATCAATGAAAAGAGGGAGATTGTTTGAGTTATATAACTTGTAATGGAACAATCATTATTTTCTTAAAAATGTGAAACCTACAACTTGTTAGTAAGACAATTGCTTTTTGGTCTAAATGTTATCATTTGGTTTATTGATGAAGAGGATTTGAAAAGAGAAGATAACAAGAGCACCTAGAGAAAGGTTGAGTTATTTAGTGTATAAAATGAGCACTAGGACCATATACGACATTGATACTATAGTGTACTTTTTATTTACTTAAATTTTGCAATGAAAGATTACTCAAGCTAAGACTAGAAGAAGATCAAGAGAAGAAAATTGTCTTCCAAGCCTTTGCAAGCAAATAATGCAAGCCGACCAGAAAAAAATAGAAGTTGAGTGAAAATCAATAGGTGTTGAGAAAAGAAGACAAATAGTGTAAGCCAAGAAAAAATTATTATATGCTGAGTAAAGTTTAGTTGATGTCGAACATTAGTAAACTTTAGCATTTTTCAAGTGAACTAGTATTTGCCAAGCGATACAATATTGTAAGTCCCTAATGACATTAAAAAGTGTTTAATCAAAGATTTGATGAATCTAAGCTGACTAATTTAATTTCTTGAATTATGTGAAGCATGTGGAAGATAACTATGATGAGTTGGTCACACAAAATTTAAGGTAAACCATTTTGAGGTGAATTCAATGAAGATTGTAGAGGAAGTTTCTAGAGGAACTCAAATCGAAAAGTGGGTAGATTCATTGAATCTTACCTAACCCTAAAATGGACGATTATGGTTAAGCAAAAAAAGATCTAAATTCTTGATTTATAGAGATAAATGGCCAGCATAAATAGTTATCATGTGTGAGAACCTAAGAAAGACAAGAAGTCTAGGGTGTTGCTTTGTCTAGTTGCTGAGCAAAAGAGACTATAGTTGGCATACAAAGCAAGAAGGCTTAAGAGGATGAATGCTTGAAGGGTAAACAAGATATCAAAGTTTAAGAGTATGAATTCCAAGTAGAATGAAGGAGTGAACTGAAGATCTATAATCTACAAGTGAGTTACAAGTTTTTATTAGATCAAGTCCTACTATTAATTTGTAACAATTGTACTAGTGTGGATAAAATCCTTTGGATTAAGGTTGACCTAAAAGTTATTTGTAAATCCTTTAATTGGGTGACATTCTAATGGAATGTTCTAAAGTCCTCTAACAAGGCTCACTCCTAATAGGGTGATTGAAATCCTCTAACTAGGTCACATTTAATAGTGTGTATTGTAACCTTTAAAAATGTTGGCCTTTCATAGGGCATCACTTCAGAGGAGTGAAATTGGATAGCATGCTACTGGTAGTTTTTCAAAAATTGGGTTTCCATGTAAAATCCTTGTGTCAAATTGTGTGAATATGTTTATGGTATTTCATGTTTAAATTATTGCAAATTTATTTTGGCCAAGCATAATAACCTACTAAGTTGAGATATGGTATGATCTAATGGATGCATGCATGTTATGGTTTTATGGATAAGGATCTATTAAGAACGAAAAATTTTTATTTGTACATTTGGACCTTTGATAACTAATTCACCTCCCCCCCTCCCCCCCTCCCCTCTTAGTTATTCTAAATAATTCCAACACCTAAATGAATTTATAGAGGAGTAAGTATATGTTGAGAAACTCAAGGGGTTTGAGGATTAACAAGAGAAAAATCAAGTATGTCAACTAACAAAATCCCTATATGGATTGAATAGGCACATAGATCATGGTATGAGAGACTACATTCATGATTAATAAAGATTGAGTTCATTAGAACTAGTGACAACTGTAATACATGAAGCAAGAAATACAAACAAGTTTGTTGATTATATAATTGTTTATGGATGATATCATCTTTGGATAAGATGATAAGATAAGTGTTTAGTTTTATAAAGCCATGAAGAGAGAATTTAAAATATCCATGATCAAATAAATCAATTTCTTCATCATACTTCAATTATCCAAACTAAAAGGAGGGATCTTTATAGGGCAAGCAAAATATGTAAAGGAAATACTGAACATCTTTAGTATGGAAGAAGAAACATGTGTGGGTACTCTAGTGGTGATCAGTGGAAAACTCTCAAAGGAGGATAAAAGCCTTGAGGTAAATAAAAAATATTTTCACTCCATGATTGGTAAACTACAAAATTTCATCCATATCAGGCTACAAAGTGGTTGAAATAGTAGCCAAATTTTTTCCCAACCCAAAGGAATCACACATGGTAGGTGTGAAGAGGACCTTCATATATTTAAAGGGTACTAAAGAATATGATCTATGGTATTCTCACAAGGGAAACTTTGAGCTTAGTGTCTTTACTGATGTTGTATGGGCAAGGAACATAGATTGTAGGAAAAGCACACCTAGTGGTGCTATCTTTCTTGGAGGAAGATTGGTTGCAAAAGCCAACAAGAAGTAGAACTACATATTATAGTCAACAATTAAAGAAGAATATGTTGCTACAACAATGAATTGCACTCAATTTGTTTAAATAAAACAACTACTTCAAAAATTTCAATAGAAAATGGAGGAAACAATAGTTATCAAAAGTGATAATACTAGTGCAATCAACATATACAAGAATTTGGTGATGCACTCAAAGAAAAATCATATCTCCATAAAGTATCATTTTCTGAGAAAGTATCTACAAGAAAAAGAGGCTAGGTTGAAATATGTACCATCTAAGGAGTAGTTGGTGAATATCTTCACAAAGCCTCTTCAAAAGGATACTTTCAAGTATATAAGAGGAAGGTTAGGGGTCTTATCCCTATCTAGCTTGAACTAATGATAGACATGTAAGCATTAATCCATGATCCATAAACAAAGAACTCTAATGCTGGATTGATGAGAGAAAGGGACTACTATAAAAGGGGAACAATGACAAGAAAGGAAGAGAAAATATGGTCACCTTTGTAATTATTTACAAAGAGGGAGAATGTTGGACTAACTGCTAACATTCCCCTTTAGGATTCATGACATGGCTTAACTACCACCTATGTTCTATAAGTCTAGTGGTTTTATCGGGCATTAGTAGGTCGATCTTTTGGTGCAATGGAAACTCTAGCTTGTAACAAGTGTTATTAAAGCTTAGTCACGGGTTTGAATCTCCTCCGGTAACACTGAGGGGTGATTGTTAGACTAATTGCCAAAATTTCCCTTTGGGATTTGTGACATGGCTTAGTCATCTCCTATGTTTTATAAGTCTAGTGGTTGTATCAAGCATTAATAGGTCAATCTTTTGGTGCAATGACAACTCTAGCTTGTAGCAGAGAAGTTGAGAGAGAAGATAAAAGAAGAGAAACAAAGGGGGAGCACGTAACCAAAAGAAAATGAGAAGAGAAAGTGCAAGAATACATAAGAAAGAAGTTGAGAGGAGCCAAAGAATGGTCAAAGAATGTAGATGCATCATGGGGGAGATGTTTGAAAAAAGAAGAGAAAGAGAAGGAAAGGAACCAAAATAATGATAAAATGTCTAAGTGTTTCCATCAATGCCAAAGGGGGAGATTGTTAGCATAACTATATTCAACCCTAAAAACTAATCAATAGATTGACCAAAAGACTCAATTATCAAAGGTATTTTATTGATGTCAATACACAATAAGGAACTATGACTGGTAGAGAGTAACCACCGACAAGGCACATTGGTGTGCAACTCTAGTTTGCAAGGGTGATCAGAGCAGAAAAGAAGTGTGAACCTAGTAGAGGTGATTTTAGAGATGATCCACTTACATGAAGTATGATAAGTGAAGTCTATATGAGAAGAAGGATGCCAAGAAGACGGGAAAGAAGATGAACTAGTAGTTATATAAGATGGTTTGGCCAAGTTAGAAAGAAAAGCATGGAGCAGGATACCCATGACCACTATATTAGGAAGAGGGTAGGAACCCACTCATCATTGCACTAAATGGTGATGGGTTAATATATTGAGGAATAGTAAGAAGAATTCAAATTTGAATTCTTTCCAACTATAGAAAGTCATCAAGGACACATGAGACATCTAACTCTTGTAAGAACATGTTACATCTGACAAGAGAAATGCACTAATGCAACAAGAAGTCAAGCTAGAAATATGGGTGAGAATTCAAATTTTGAATTTTTATATTAGGGTTTCTAAGTGAAGCAAGAAGAAATTATAAAAGGAGACAAAGTCAAAGGAGGAAATGTTACATTGTTGAATGATTAGCCAAAGAGTTGAGATAAGTGTAATCTCAAAATGTGAAGGAGGGTGAGATAGAAGTCACCTTCGAAGATTAATGAGCTAAGGAAAAGTTGTAAGTCTGATCAAAACAACCATAACCATGTCCAAGAGCAAGGAAAGTCAACAATACAAGTGATCAAAGTCTAAAGTTACATAGCCAAGAGAAGATAGAGCATTATAGGTTAAGAGAGCTAGGGAAGGATCTATTTCAAGCCAAGTGTATTAGATACTTTAAATCATTCCCTATTATTTACTAATATTCATTGTAATAGTAAATCCTATCGAGGGTGGACCCTAATAGGTTATTTATACTAATTCCCCAAACATGGCGACACATTAACTTGTGTTGAAAAGTCCTTTAACCATGATGCTCCTAATATTGTGAGACTCTAATAGGTATCATCTAAATCTCTTAAGTGGGTGGCACCGAACAGTGTCTTTGTAATATTTTAGCAGAGATAATCTCTTGACTAGGTACACTTCAAGAGAGTGTAAGCTTTGTGAGGATCAAGTCACACACCATGGTTTTACCCTAACTATGTTTCCATGAGATAAATACTATGTTATGTGTTACTATTTTTATGTCCTTTTTTTTTTTTTCTTAATCTTGACCAGTTAACTTATAGCTAGCACAAACCTATAGATGTGTTAAGCATGATAGAGAGTGAAATTTTGAAACTAGTGAGTATATTGATTCACCCCCCCACCTAGTATATAGACCTATGAGAGAAATAATAATTACTTGATTATATAGTTTGTTGCTAAATCTATAATCTAGAAATATATTAACCATGATTAGATGTAGGAACTTTACATTACGAGACAATTATTAGCTCAACCAAACTTGACTCAACTTTGTGATACTTGAATATATATCACTAAATCATATTCAAAAGAAGCACTTCACCATACAAAATACATATAATCCCAAAGGATTATTTAGAATGACAAGTTGAGGATTTGGAACTCTTGAATTATTCATGATTTTGAAACCATCAATATAAATTTCAAATTCATTTAATGGGAACCTATGACATTTTGGAGCATTCATAAATGGTTTTATATGGATACAAAATAATTAATCCAATGATATTTCCTTACTCGTTAGTGGTCATTATCTTAGGTTGTACAAAATTCAATAGTTTATGAAGACTTCATTCAAATAGTCTAAAAAAGTGATATACATATAGTATATAATCTTCCTCTTCTTGAAAACAATAGCTACTCATAAAATACATTGTTTTAGCTTTATATTTTCAAAGTGTGAAGGAAACAAAAAACATGTTCCTTTGATAGAAAGAGATTTTTCATAATTACAAATAAAGAAATCAGCCACAATCAACAATCCATGAATAAATATTTATGGAAAATTCTATAGTGGTAATTCATAGGTCCACAAAATCCACATGGGCCCTCAAACTCACTTTGTAGGGGTTTGTAAATGCCAAAGTGTCACTTTCTACCAACTTTTCACTGCATGGCATTAGCAACTTTAGATCTACATTACTTAACTCACACATTCCTACCATGATTGTATTCCAAAATATTGTCTTTTACTTGCATTTAATTTGTATTGTGGTCGTAATCATTTTTTGAAATTTAATGCTGCAAAAATAGGCTTAATAATTTTATTTGATCACCTTAATTAGTTTTAAACATACACCTAAGTGAGGACACTTGTCCAAGTAAGCTAAGGGTATTATTATATTCAATGATCAGTATTTATATCTTTGATGCTTTTAAGCATGAAAATTTTGAATTCATTAAAGCATGCAGTTTTATTAGTATAATCTTTTCAAAATTTAATACACCTTTTGCTTGTAATCTTGCAATGATTTCTTGAAAAGTAATCATACTACAAGTACAATCACTTAGGTTTTCTAAGAAAATCATAAAGCTTTGTCAATAGGCCCCTTTACCAACTCCAATAGTAGAATCCTTTATAGAATAAAATAAAATATTTAGGGCCTATAGAAAAACTCAAAGTTAGCAGTAATCAAGAAAATAGTTCTAACAATGGGAGAAGACCCAATTTTAAGTGATCCCATTGTTCATAATCTTATAGATCATAATGACTGCAATTCATGTCTTCACTTTAGAAGACAATGTAGTAATAATTAAGGGAATAAAGGTGCATATAAAAATGCTAGAAAATCTATATTTTTGAGGAGTATCCATTGATAGGGAATGTTACATGATATCTCATAACCCAATCTTTGTGGTGATGAAGTCTACCAGAATAAGAGATAATAATTTTGAGACCTAAGAAAAGGAAAAAGAGACTTGATTTTCCAGATAAATGGACTTATTTGTGACTTTCATTGTCACTTTACATGTAAGGGAAGATTGTTGAATCTAACTCCTATCATAAAGCTATCTCAAACATGAAAAACTCATATATGTTCTTGATTATCTAGAAAACTTATTGCACTAAAGTTGAAAAAGGTATCCCTTGGTTTCAAACCATTGTCTCATTAATTAACTAGTAAAGAGGTTCTTAGGAATATATTTCCTAAAATGAGTTAGAATTTTTTTGTTACAACAAAGAGGGTTAAGAAAAATAATTTAGGACCTAGGAAAGAGAATTTAGATTTAGGGGAGAGTCAAGTAGAAGAAAACTAACATAAAGAAAGGAGAATCCACCACCTCTAAATAAAAAGAATCTAATGTTTATAAATTCAAAACTAATCCTTCTTATTGTGAGAGTATAGGAGTGAAAACATCAACTCTTGCATAGAAGACCTAGTTCTAGTAATTGGTCCAAAAATCATCAACCTTTGCTAAGAAAACCAAGAAACTCTTTAATTCAATAAGTCAAGAAACGAAAGGAGTCAAGAAAGGAAAGGGTAACATAGGCTCTTCTGAAGAATCCTATGCAAGAAAAAACTACTCCCATGTCCAATGAAAAGAAGTAAAGGGAATCTCCTATAGAAGAATAGAAAAAGAAGATTGCATCTGATGCCTTTCCTAAAAAGAAAAATAAGACACATTATTGAAAGATAAATGAATTTATTTGAGAAACCATGGTGCAATTTGAGACAATGTTAAAAGAAAATTTATGGGGAGTAAATAGAGAAATATTGTTATTTCAATACAAACTCCTTGATCAAAAATGCTAATTCCTTATGCACAAATTAGATAAATGTGTTAGATAAAACCTACCTAGACTTCTACACATGTATGATGGATGAAAAATATGGTACTACCCTCCTAGATTTACATTGAACCAAGAATGCCACCTACCACCAAGGATTAAGAAGATCTAAAATCAAAAATAGTAGTCAAGAAAAATACCAAAAGATCACACTAATGCTAAACTAATTTTAACAAAAAGAAAAAGAAGAATGTTCAATCAATAATAGATATACCTTTTGAACCAATTCATGAGTAAATAGTGTTGAACTTGAGAATAGAAAGCCAAAATCAATGCTTGTGGAGGTACATAATAAAGAAGAGATACATGGGTTGCTAATAGTACCATTTGAGCAAAAAGGAAAGTATGAAGATGGAGCTCAAGAAGAGGAGGAGTATAAAGAAGAAGAAGAGTCTCAAAATGAAAAATGAGGAATAAAGAATAAGTATTAGATGAGGAGGAAGCATTAGGGTGAAGTGGATATTTAGAATCAATACAAAGTAAGTGTCAATGAGGAAAAGTTAGAGGAGGAAATAGAAGAAACTCCATAATAAAGTACTCAACATGAAAATATAATGGAGAACATTGAGTTAGATTACAATAGTATAGATAGACTAGTAGAAGTATATGCTCAAAAAACTTTGCATGTTATTGACTAGATTATTGCATATTTTCTTGATCATAAAACATTAACATTCAATACTATTTTATCTTATTTTCCACTAACCTTAAAATTATGGAACAAAATCAAACAATTAAAGTTGAAAAAGTAAGCTAGGCTAAAGAGAAAGGAAATATACAACTTAAATTTGAGAAGGAACTCCGAAAACATATTTTGAAATAAAGAGATTAAAAAAAACTGATAAGATATTTGAAATCTGAGTCCCCCTATTACCAATTACCTACTACTTTCCCATACACTCTTGTTAGTAAACATATTGGTCTTCACATGATAAACTACTTGGTTTAACTCTTCAAACTCAAAACAAATTTAAAGACAAAATATAACCAACAGTTGGGTTGTGCTACAATGAGATTGTGCAAGCACTCTCTGAATTTTATAGATTACAACTCCTTGATTAGATATACAAACAATTCAATTGAAAAATATTTTTCATCTGAAAGAGAAGGCTTATAATCATCTATCTGTCAACACAGAATAGCTACAAAGGGACTAACTAATTAAAAGGAAACAATAAGTAAATAACACAAAGTTCATTTACTCAAATGCTATATAAAAGTAAAGACAAAGAAAATCATGTCATTCTTCCCAAACACATGAGTAACTACAACTCATAGTTTGAATGATAATCATGATGATGATCATATGTAATAGGTACATGTTAAAAGAAAACCTATATCATCCCAAGATGAATATTAATCAGAAAATAAATATCTAAACTCAAAATTTTATTATTCTGATTTCCCCCTTTCTAAATACAACAAAATACCAAATATTTTGTTGTTCATGTACATTAATCACTATTTGAGAATAAAATACCCCTTCTCCTATATTACAATCAGGATCAAAACTTGTTCCCTCCCATAGTGCAAAGTCTGAGAAAAAGGAACCCTTTTCTTTCCAAAAGATTTACAATAAATATACTCCACCGTTATCATAACTAATTTTGAAACTATTTTGATCTCCCAAATTTATCAGCCCATTCTGTCCTCATATGATTAATAAATAAAATTATATATCCTACTATGGAGGAAAGGTAAAGTATCAAGGATAAATGTAATGTCCAATAAAAAATTACAATATTGTTTGCTTCTCTCCAAATTTCCATTCACAGGCACCTGTCACTGTCATTTTGAGTCATTATCTAAATTTGGTCCTTATCATGCCTTTAGCTTTTCAAGAGTATTCACTATCGCTATCTCAGTTGTATCCATCATCAACAAACTAGCTCCTAAGGCTTTCAGTTAGGTCTTTCAAGCTTGCAATAACTATCATTATACAAACTAAGTACTATTGCCAATTGTATTTACTGACTGGTAGTGAACATAGCCTTACCCACCATGAAGCCATAGATATCTAGAGTGACTCTATATTACTCATGTCTTCAGCCTATAAATGTCTTCCATGCTAATCATACCTTTCGAAAAGCTTGATATCAGACTTGAGGAATCTATCAAAGGGTTATATGCATTTTTGCATACCTATCTTTGCAAATCAAATTGAATTTACTTGTGTTCTTTAGTGATGACACAGGGCCAACTGACATATCTTTAATGCATTGTAGACATCTGAGATCATGCATCCTTCAATTGACCAATCTGTGTTGTGAGTCATCCTCAGCATTATCCCATGATGAATGTAGGGGTCAATATAGTGCACACATTAATGGGTTCTTGAGCAACCCCCACATGCTTTCTAAATCCCACAAGGTAGGCGAGCATTCTATCAAACACTCCATAGAGTATGTATGCATACTCATGCTCAAGGGTAAATCCCACTAAATCCTTTGATACTGTTGATATCATGAATCATGTGTTTCTTTTTATATTGACATGTGTTATTATTGGAAAGTTGCATGTGCTACAATCACCTCGATATTTCTTCAAAGGTATGGGTATGATGAATAGAGGAGTTATAACTCACTAACATCTATTGGCACATCGATGAGGCTTACTCTACTCATGGCTTGAGATTTGGCTCAATGCCTTCTAATGGAGATCATGGTGAATTTGTCTGAATCTCAGTTCCTTTTGAAAACCTCTACAATAAATTCATCATCCTATTTGAATTTACCAAATTGGTCAAGTTTCACTGTATGAAATACACATCCCAAACAACCATGGGTGTCAAACTCAGATAATATCAATTGTCTAATGCCTTTGTAGATAGATATAAGTACATGGGATGGCCAAAATCATCTCAATTCTATGAACTTGATGGAAAAATGATCTTTACTAGTGTTTTCAAATAGGCTCAAGTAGACATCTCATTACACAATTGACAAAAGATATCTAATAGTCAACATGTGTTCGAAGTAGTTTGGCCCAATCATAGTGGATCAAGCTTTGATTCCCATCATGATCGTATAGATTCCAAAATGAACACAAAATGTGTACCCAAGGATTTGAGGGTAGGGTTTGAAGTGGGATCATAGGGGTACCATAGAGTCTTATGTTTCACATTCTTACAACCCCAATATTCTGTCTCAAAGCCTTCATGGGTTTTCATGAAACTTGTAACCGGGTTTGTTCTTCTAGTGGCATGGACATTGAGTTTTTCCTTCTCCTTGTTTATAAGAAATCTTGGTGTTGAAAAACCTCTATTCGATCGGAGAAGACACAATCTAAGACATTTGATGTCTCCTAGAGACATTCCAGAACAAAGCATCAATTTGCATTTTATCTTGGAGGTTGACAGTACCCAATCAAATGACTCTCCATTAGTGGGTGCTGACTTTTTATGATGTCATAGATATTCATTTGTGCTCTCTTTTTTCCACATCATCTTTCATATGTGATCCAACCTCACTGTTGCTACCAATCTCCACCATTTGCACTCAGGGAATCAATGGTACTCATGTCTATCTAGCCATTAACCAAGCTCAAAACTTAGTGAAAGATTGTTACTTTTTTCATTGAGGGGAGAGGCATATCTACACTCCCAATGCATCTGCAACAACCCCATTTTTTTCTCACAAAATAATGTTTCCCAATATTCATAATGGAAGTGAAACATAGCATGTTAAAATATATTATGAATTCCAACTTGATCTAATTCATCATGTGAATTTGGAGAATTATAGTACAAGGTTTGATAACTTCATTCAAAAATCTATAATGATCTTTGACTACTTCATTGATAGGCATCAAAAATATTACAGTCACTTCTGGAAAATTATATGCATAGTGCTATCAAGTAGGCTCTTCAATCAGGATCTCCAGGAGTTTTGTGGGACTTAATGAATCTAAAATCTAAACCCAAACTTCATCTTTATGGACTAATGAGCTTCTAAATCTGCATCTTGAATTTGAACTGCACTTCTACACTTATGAACTTCTAAATCACTATATACAAGGATCTGAAAATGATCTTGCACATTCTAGAAAAAATCATCTGAACACACTTGTTGTGCCATATTGAATGTTTCAAATTCAGATTGAACCTTCAAACTTATTGAACCTTTAAACCATTGAGCCTTGTTCAAATTGTATGAAGTGGTTCAGAACCACTTCACACTAGTTCATGACTATTATAAAATTGACTAGATGACCTAGCCTTTCATCTAAATTGTGCCTTACACAACTTTACACAACATTTTTTATACAAATTGCAGGGGAATCAAAGAAAACCAAGGAGAGGCCATAAAGAAGACTTGATTTCCAAGTTCAAAATTGGAGTTCAATACACCAACTAACATTGGCTCTAACTGGGGAGCATGAGTTGAAAGGTGCATGAAGAATTGAGCATTTCTTGGTAAAAAGACCAGTGCCTAGTCTATTGGGTAGAAAATTCAAATAACGTGACAAGAAATAGGGCCTTCTTGTGGGAAGAGTAGGGAAAAAACCAAAAAAAAAAAGAAAGAAAAAAAAACTTCTCTAAATACTAAAAAATGCAAAGCAACAACAAACAAAAGTAAGAAAAGCTAAACTATGCACCACAAAAACTAAAATAAAACCAAAAACTAGACACAAACAAAACTTTATTTACAAAAAGATAGGCTAGCAACCTATACCTCTGAGAATGCATCCACCCACTCATGGAAATCTATTGACTGGTTTAGAGAAATATATATCAGCTTGAAAGAGTGGCTGATATGCAAGTGTGACCACCCTAAATAAATAGAGTATGACTATTGTGAAGAGAAACTCATCAATTACATATTCAAGAAGCTTAATGGGTGACATATCAAGACCAAGACAACCATTATCATAATATAATTCTAGATAAAGAATATCAACAACTCCTTGTGTAGGCCAGCTCTTATTGAAATCTAATTTTCCCCTTTTTTAAAATCCACATTCGAAGAAGTTATAATTCATATATGCTTCTAAACAAAAGTGTTCTAGCCTAGGATTTCTTTCAATCAACTCACCTTCATTATCAAATATATATACTTCAAAATCATCAGAGTGGGTGTATGACATCTCAACTACACTTGTCTGATTTTCATCTTGTATCTTTGTAGTCTTTTGAAAATCACCAACTATCTCCCCTTCAGTTTCTTTGAATAGCCAAGAATCATTTGTTGGGGAAGGCTTTAATGGACTATCATACTTTGGATATAGATCTTTCCTCAAACCTTCCATGATTTCTACAGGGGAGCATAATGTATTTTAGTATTTTATAAGAGTCTATGACTAATATGAAGAATGTCGTATATAAATTCATTTTGCATAATTTAATTGTTCCATATGATGAAAATTTTAATTCTTTTTTGTATGCCAAAGACATTCAAGTATGATCTCTTTGTTCTTACAATTATTGTGAATAAAATGGAGAAATACAAATGATTAAATACAAATATTTAAGAAGTCTATAGTACTAAGTCTAATAAGAAAATTGAAGGATCTTGATTTGGTCATCAATACTTGTGTTATATTGATGAACAAACATAAAGTACAAATGCAAATATTAGAAGATAGGAAAAGTATTTACATTATGTTTACACATTTTGTAATGATAACTAGCATAATTTTTCTAGTGCATACAACACAATGCTAGGAGGAGCTTGTAAATGAATTAAAATGCAATTAACCATGCTCTCTTTTTAACTATCACACAAAAATAGGGATGATTGGATGTATTTATAGTTTGTGATGTAGGCTTACCTTTAAATTTTGTTTTAAAATGTAATTAGGTGATGTAATAAGGTCAAAGGGAAAAACATCAGGTGGGATTGAGCTAAACTAGACCTATTTTGCTTGCAAGCCCTAAATGGTGGACTTAGTAAAGTATAGGACTATGAGTAACCAATGGTGGTCATGAAGTAAATTTTTCTTAGAAGTGGTATTCTAAGGAGAACTAGAGTTTGGGATGGTTCATGGAACACTTAGGATTGAATATGAGCATTACGAGTTAAAAATCTCAAAGTTTCTCAGAAGTTGCAAGTTTTGCAACAATGTTGCAAGATTATATATAAGGCCTTGCAAAGTTATTTTGATGTTGTTTGGATTGAGCAAGGAAATGAAACAAGTTTTTGTGCTTAATTTTTCTTTATTTTTACCACAAACTTGATATTTCTCATATTGTAATTCATAGTACATTAATTTGTTTGGTTGAGTAGCTAGTTGGATATTCAAGCATAGTATCTTAGTTTCCAAAAGAAACTAGTTTGAGGTTCTAATATTTCTTGTGTATAGAGGAGCCATGCTTTTGAAACACATACAAACTTAAAACCCTCAAAAAATAGTTTTACCTAGCATTTCATGGCAATAGTTCCAAATGCCTTCTTGAAATGCTAGTTCAAGTTTTTTAGAATGTTTTTTTTGGTTTTGGACTCATAAAGCTCAATTTTCTATTTTTCTAATGAAGCCTTAGGCTGATCTCTGGGATGTGATGAGCTAGGAAGTGTGAAAGAAAGGTTAATTATAGAGAAAATTGGATTGAATTCTAGAAGCAATAATGGAATAAGGTTCTTTATACATGTATAGATCCCATTAAAATTCTTGTAATGTAAGGGGAAAATATTGGTGAAGGTTTGTAAGAGTTGTATGGAAAACTAGTCTAAAATTGCTCAGTAAGCCTATTCTTGCTCTATTTGGGTTAAGGGCATTAGAAGCCTACCCCAAATGCAAATATTGAATAATGTTTAGAAGTAAAAAAGGACTTTAAAATCAATAATTTTCTTTAGTGGTTATTCAAAAGTTGTGGGATATCAAGTCCAAATACTTGATTAGGAGGGCTAATTCGAGTAGCTCACTTTTAGGCATTCCTACAATAAAACTCATTGTGGATTACCAAGACAAGAACTAAAGCATATAAGGGATCATATTAGATAAAATTAACCCACTCAATTTTATTACAAGTGAGGAGCTGGTTAGATCCAAGTTGGTAGAGGGATTATGGTAAGCATTCATTGGGAATGACTAGGGTACAAGACCAAAATGGTTGATGGAATTTGTATGTCAATGAAGTATAATGAGATTATCCTGGTAGAAACCTTGGGAAGGTGAAGAGAAAATCTTAGGTGGGTTCTTAGGAAGGCTACTAGTGCAGGACCATTAGATGGTCAATGTGTACGACCTTGAATTGGAAGCACTCTAATTTAATGGAGGTTTAGCACCTATTTAATGCAAGATCTATTGAAAAAAATTGGTTAATTGTGTATTATATTTAATGTTACACAAAATTTCATAACATTGTCAATCAGTGTATGTCAAGCTCACTCAAGTGATGAAGATAGTTTCCTATATCTGTCAAGCATTCTAGAGTTTGCCTAGTTTAGAAGACATTGTCTATTGAGTTCACTCAGGTGACAAAGAGAAGATCACAGAAGTTGAGTGTTAACTAAGCTCACTTAGTTAATGAAGGAAATGTTGGATGGAACCAATGTTAACCAAGATCACTTGGCTACCAAAGGAACTTTGTGGAAATGTAGTGTTAACTAAGTTCACTTGGTTAATATAAGAAAATTGTTTCTGAGTTAGTGTCTACTGAGCAGGGTCTACTAACAAAGGATTCTCTTGTTTTGTCATATTGATTTCAATAGTTTTTTTAATTTATTCTAGCCCACTAAGGAGATGAATATTAAGTATTCTACATTGTATTCAAGCTGACTTGACACTATGTAAAATATAAATATAAGGTCAAGTTGTGGATTGAATGTGTGCAAGAAAAAGAAGATTTGAAGATGCTGAGAGGAAGTGAGTTAGAAGGATGAGTATAATATCTTTATTGATCTACAAAGATACATTTGATTAGAAAGGATCAATTATACAAGTTAGAATTGAGATTTTATTCAACAATTTAGTTGCATCAAAAATTAGGTCATCTCATTGTTACACTCTAACCATTGTAGTAGTGATCTAAATCTCTTAACAAAGTTGGCTTAACAACTATTTGTAAATCCTCTAGCAAGGTGGAATTTCTAGATTGAAGTGTCTAAATAAATTTAACAAGGCCACTACTAATAGGGTCACACCTAATAGTGTATTTTGTAACCTTTAATAGGGTTGGCTCCTAATAGGGTCCACTTTAGAAGAGTGAAAATCAATAACTAGTTGTAATTGGTAGTTTTTTCCAAATTGGGTTTCTATGATAAATAAGGTTCATACTATTTTTTTTTATGTGTATGCAACTAGGTTAAATAAGGATAATCACTAATAATATCTTAAGATTTACATTTTCTGAATTACAATATTTACTAGTGTAAACTGAGTGCTTGTGTATTTACCAAGCATCAATATTTTTAGTGAAGTTTATGTTATGTATTGACATTTAAGGGATCTAGGATTTATTTTAGTGGTAACTAATTCACCCCTCCCCTCTTAGTTACTCCTCTTATATTTCCAACAATTGGTATAAGAGCTTCTTAGTGCTTACAGAGAAAGGTTTCAAGGACCTAAGCTAAAGATCGGGTTGTCTTACAGGAGAGAGATTCCCAAGATGAACAGAGATAACTTCCAAGAATGGAAGGAACTTATGAAGTTGTACTTGGAAACCATCAGTGATTTAGGTTTGAAATAATTGGAAAATTATTACAAGGCTCCTACTGGAACATTAACTGTAGAAGAGATTGATGAAAATAAAAATCATAACATCATGATGATTAACATTGCATCAACTCTTAATTATGTCAAATTTGATGAGGTCAAAGGATGTGCTATTGCTCATGAAATGTGGACCAAACTAAAGGATATCTATGGAGGTAATGATAATGTAAAAAGAGATAAGACAGATAGCTTTAGAGGTTAGTTCATTCAGATAAAAATGATAGAGGATGGAAACATTGCAAAATATGTTGAGAGAATCAAAACAAATGTCAGTGCTATCAAAGCCTCTAGAGGAACAATTGAATATGTTATAGTGGTAAGCAAGGTACTCAAAACCCTTCTTCCTATCTATGCAATTAGAATGTCTACTATTTAATAGATGAGATACGATCCAAATAAAAAAATAACTTTGGATACTTTGGTTGGAAGATTGACTACATTTGAAATAGATAACTATGATAATTATACTCCTAGTTCTAGCAATCTTGAATCTACATTTGAAGCCAAGGTATCACTCAAGAAGAAAGCTAAAAATTGTAAGAGAAACCAATCTAAAAGTGAAGAGGAAGACAATTCTGATAGTAATCTTGAAGCCATTGAAGCATTGCTTTCAAGAAGGTATCCCAAAGGCAAAGAAAAGTATAAAGGTAAAATCACTTTAATTTGTCTCTCTTGTGAAGAAGTTGGGCAGATTGCTGTGAGATGCCCAAATAGAGAAGATGAAGATAAAAAGAAGCATATCAAGTACAAAGGAAAGAAGGATTTAATAACTTCAAGGACTACAAGGACAAAGGTAAGAAATCTTTTTTTATGGAAAATGATTTAGATAGTAGTGAAGATGATGAAATGGTTTATATTGTTGTAAAAGATGAATTTGATGATGAAGAAGATAAAATGGCACTTATCTCTCATGTTAGCAAAAATGATACATGGATTATTGATAGTAGCTACTCACATCATATGAATGGTAACAAAAAAAAATTTGAACATATGGAACATTATGATGGTGGAAGTGTGAGATTTGGAAATAATGAACCATGTTGCATAAAGGGAAAAGGTTGTATCTCACTAACCAATGAACTTAGATGTGACAATGCTTGTTAGGTTGAAAGACTAAAGTATAATCTACTGAGTGTGGCATAGTTGAATAACATTGGATTCAAGATAGAATTCATGAATGGGAAGGCCAAGCTACTAGAGGAAAAGGAAATTTGGTTGGGTCTAGAAATCAAACAAAAGGTAACCTATTCTACCTAGATCTCAATAAAAGTTAAAGTTTTCTTGCTCAAGTAGAAAAAAGTTGGTTATGGCATAAAAGGTTGTGTCATGTGAACTTTGATAATCTAATCAAGACAAGTAGGAAGAAAAGAGTAAGATGTATTTCTAGTATAAGGAAACTTGATATGGGCCTATGTAAAAATTGTCAAATTGGTAAGATGGGAAAGACAAGTTTTAAAAGCAAGGACTATCATTCTGAAGAAGTCTTGGAGCCAGTTCATAAAGACTTATGTGGACCTATTAGAATAGAGAGCTACAGTGGAGATCAATATTTTATTCTTTTTGTTGGTGATTATTCTAGAATTATGACTATAATGTATCGATAAGAAAAGTCAGAAGCATTTCAAAAATTTAAGTGGTATATGGCGAGAGTAGAGAAAGAAACTGGAAAGAAGCTGAAATGTTTGAGATTAGACAAAGGTGGTGAGTTCATTTCCAATGAGTTCAATTAATTTTGCATTGAAAGAGGAATTAAAAGAAAAGTATTAGCTCCAGGTACACCACAATAGAATGGTATAGCTAAAACTGAAAGAAGGAATAGATCCATCATGGATTCTGCAAGAACTTTAATGATAGAAAAGAGTTTTGCAATCAAATACTAGAAGGAAGAAATAAATATTGTAGTGCATATATTGAACAAAGTATAGTTGAATAAATACTCAAATAAAAATCCTTATGAAGTATGTTATGGCTACAAACCTAATGTAAGTTACTTGAAATTATTTGGTAGAAAATGTTATATCTTGAAGGAATCTAGGAAAGGTAAGTTTGATATCAAAGGTGATGAAGTCATATTCCTAGGATACTCCTATAGAAGAAAAGCATATAAATGTTTGAATTTGTCAACTCATAAAATCATAGAAAGTGCACATGTAAGAATTGATAAGTTTGTAGAAAAGAGTAAAGAAGAGAGAAGCAAAGAACCTGAGGATTACAATAAGTTTGTCTACTATGAACCTGATACATTGCCAAATCAAATTGGAAGTCAGCAAACTTCACCTCTTGAATCTCCAAATCTCCAAAAGCTACTGAGTTGTAACCAATGCAACTTGAGTCATAGTCTGAAGGACTTGAGTCACAATCAAAAGCTACCAAGTTGTTCCTCAAGAAAATCAAGTCTAATGGACCTGAGTCATAGATAGTGGGACCCAAGATTGATATAGAAGATCATGGTGAGGTTAGTGGAACAAATTCTAAATCCAAACTACTTATGTTAGCAAGATATGTCAGAAGGCACCATGCACCTAATAAAATCATTGGAGACAAGTCAGATGGAACAATGACAAGAAACAAATTGAAAGGTACATATTTGCTTCCTGAATTTGAACCTAGATCAATGAAAGATGCTTTGGCTAATGAAAGTTGGATTGAACCTATGAATGAAGAAATATAATAGATAGAGATGAATAAGACTTGGACTCTTGTTCCTAGACCTAAGGATAAAATTTTAATTGGCACTAAGTGGGTTTTCAGAAATAAGTTGAATGAAGATGGCGAAGTTTTCAAAAATAAAGCAAAGTTAGCATGCAAAGGTTATTCTCAAGAACAAGGTATTGATTATGGTGAAACATTTTCTCATATTTCTAGATTAGACGGTGTTAGAACTTTATTTTCTTATGCTTCACATAAAGAATTTAAATTTTATCAAATGGATGTAAAATATGCATTCTTGAATGGAATTCTTGAAGAGAAAGTTTACATAGAACAACTTGAAGGTTTTGTGGATCCTAGAAAAAGGGATATGATCTATAAATTACACAAGGTTTTGTATGGTCTCAAGAAATATCCTAGAGCTTGGTATGATAGACTTCATAACTACTTGATAAAGATTGGTTTCCAAAGAAGATTGTGTTGGTAGAAATCTTTGTAGATGACACTTTATTTATAGGAAATAATGATTTATGAAAAGCATTTTCAGAAGAGATGAATAAATAATTTGAGATGTCCATGTTTGGAGAGATAAAATTCTTTGTTGGATTATAGATCCAACAGAAGAAAAATGGTATCTATATTACTCAATCCAAATATATCAAGGAGATACTAAAGAAGTTTGGAATGGAAGATTCAAGACTAGTTGGAACACCTATGTCTACTAGAGATAAGCATTCCATATATGATGATTCCAAAGAGGTAGATTAGACCACATACTAATCAATGATTTGAAAATTGTAATATGTAGTGCACACAAGCCTTGATATTGCATTAGCAGTTGGTATGGTGGAAAGATTCTCAACAAATCCTAAAGAAAATCACATGATGGAAATCAAAAAAATCATGAGGTATTTGAAGGTTGTTCAAGACTATGGATTATGGTACAAAAAAGGATGCAATTTGGATTTGAAAGTCTTCACAGATACTAATTGGGCAGGAAGTGTTGATGATAAGAAGAGCACTAGTGGTGGATAATTCTTTCTTGGTAAAAGACTAGTGTCTTGGACAAGCAAGAAGTAGAATTGTATTTCTCAGTATATAGTAGAGGCAAAATATGTGGTAGTAGTAGTTAATTGTTCCAATTTTTTTTGGTTCAAGAAAATATTGGCAAGTGTGAAGATAGAAATCAAGGATCCAGTGGTTATATTCTGTGATAACACTAGTGTAATTAATATATCAAAGAACCTATAAAACATAGAAAAACCAAGCACATTGCTATAAAATATTATTTTCTGAGAGAATTGATACAAGATAAAGAGGTAATATTGGAATATGTGAATACTAAAGAAAAAATTATAGACATATTCACTAAGGCATTACCTAAGGATGCATTTTTGTATCTAAGAGGTAAGTTAGGGGTCATTCCCCTATCTAAAACTCACTAAAATGAAGTTTAGTGATACATCAACTAGAGCATGTTGAAGATCAACCAGTTGATGCAGTATTGAGAAGGGCATATTGGATATGAATTAGTAAGTGAAGTACACTAAAATTCTATGAATATTGTCTTTGGCATAAGATGTCAAAGAGGGAGAGTTTGTTGTCATATCACATAAATTTTGTTTGAAGATGTTGAAGAGGTAGAGTTTGTAGATAGAGGGAGAAAATAAAGGTAGAGGGAGTTCTCATTAATGAGAATTAGAATGAAATTAAGGATATGTTCCTTACTTTATTCTTGCTCTAAAATTTTATTATATTATGACATGTTCTATTGCCATCAATGCCAAAGAGGGAGATTGTTGAAAATAATAGTTAATTGTATATTGTCTTCAATGTTACACAAAATGTCATATTATTTTCAATCTGTGTATGTCAAGCTCACTCAGGTGATGAAGATAGTATTCTTTGTCTGTCGAGTCTTCTAGAGTTTTCCTAGTTTAGAAGATAGTATCTACTAAGTTCACTCAGGCAATAAAGAGAAGATCACAAGAGTTGAGTGTTAACTGAGGTCACTTAGTTAATGAAGGAAATGTTGGATGAAACCAATGTTAACTGAGATCACTTGATTACCAAAGGAGCTTTATGGAAATGTAGTGTTAACTAAGTTCACTAGGTTAACACAATAAAATAATTTGAGTTAATGTCTACTAAGTAGAGTCAGCTAACAAAGAATTTTCTTATCTTGGCATATTTAGTTCAATAGCTTTGTTTATTGGTTCTAGCTAACTAAGGAGATGAATATTAACTAGTATTCTAAGTTGTATTCAAGCTAACTTGACAATGTGTAAGATATAAATATAAGGTCAAGTTGTGGATTGAATGTATGCAAGAAAAAGAATATTTGAAGATGCTAAGAGGAAGCGAATCATAAGGATAAGTACTATATCATTATTTAGCTACAAAGATACATTCAATCAGAAAGGATCAAGTATACAAGCTAGAATTGAGATATGTAATCATCAATTCAGTTGCTTCAAAAATCAAGTCATTTCATTGTTACTCTCTAACAATTGTAGCAGTGATCTAATTCTTTTAACAAATTTTTCTTAATATCTATTTGTAAATCCTCTAACAAGATGGAATTTATAGATTGAAGATTTTAAAGACCTCTAACAATGCCACTCCTAATAGGATCACACCTAACAGTGTGTTGTGTAACCTTAAACAAGGTTGGCTCCTAACAGGGCTCACTTCAGAAGAATGAAAATCAATAACTAGTTGCAATTGGTGGGTTTTTTCCAAATTGGGTTTCCACGTGAAATCTTGGTTTCACTTGTGTTGATACTATTTTTTTTATGTGTATAAAACTAAGTTAAATAAAAATAATCACTAATAGTATCTTAAGATTTCCATTTTTCAAGTTATAAAATTTACTAGAGTAAACCAAGTGTTTTTTTATATACCAAGCATCAATATTTTTAGTGAAGTTTATGTTATATACCAAAATCTAAGGGATCTGGGATTTATTTTAGTGGTAACTCATTCACCCTTCCTCTCTCAGTTACTACTCTTATATTTCCAACAAGATCATCATCTCCTTCAATTTGTTCATCTTATTTCCCTTTTCTTCTCCTTTCTCCTAGGTGGAATTCGAGTAAGACCTATTTGATCCTCTCTAAAGCTCCTATTTAATGAACTATTAATATGTTACTTTTTTCATTGATGTCATTCTATTGTGGATTCCTCAATTCATATAGTTTCCTTTTGATTCTATTTTCATTGAAGAAGATAGTAAATTCATCATAAATAAATTCACCTCCTATATTAGATCTTAAGAACTTTAATTTCTTACGTCTTTCCTTTTTAAATCTAGCCTTATATTTTTTAAACTTATAAAATGCATTAGACGTTTCTTTTATAAATATAATTGACATCATCCTTGAGTAGTCATCAACAAGAAAAATGAAATATTGATCACCATAATAGCTTTGCACTCTCATGGGACCACAAGATCACTATGAATTGATTCCAATATTTTATTATATGAGAATGGATTTCTTGAAAAAAATTATTTAGTCATGTTACTAATTTGACATTCCTTACACATAAAAATTTTAGGCTTGCTTAACCTCGATAAACCTCTTACTCTTTTCTCTTTACTAACCTTGAACAAATTATCAAAATTCACACGAAAAAACTTTTAATGCCATAACCAAATATCCTCACTTCTTTCGACCTGACATCTAGAATTAGAATTTAGATAGTATAAGTTACCATTATATTGATCACCAACACTAATTAAATCTCCAAAAATGTCATAGATCTTCACCTTTTGATTCTAAAATTTTGATCAGTACCTATGTTATTCAATTATGCAACACTCAACAAATTGTACTTTATTTATTAAACCCAATAAGCATTTTCAAACTTAACCTTTTCATTCAATACAATAGATCATTGTCCTATTACAAAACATAGAGCATCATTTCCAAGTCTAATAACAAATCCACCATCAGATTCTTCCAAAATTTTAAACTTTTCAATATCATCGATCATATGGTGTGAACAAACACTATTAATAATCCATGTATCAATTTTATCAACTTGAGAAACAAGAGATTTTTCATCTTCATACCCTTCTTCTTTTGAATAATCTTTCATCCCAATATGAAAAACTTCTCCACCTTCTTCTAAATCATCTGATTCTTCATCAATTTGGCCTTCCTTAGCTAGGTAACAAGACTTATTTCATTTATCCTTTTTTTCTCTAAAACTTCTAAATTTTTTCTCCTTCTTGCTATTATTATCATTCATATCATTGTTAGGATAACTAGATGTTATATGACCAATCTTGTTGCAATTGAAACATTCCAAGAGCAATTTACCTTTCTACTTTCCTTTTCTTCTCAGTAGTCTCCTTGCTAGTAGTTCTAATTATTCTAGCCCTTTCAACTCAAATAGTAAATTTTCACACTCACTTCCACATGTACTAGAGTGGTTATCTATATCTCTTTATTTTCTTGAACTATCAATGGTTAGTGAATATTTAAAACCAATCTCTATCTTTGGTAACCTATTATCAATATTATTAAGCTCAAATGTAGTCAACCTACCGATCAAAGCATCAATGGTAATTATATTGTCAGGTATGGATCTTATTTGTTGAATAGTAGAGACTCTAATAGCATATATATAGGTAAGAGAGTTCTAAGAATTTTTCTGACCACATCTTCTTCACTAATGATTCCACTAGCTCCTTCAACAGCACTTACAACTTCCTTGATTTTGCTATTATATTGTACAATATTCTCACCTTCTTGCATTCTCATGTCATCAAATTTTCCTCTACGACTCTCAAAATTTACCCTTGGTACATTTTGGTCACCTCCATAAACAACTGCAAGTTTGTTCCACATCTCTTTTGTTTTATAACAAATCTCAACATCATCAAATTCGACATGAGTTAGAAAAGAAGTTATCTCAATAATCAAGGTGTTGTATTTTTCATTTTCCCTCATCTACTAAACTCTCATAGGTGCAAGTGGTGGTGATGTATAATGATTATGTAGGTAGTATAATGCATAATATCCAATTCTAGATAAGTATAACCTCATCCTAATTTACCATGAAGGAAAGTGTTCCTTGTAAATAATTTGGGTACCTCTCTCTTATACATATTTAGATCTTTAGCTCAAGTATTTTAAACTTTTCATCCATGCACAAGTAGCTCTGATCCCAATTGTTGGATAACTGAGAGGGAAGGGGGTTGCATCCATTATCTCATGTCCCTTAAACAAATTTCACCTTATAAAACTTATCAATAGATGAGTCGGTAATGCATTCAATCAACCATAGTAGCATATATGAAAACATTAAATTTTGTGCAAACACTCATAAACACATTAGCACCATATTTTAATGTGGAAACCCAATTTGAGTAAAAACCACTATGGAAATTGTCACCCTCTAAGAATTTCACTCTTCTCAAGTGACTTTGATTAGGAGCCAACCTTGTTGAAGACTGTAAATGCATTTGTTAAATGTGACCCTATTAGGGAATTTTTACCAAAGATCAATTAGATTTGTCACCCTATTCATGAGTGGCCTAATTAGCCAATAAGTAAGAAACTAAATAAAATTAGGCCACTCATGAATTAGGCCACAAATACAATATGCTAACCCAAATGGGCACCTTCATTATAGTAATCCACAAGACAAGCTGTGAACTATCACCTAGAGTTGTCCTAGACAATGTTTGGGTCTTTCTTAAATAGGCAATTCTATGCCACCCTGGAAGGTTCTAGATGCTCAAACTTAATACCTAGGGTCAACAGACCCTAACAAAACATATAGAGCTAGCCAATTACATCTTTGACATTTACGTTAGGAATTTTAGGTAGCCCAACTTTGGAAGGCCATAACTCTCGAACCATTGCTCTGATTGGCTATTATAACCACTTTTTGGAAATGCCAGCTCCTAATCTATAGGCTTAGTGTAATGCCCCGCCAAGGGATCCAAAGAATTAACCTAGAATTTCACTAAGTTTGGTAGCATTGTTTTCTTTAAAACATGAAAGTAAATACCACATATAACTTATACACAATAACAGAAGCAATAGCAATGTCCATCTAAAAGTAAACATAACATACATAACAGATTACATTCTTTAAGGATCCCTTAACATTGAATTACATCTGAATCAACTAACATTATTGAATTCTTCTAATACAACAACCACATGAAATAATAATGATAAGTCCAATGTTTATACATTACATTTCTAAATGCTCAATCATCTGCTGTACATGTCATAGGGTATGAGAAGCTTAAAACAATATACATATGTGAAATAAAGTACATTATCCTAGTCTAATCCATGATACAAAAAAGTAAAGATAATCACATGTTATACATGATACATCATCTTAGAAGATATAGACATCCATCTTAAAAGATCAAACATAATAAACTAAGTGCACCATTCCTCCCAACTATTAATAGCATCATTAGACCATCGTGGGTCCTAGCCATCCCTCTATGTGTAACATTCCAAATCACCGAAGAGATTATCGGTATTAACATAGTAGGAATGTCACTCCTAACATATACTATATCATATGTAGAAAACTAATCTAACATGAAAATATAAGCATAAGATAACATCATCTAACATATGCTAATCATTAGTGAAAGGATACATATCCACCATCATGAAAGATGCATCAGCCATGATGTCTCAAACAGATCTCAAATAATAATCCAGAGTGAAAAAACACTACCATCCGACCGCGTGGTACCTAAGTGGTCCACTCCCACCATGTTGAGGAGATAATCTCAAGTCCCAAACAGGCTATCAAAAACACATAGCATAAATCTCTATAAGTTCAAGAATCCTAAAAGTATACTAACTCAAAGGTTCCAATCACAAAACTAACATCTAATTCCCAGAGGAACACAAAGACATGTAGGAACCTACTATGCAAGCAGGAAAGTGTCATCGCATATATCATGTAGAAGTTACCCTAGCAGTTAGCTAAACTCCACAAGTCCCTACTGATCCTCATGCGGCCACTAGTATCCTCTCATACTGACAAGGCATACTATGGAATGCAAGGTCGCAACCATTGGTTCTCTCTACTCCCATCCTAGTCTATACAAGCACTCGAGACATGGGCAAGTACAAAACAATTATCTTTTTAGGTTCATTTAGTTAGTATTAGGTGTGAATTTTTTCACTTATTAAACAACTTACAATGAGTTACCCTAGCAGCCTCTTAGGGCCCTGACCCCCATTGCAAGCCACTTTTCGACACTACAAGCAGATAACCTACCCTAAGCTCCTGGAATCATAAATCTCAAAATCATAAAAGATAATCCATAATAAGAACATCAAATATGCACAATAAAACTATCAAATCTCTATGAGCAAGAATCCATAGAAAATCATGACCACAACAGCTCTCTATTGGCAACTGAAGCATCACTGATAATCAAAAGTATCCATTGGTTCTCAATAACCAAAATATATCTCAAATCATACTGATCAAAGACTCCAAAATGGTTGAGTCAAAACATGTCACAACATGACATCATAAATCAACATTTTAGTCCCATCATGGTGACTAGAAAATAAACCAAGGATAACTAATCGATGACTCAAAAATGGTTATGTCAAGTGTCTCATAAATAAGAATCTCAACTATAACAATGAGTAATTATAAACATTACATAGAGCATTCCATCACATAACCATGGTTGGTTTCATAAAGATCAAAAATAAGACATCATCATGACATCACAATCATAATCCCCAAGCCTCTGGTAGACATCCTATAACTGGTCAACACTAGTCAACCCAAAACCTAAAACATAAACATAAAGAATACACAATGCAAGCACATGCTTTGGTTTTGCTAACATTACATACTTGAATTAAATGTGGAGGTTTTCAGTTTCCCATTTCCCAATTTTAGATAATGAATGGAGAAACATTTGTACATTTTTTCCCATCCCATGTATTTGTTAAAAAGTTTCTCTCCCAAAACCATTAGACTCAATTTTCTAATTATATTGTTTATATAAACATTGTTCAAAATTGACTCCTATCGAGTTTCAATAATCAATTAACAATTCTAATGAACCCAATAATTGCATAATTCAAGACTCACATTCTAATGATTAACCTTAATTAAACTTAGTTTAATTAAGTTAATTCTTAATGTCTTTCTATTTTAAATAATAATTGACAACTATTATTAATATTTTAAATCATTTATCTTTTAAAAGAATGACCCATTTAATTTAATCTTTTAAATATATTAATTGTTCATAACTATATATATATATATATATTAAAAATAACAATATTTTTATGAAAAATGAATTATAAAAATCAAATTGCAAATCATGTCCAATCTTTTAACTCGACGCCATAGCTGATATAATAAAATGCCACCAAAGAAAGGGTGTCATGCAGGCTTGTTGTCGCAGAGCCTGCGGCAGCAGTGCCACTGGCCACTGCTATAGGTACAGAGGTGGGGTATGGGCTCGGCCCTCCCTGCCCACATATAATATGCGAATCATTTTTTTTTATATATAAATTTTATAACATTTTTTCAAAAATGTAAATCGCGATGCGATTAGACATTCGGTCCTCCAATAAAATATATATGTATATATATATATATACATATGTATGTATGTGTGTGTGTGTGTATATATATATATATATATATATGTATGTATGTATGTATTTATGTATATATATATATATATATGTGTGTGTGTGTGTGTGTGTGTGTATAAATTAACCTCTGCATATATATATATATATATATATATATATATATATATATATATATGTATGTATGTGTGTGTGTGTATATATATATATATATATGTATGTATGTATGTATTTATGTATATATATATATATATGTGTGTGTGTGTGTGTGTGTGTATAAATTAACCTCTGCATATATATATATATATATATATATATATATATATATATATATATATATATATTTGCAGATCTAAATTAGCATGTTCATATCAACATAATTTTTAAAGGCTTTCAATTTTAATGAAACCATGAAATGTTTTGTTCTCCAAATTTACTCAATAAATTTGCTAATGGATTTGACTATAATTTAAACCCGAGCCCTGTGTTTTATTCAGATCTATGCATATAAAGTTTCTCAAATAATTTTTTTTAACTACACATATTGAGAATACATACAATTAAAATAGGAGAAACCCTCAGAAAAGATATGGAAGACATGAAGAAGACAAGAAGTGCAAGATGTGAAAATAGCATAAGTAAAATCACAAGAGTCTACCCGGATTCTAATGCTAATTCGCTTTTCCTTAGAAAACCTGTAGAGCAAGCCTCTCCCTTCTCCAATGTTTTTGAGTCGTTCAATGCTCCAAAATGCTCTCCCACATTGTGTCTAAGCTTCTAGGAATGCCTGAATATAAAGAACTCCCAGGAAGCACCTAGAATGTCTCTAGAAACAACTATAAGGTGTCACCAACTAAGCATGCATCTTTTCCAACCTTCTAGATGAGTCATAAGGTTGTAGACACCATGTTCTTAGTTGGCACACTAACCCCTGTGTTGTTGACATATGAGAAATGAAAAGGTGCATTAACTCCTAGGCAAGCTTATAACTCTTGTTTAATTTTTATATAACTTTCATTTTAATTTTTTAATAACTTTTATTATTATTATTTATTTATTACTTTATTATTATTTTATAATTATTGTTAATTTTTAATTTTTAATTCTTTTTTACTCAATTAATTCTCATTTAATTAATTATAATCAAAATATCAAAGATCATGATATTATATTAATTTTCTCCAAATAATTAATTTATTAATAAAATCTATTTATTAAGACTTAATTAATAGAAAATTCACCATAGACCTCCAAAATAAAATATGAAAACCCATCATAGAAGAATTCATACAAAATCAGTCTAAAGGGTTAAAAATCATGAATTATGTCATCTGACACATTCGGTGGGTAAAATATCCAGATACTTGTCCTATCTTTCTAGGACAAATGGTTTAAGGGTTTGGGATTTGGACTTGAGAATTTATCTCCTTTCTCTTATCATTGAGATAGTGTAATAGGGTACGCTCATCTTGGCAATTCAGGGAAGTTGATACTCGGTACCTGCAACCTACATAAAAACCATGCATGTACATACAATATATAATACTAAGCTAAATAGACAATGGTAGGAAGTGGTGCATCGTGTAGATCCCAACTAGTAGGTGAATATGACTCCCTTCCTAAACCATATCAGAAATGCCATACAATAAGAACAAACATGCACACCATACACATGCAAGTATGGGGTGAGTATCCATAGTAAAACACATGAGATAATAATCCATCTAACTAATCATCATCAATAACTGGAAGCAATATAATGATCATCATGCATACATAAAATGTAAAGTCTAAATGATCTCATCATATATCATTGAATCCATAACATAATGTCTGATAGTCTTAAAACAATACCACTAATCCATAAAACTAGTCTAACATAGTCTGATAATAATAGCAACAATGTGTCCAGAAAAATGTGAACAAGGGAAGGCACTACACTTAGAATGGTGCAAGTGCCCTTCCATCAATTTTTTGGACCTCATCTAGGCACTCTAAGACCTCCAACGATGAGCTTGAATATTTTTCTATAAAATTTTCCACTGAAAGTTTGCAATAACTTGTCTGATACTTAAGCTGGAAAAATGAGATTTTTATGGTAGGCTCATAATGCTAAAATGAATCTTCATATAGAAAATGAGAATATTTCAAGTTCGTATGGAAAACTTACTAAAAATAGTAAGCTCCCATAAATAGTAACCACCATGTCTACTAGTCCTTATTAAAATAGAAAGATTAAAAATGAAAATATTTTTGGGTGATGCAAGATTTCTCTTACACCCAAGATGCTCTTGCATCATTCTCACTTGATGTTGTCCCATAATTGATTTTACAAAAATATTCATCTTTTCCAACCTGTGTTCTTTCTATACCAAATAACCTCATCAGCTTGGTTAACACTACTCACTTGGTTGACACTTATTTGCTCGATAACACGTGCTAACTTGATGTACACACCTCCTTAGTTTGTACATATGTAATATGTTTGTACATAATCTTAACACTTCATTAAATCATGTAAAACAATCAAACCAATACTAGCTTGTCAAAAAATGATTTATCAAATGCCCATTTAAGATCAACACTTAACATCACTTCTTTATTTCTTATTCTATTATTACTCAACCATTTTTTTACTCAACACCACATTCTTCAAATGATTTGGAAACTTACTTAAATAAGTGTCAATAAGCTTGATCTATCAATGACAATATAACAATTCACCTGATTCTCTTACACACTTTTCAGACCTTGGTTATCAAACCTTACAACATTATCAATTTCAATATTAGCTGGGGTATCAAACTCTAGCAGAGACCATTAGAGGTAGCTGAAGGTGAGAAAGAGCCATTGGAGACGGTTGAGTGGCAGATATAAGAGCAAGTACAATTCAAAATTTTCCTAGTAATAAAGTCTTAATTATTTTCATTGTATAATATAATCTACAATTTAATGTTTTGTATATTACATAAAGTTATATGCATTTATATTTTGATGTAGTGATTAAAAATTATAGCTCTTCGAGCTTTAATTCTAATTGACTCACATTTTGTTTGCAAAACCTCCACAATATATATTTAACTTTTATAATATACAAATAATTATTTTTTATTGTAATCTATTTTGAATCAAACATGTTAAAAATTCTACCAATGCAAACTATAAATCACCACTTGTTTTAACAAGATAAGCAATTGTCAAAGTTCCTGCCATTTGTATTTTTAGTCTAAGGTGAAACTGAAGTATACTTGAAGATAGTAGGGGATAAGAAAAAGGTGAGAGACAAGTAGAATGAGTTTGAAATTAATGTTAGTCACTTTTGCAGTTGATTGACTAAAATAAAGTATTTTGATATATTATTAGTTATTGAAGTCATGAGAAAGAAACTTTAAAAAATGCAATTTTGCTTAAATCTTATTTTTAAAATAATTTTCTTCAATAAAATTTAATAAATAATTAAATATAAATAAAATAAATTTAATAGATTTATATAAACTATTACTATTAAATATTTTATAAATATTTGAGATCTTGTATGAATAATTGAAAATATATACAAATTTTAGAAATAGGAAAAGTGCAAAGTGGAACATAATAGAAAATACTAAAAACAAAAAAAAACTATATTAAAAAATATTAAGACTAAAATGTTATCTATTACATTAAAAGTTAGTCATAATTGAATTAAATTTAAAAATAGGAATTTGTAAATTTGTACCATCTTTCATGTACATTTTACTCTACACCTATTTTCTTTGGAACAATATTTATAGAAATGATTGTCTAAATAAAGGTGTAAAAGTAGTACTCATAGAAAAGAAGAAATTGAAGTGTTTAAAATTATGCATAACTGAAGCAATGCCAACCTAATACATATATGTAGGATGTTGGTAAAGGAAGTATCTCAAAACTATCTAGAAGTCAAATACAAAATATATTTGAATGATGACAATATTTATACAATGGACATAATTGGAGAAAAATAAAATCTTTTAGACTAATTTTTTTATTGATTTTTTTATAGATTATAAAAAATACAAAAATTAATAAAACAAAAGAAAATCATCAATAATTTTATAGATTATCAATAAATATAATATTTAAAATATAAGTTTAGAAAAATTTAAACACTAAAAGTGTATTAAAAACCCATTATTACTCAACCATTTTTTTACTCAACACCACATTCTTCAAATGATTTGGAAACTTACTTAAATAAGTGTCAATAAGCTTGATCTATCAATGACAATATAACAATTCACCTGATTCTCTTACATACTTTTCAGACCTTGGTTATCAAACCTTACAACATTATCAATTTCAATATTAGCTGGGGTATCAAACTCTAGCAGAGACCATTAGAGGTAGCTGAAGGTGAGAAAGAGCCATTGGAGACGGTTGAGTGGCAGATATAAGAGCAAGTACAATTCAAAATTTTCCTAGTAATAAAGTCTTAATTATTTTCATTGTATAATATAATCTACAATTTAATGTTTTATATATTACATAAAGTTATATGCATTTATATTTTGATGTAGCGATTAAAAATTATAGCTCTTCGAGCTTTAATTCTAATTGACTCACATTTTGTTTGCAAAACCTCCACAATATATATTTAACTTTTATAATATACAAATAATTATTTTTTATTGTAATCTATTTTGAATCAAACATGTTAAAAATTCTACCAATGCAAACTATAAATCACCACTTGTTTTAACAAGATAAGCAATTGTCAAAGTTCCTGCCATTTGTATTTTTAGTCTAAGGTGAAACTGAAGTATACTTGAAGATAGTAGGGGATAAGAAAAAGGTGAGAGACAAGTAGAATGAGTTTGAAATTAATGTTAGTCACTTTTGCAGTTGATTGACTAAAATAAAGTATTTTGATATATTATTAGTTATTGAAGTCATGAGAAAGAAACTTTAAAAAATGCAATTTTGCTTAAATCTTATTTTTAAAATAATTTTCTTCAATAAAATTTAATAAATAATTAAATATAAATAAAATAAATTTAATAGATTTATATAAACTATTACTATTAAATATTTTATAAATATTTGAGATCTTGTATGAATAATTGAAAATATATACAAATTTTAGAAATAGGAAAAGTGCAAAGTGGAACATAATAGAAAATACTAAAAACAAAAAAAAACTATATTAAAAAATATTAAGACTAAAATGTTATCTATTACATTAAAAGTTAGTCATAATTGAATTAAATTTAAAAATAGGAATTTGTAAATTTGTACCATCTTTCATGTACATTTTACTCTACACCTATTTTCTTTGGAACAATATTTATAGAAATGATTGTCTAAATAAAGGTGTAAAAGTAGTACTCATAGAAAAGAAGAAATTGAAGTGTTTAAAATTATGCATAACTGAAGCAATGCCAACCTAATACATATATGTAGGATGTTGGTAAAGGAAGTATCTCAAAACTATCTAGAAGTCAAATACAAAATATATTTGAATGATGACAATATTTATACAATGGACATAATTGGAGAAAAATAAAATCTTTTAGACTAATTTTTTTATTGATTTTTTTATAGATTATAAAAAATACAAAAATTAATAAAACAAAAGAAAATCATCAATAATTTTATAGATTATCAATAAATATAATATTTAAAATATAAGTTTAGAAAAATTTAAACACTAAAAGTGTATTAAAAAATATGTAGAATATTTTTTTATGAAACATTTCAAGTCACAAAATACACATTAATAGATAAGAAAACATAATCTCTAAAATTTCAAGTTAGTAGAACCATCCAAAATCAAATTCATAACATGTAGTCTACAAATATCTAGTTGTTTGGCCATGAAGTAAGGCACAGTCTAATATATCATGTTTATTCCATTAGTACAAAAGATAAAATAATGTAGTTATTTTACCAACTACCTATGCTAACAAAATTAATTTTATCCCTTACTTTTATTACTAGAACTAATAAGGAAAATAGATAAATTGTTTTATTTAAATCATTTAAATAAACATAAAATTAAATTTTATTTTTTTGATAGGTAACATTTTTATTTTTCATTGATTACAAGAGGTATTACATTGGATTTCCATTAGCATGAGTTGGCAAAAAGCTTTACAAACTTCTATCTTCCCTACCCCATAGACAAATATGGATATATATTAAAGGAAAAGGGCATTAACACTCATTGAAAAAATAATAGTACCACATCCCGCAAAAAAGAGAAGTAGTAGATGCCAAAGGAAATGACATAGTAAACCACCAACAACCACATGTTCTTAATCCATAAACCATTATGTTGCATCCTCCCTCATAATATTTGGAATGGCAAGGTCATCCTGAACTGAATTTGGCATGCTGAGAGGCCTAGTTGCTTGTCAACGCTTTCTGCCCATTCCACTTGTGCCTGCCTCTTTGGTCAACTAGATGTCCAGCCACATTCCTTGCACCATGGAATACCTTGCATCATTATAAACTCTCCTCTCAATCTAGTGTCGCAAGGGAAAACTTGGTGTCATCACACTCTTATGAGGCATCACCTTCATGAATCCCCTCTTGTCCTGACTTGAAACCCAGATCTTCTCCTACAAGAATTTCATAATCTTGTTCCACTCTTTCTCTGTCTATGATACTTGCATCGCTTGTGGGTTTGTTGACGACCAAACAATCAGGGGTTGAGCTGAGGAATCCTCACCCCCAATCAGCCTCCATGGTTCCTATTACATTTCCAAACCCACACCCATAATAGATCTATCTACAATATCCTCTAGCCCCTATAGCCATTGTGGGTTAATGCATGCTACCACAACCCTACAAAATTCCCCCTTGGTCTTTCCAACCAGCAAAGCCAATGCCACAAAGAGAAAACAAATGTCCAAATTAGAGCATCTCCTCCAGTAGTATTCCAAATATTCCATTCCATACAATTTTTGAATGTCATCCAAGAGCTCTTGATCTTCAAACAAGAAAATGTTCTTCAAACACCTAACCATAATCTTCCCTTCATATGATCATGTCTAGTTGTTTGATTCAAGTGCAAAGTTAGCCTCCATATTCATCTCTCTATAAAAACTCTATGAAAAACATTTCCCTTTCTCCTTAAAATCAAAAACTTCAAACAATCTAGAAGCTTTCTCTTCTTGTGGTGCCATTTAATAATTAAAATCTTTTTCATGTGTAAGGGATTGATATTTCTTGAATATCACCAAGAGTATTGATTCATGATCTGAGTTGTATTCCCTTAATAATTGGGTTAAAAAAAAATTGGCCCCTTCATTATTGTTTTCCAATCTTTATTCCAAGTTGAGAAGCCTAAGGTCTTCAAAAAGTTCATTTTGAATTCCCAAAGCTGCATACGCACCCATGTTAGCCAATTTGTCTGCCACCTTATTTGCTTCGCTATATACATGGGAACCTTAAAGTCCTCAAACTCCAATAATAGGTATCTAATATGCTTTGTGCTCTTGTCAAGATGCCACACTTCCAGCTTCCCTTTCTTAATTCTGTTAGTGATTATCTTTGAATCTCCTTCTAGATGCACTCAATGGATGCCTAATTTAACACCTAAGACTAAAACCTCTTTAGCCACTTCACATTATACCACATTATTATTTTCATCCCTTAGCCATTTGGCCACAAAAGCAAGGGTGTTGCCTTGATGATCTCTTGCTATACATCCACAACCAGAGATCCCTAGATTTCCCTGAGCTACCCCATCAAAGTTGATTTTTACCCATCCTTCCTTTGGTGGTAGCCAACACATCTTTTCCATTTTCTATTTAGGATCAACCCTTAAAGGCCCATTAATGGGACAAAATTTGATAGTTGGGAAGCTTGACTATATTTGGGAGTCTTTCTTGGTAAATGTTGCATTCTAAGAGCTTGTTGAGGATGATGTGGATGATATTTATTCTGCAATGGCCCATTGTAGTCATTGTCTAAAGCACAACCATTGCTCATCCTTGTCATGGAAAATTCTCTTGTTCCCTTCTTTCCAAAGTTCCTAGAGCATTATTTTTGGTATTACCCTCTATGTAAATACAAAAACATGTTTGTTTTTCTTTCTTGGCCATGCTTCCAGCCAACCCTACAATGTTTCTATTAATGGGTTGGCCCATCCATGTTTTCTCCTAATCATCTACCAAGCCTCTTGAGAAAAATTGCAGTGGAGTAGAATATGATCTATTATTTCTTATGCATTTCTACACAAGGGCCATCTAAAGGGTCCCTAAAAGCCCATCTTTTTCAATCTTTCTCCAGTAAGAATTTTACCATTGCCTACCAAACAAGTGAGCACTCTATCCTTAGGTAAGCACACACTATCCCAACATAGATTCTACTCCCACATTACTTTTCTATGGGTATCATCCAAGAGTTGATAGTCAACCTTCACTATGTAATTTCTACTTTTGGAACCACTCCAAATCAATAGATCCTTGGTATCAGAAGAAACTAACATTCATTCCTTCAGTATCTGATCCATTCTTGCCATATCTTCAACATTCAAATTTAGAGTATAGGTCTCCTTCCATTTTCCTAAAATGCCCCTTATAGAATTTTCCTCTTCAATATAATCTCTCACTTTGAAACCCCATTATTGTTGCATTGTTGTAGTAAGATTTTATGAGAGCACCAATTTATCCAACTAATGACCTCCATCTTCCGAGTCTCTCTAGAAATTTTCCTTTGCACCATCCCCAATTTTCCATGTCAAGTGATTTGAAATTAAGTCTCTATAGCTCACCATAAAGTTCCAAAGTGTCAATCCCTGAGGAGGGTTGATCATTGTCAAAAATGTGTTCATCTTCCATGTTGTCTAAATATTTAGCTCTAATGATCTTTACCCATCTTTGATTCCTTGCGTTGAACACCTGTCAAACCAATTTAGCACCAAGGGCCATTTATAGTGCAGTAGCCTAGCACCATCTCCTCCTCTCAATCGATACACTTTTGGTCATGCCATAAGAGGTATCTTATGCCCCTCTTGCAATCCATTCTATAGGAGCTTATGCATGCTTTGTTAGATTAATTTAATTTCTTTATTTGGTATTTTGAAACATGTCATGGAGTAGATTGATAGAGCTGATATGACTGCATGGAGCTTTGTTATCCTATCCACCAACATGAGCCACTATCCTTTCCAACTATCCATTCTTTTTCTATAGTCCTCTACCAATTTTTATCAAATGTGGCCTTTCCCTACTCCTCCAAATAGTGGTCTACCAAGGAATCTACTTGGGAGATTTTTTATTCTTACCCCAAAAAGACCTACTATTATCCTCTGAGATCCCACTTCTGTATTAAAAAAATAAATCTCAAACTTGTCTCAATTAACTAACTAACTCGAAGCCACGTTGTAATCATCCAAGACCTACTTGATAACTTTTTCCTCAGCCATCGAAGCCTCCCCAAAGAGACAAGTGTCATCTACAAATTGAGAGTGAATGGAAGCTTCAATCCCATTTGTAGTCAAGATGCCTTTCCATGACCCCAATACTCTCTTTCTTGAAATTGATCTACCTAACACCTCCACCAAGATGATGAACATGAATGGTAATATGGGATATCCCTTCTTGATGCCTCTTCTTTTACTTCTTTGAGTACCATTCACTATCACTAATGCTCTAAAATCATAAATCATGCTCTTGATCTACTTCAGCCACCCTTCCCCAAAGCTAGATTTCCTCATCACTTCTATCAAAAAGCCCCTACTAACCATATCATAGGATTTACAAATATACAATTTAAGTATCATTTTTCTATCTCTTCTCTTACTAGTTGTATGTATTGCCTCATGTACTACAATAGTGCCATCAACTATACTTCTATTCGGTGTAAAACCACTTTGTTCTGGGGAGATAATTGAGTCTAATAGAACTTTTCACCTATTTTCCACAATCTTTGTAATAATTTTATGAGCTTTATTATATAGAGAGATGGATCTAAAATCCTCATACCTTGATGGATGTTTCTTCCTTGGGATGAGTGCTACCAAAGTTTTGTTAAAGTCTTTTAGGATAAAGTCCTCCTTTAGGAGATCCCAAAATTTCTGATAGAAAAAATCCTAGAATCCATTTGGCCATGGAGCCTTATCACCGCCAAGCCAAACACCACTACATTGAGTTCACTCATCTTAATATTTTCCAAGAACATATCATTGTCCTCTTTTGTAACAATGCATGGAATAACTCCCAAAATCTTATCTTGAGCCTTTTTCCTATCCACCTATTTCTCTTGCCATAGTCCAAAGAGAAACTCCACTACTTCTTTGTTTATACTATCCATGTCCTCTACAAGAACTCCATTTTTCTTCTCAATAGGAAAGATACAGTTAATATTGTGCCTACTTTTCATTGAACTATGGAAAAATGTTGTGTTTCTATCACCAGCCTTCAACTAATTCTCTCTTAATTTTTTCTTGAAAAAAATCTCTTCCCTCTTTCAAACTTTAATGTACTTCCCAAACAATTTTTTTCTTAGTTTGAAATTCTACCCCATCTATCTCGTGCTCCAAAACTTTTTTATTTAGTGCAACCAAGTTTGCCTCTAACCCAACTCTCAACTGGAAGATATTCCCAAAGATTATTCCACTAGTTCATCACCTTTTCCTAGAACCCTTCCTCCCTAAACCACATCATTTCAAATTTAAAATGTCATTTCATCTTGTTCAACAACTTAAGAAACTAGAAAATGGTCAGAGACCGATAGTCCCAATATTCTTCCTTCAAAGATGACATGTAATGTTTGCCACTCTCCTACCAAAAAAATCCTATCTAATTTCTCTACAATATGAGAGAATCCCTTCCTCCTATTCATCCACATGAAGTAGCCCCCTTTGGTAGGCACTTCCCAAAGCAGGTTATTCTATACAAAGTGTTGAAAATCTATCTGAATAGTTCCCAAGGAATGGACTCCCCCCCTCTTGTCTTTCATACTTAGAGTGGTGTTGAAATCTCCTATAATCAACCTTAATTCATTTCCCAATGAGGTTAAAAAGGAAGAGAAGTCACCCTAGATAGCCTTTTTCTCTTCAGATTTAGTGGGTCCATACACATTAATCAGAACCCCTAAGAAACTTATTGTCAAATAAGAGAAATGAAGAGCTTGCCAGTACCTTTTCTTAATTATAGGCTCACCCTTGAGGAGCCTTGGGTTTCATAATATACCCAATCCTCTCAAAACCCCTACAACCTCAATACAAAAGCCTAACCATCTCTTCCTTGCACCTAAAACCTTTGTTACTTTCTCCACTTCCATCTTGGTTTCCAAAATGCAAACTACTTCCACTTTCGCTTGATCAAGAGCTCTCTTGATTAAGCATCTTTTTTTTAGGGGCATTGCAGCCCCTAACATTCCATGTAAGAAACTTCATGGCTACCTAGGAGAGACAATGTCCCTCCTAGATCTCTATTGGGTTTGACCCTACATGTTTCTCTCGTCCTCTAGCAATTGTAGGTTATTTTTCCTTCCTCTTTTCTTTTGTGAACCTTTTATTATTATTTTTTTCCTTGTTTGAATTTGTTTGGGAGAGAGTACATTGATTTGTGATTCCAATCTCATCCTCTTCACTAAAGTGCCATCTCCTAGTAGTTCCTCTATCTTTGGAATCCCACCAAGTAAGGAACCATCAATTTTAAGGGAGATGCAGGAAGGTCAACTTCCCCTTCCTCTCCTATTGTTATATTATCATTGGCTCCCTCCTACAATCTTTTCCCAAGTCTCTCACCTATAGTCCCTTAATGGGTTCACTGATATCTTCTACACTTCCCTTCAACACCCTTTCAAGATCCTCCTTTGTTGTTGTGACTATAATCTCCTTGTTATATTCTTGGTTGTTGAGGTTGTTAGGGTCCTCCTCTAAGTGTACAATCTTTGAGGTGTCAAATTTATTTTCATCTTCCTCTCCCTGAGTGGACTCTGTTATAGTTGCCAGTTCAAAGTCCATACTGATCCTAGTATTTCCTCCATCCTCCATGTGTACCTCCATAACTACAATTTTTGAAGGCCTTGGATCCTGACAATCTTTACCAAATCCATCCACTAACTTTTCATTTCCCTTATTTTTCACAATGTAGTCCTCCAATGTGTGCCCCAAATTTTTGCATTTTTCACAACAACTAATAAATTCCTCAACCTCTATCTCCTACCACCAATATCCCTCATCCATTCTAAACTCTATTACATGTGGAAGAAAAGGATGTGGATTCCACATAATGCAGATCCTTGGATATTGACTAAAATATTTTTGTTCTATTGCTTCATTTACTTTGATAAACTATCATAGTTTATCACCTGTCATCTTGAAAATGTCCTTATTCTAGTATTCATGAGGAAGATTATATAGCCTAATCCATATAGGTACTTCTTCCACCTTGGTTTGTTTAGGGTTAAATTTTAGAACCCAATCTTTAATAAAGAAGTCCACTCCATCAATTAGAAAAGGTTTGTTAAACATTACCCTTGTTTTTTCCTATTTTCTATCCATAATGGTCAAGAAAAGACCATTTGTCAAAATTTTGATCATGGGTTTCAGCCTCCAGTTGTCTTTAACCCACTTTCTCATTTTGATCAAGGTCAGTCATCCTCCCCCCCCTTTTTCATGAAGAAAGCCCTATCGCTCAATAATGACATCGAAGCCTTCTATTATTTCAAATCTATTCAAATATTAATTGCATTTTTATCCATGGTTGTTGGGATGTCCTTCATGAGAGAGGCCATGCTCAACTGGTGCTCCTCCTCTCACTTGACCCATTTCTAGTTTTTACCAACCACTCTACCTCGAGGGAGAGCATGTTCATCTCTTTGAGGTGAGAAAATTATTAGCCCTATTCTAGTACTTTCCTCCCCGATTCCTCTCCACAAACCCTCCCTGGGGTCCTGGTTGGTTATGCAGGGGCCTCCATGGAAGTCATACCCTACTTTGAGATCCCTTGCCAAGATGCAATCATTGTCTACCACCATAGTCTTGAAACCCTAGTTTTCTCTACCGCTCTACCATTTTTTTGTCATACAAATAAATGTAAAATTACAAAATTATTGTACTTATACATATATTTCAAAAAAAATTTAATATGATTGGTTATTTTGAAAAAAAATTTGCATCTAATGAATTAGTTTCTAATGACATGGACTATAATATATTGTCATCAATATGAGAAACAAACTTAAATTCTATTAAAATGGAAAATGAAAAGAACTTTTGTAGTTCACAATTATATATTTGTTTGGTCTAGAAATGACTTATAGTAATATGAGATTACTAATTATTACCATAAAAAATAAAATCGACAACTCTTAATGCTACAAAATTGGGAAAGGAAGAGAAAGAAGTTCTTAGATCTTTCCTATAAATTTAATATTTTAAATCTTCCCAGCTCACAATTTAGTTTAATTGATATATTATATATTACTTGAAGTTATATGCATTTATATTTATCAAAAATTATAGTTCTTAGAGCTTCAATTCTAATTTGTCTAACATTTTGTTCACATAAACTATACAATATAGATTTTACTTTTATAATTTAGCAAATAGCATTTTTTATTATAGTCTAGTTTGAATCAAACATGTTAAAAATTCCACCAATACAAATTATACATCACCGCCTCTTTTGATAAGATATTCTCATCAATATGAGCAACAAGCCTAAATGTTATTAAATTGGGAGTGGAAAAGATCTTTGGTAGTCCACAACTATATGTTTTTTGGTTTAGAGATGACTTATAGTAATATTAGATTATAGTGTGTTATTCCTATCAAAGTAAGCAACAAACTCTAATGCTACTAAAATTGAAAAGAAAAAAGAAAAATGATATTGATGATTCAACCATATGATTTTGGATAGGGGACTACCCTCTACTCCTTATACAAGAATTTAATTACACTACAAAGAGAATTTACATACCATGCCTCTTTACTAAGGTTTTCTATCCTAACATAAAAAGCAACATGTTACAAGGGGAAAAATACAAAATGATATGTCTCAACATGTATGGCCATGCAATGTCTATCCATTGGGTGTGGGGTTCAATGAGGGTGACGTCCACTTTCAGTCAAACATAATTTAAAGGACACTAATGACATTCAATAAAGGAGGTAGGAGGGGTCACCAAAAAGAAGAATATTTAACTACTAGAAAAAATAAAGTTACACTATTTAGTTTGGAAGAAGGTTACGAGTGTTTAAATTTTAACCATGTTGTTTGCTAAGCTACTGTTGACTAGAGCACATCTTTCCTATCATATTTCAAACTAGTTTTTTGTGCTCATTCTATAATTTTGGCAAAATAGAATAGTTTAATAGAAAGAAACAACTCAGTTTCCTTGATTTAAAGCCCTAATCTCTTGTTTAAGCTCATATTATATGTCACAACATCAAGCTAATTAGGAAGTCGTGTTAGCTTCTCTAAACATATATAATACAAATTTTGAAAACATGAAACTTTTAGATGTTGGCACCTACGTATTTCAAAGTCTCGCTTTCATTGCTATGTATATATCCAATATATCTATTGCATGTTAGAGCAAAGAATGTAATAGAACCATAACTATTTAGGTGCGAAAAAATAGCATTCTTGGCTAAAATGTAAACTAAAACATAAATCTTACCAAGAGGGGCACTTGGGAGTTTGAAATAAAGACTAAGTATCCCCCTTAGTAAGATTTACATTTTAGATGTTTTTATGACACAATATGATATATTCTATTCTTACATGTTGTAGTGCCCATGGTAAGAAACAAAAAGTCATGAAAATAACAACATTAAAATTGTGACAAGACATCAACTTTAAACACTAATGTCATGTTGGGTACACAATAACACCAAAAATCTATATTATATCATAGAGTTGTCTATCCTAACACAAAAGAGTGACATATTACATGGGAAAATGACAAAAAGACATGCATTGACATGGATGGGCATCTAATGTGCATCCATTGGGTGCGAGCCACTTTAAAATTTGTCTCAAATAGAGTTCAAGGACACAAATGAAATTCATTAATGAGGGAGGGTAGGGTTTCTAGAAGGAAGAACAATTAACTTCTGGAAAAGATTAAGTTACACCCCACAGTTTTGAAGAAAGCAAAAAAAAGAGTTTATATGTAGAAACAACTCTATCTCACATGTTCTATGGGTTATAACTAGTAAGCTCATATTTGTTAGCTAGTTGTGTTAAGCTCACACATAGCATTTGAGTTTTGAAATAATGATGCTTCTAGGAGACAAATATTGGCACTAGTTTTGTATTTCAAACTAGTTTTTGGTGCTCTCCCTTATTTTGCTCAACATGGAATAGTTTAATAAGAAAGAAATAGCTTCGAGTTAAAACCCTAATCTAGTATTCAGTACATTGTAACATGTAAGCTAGCATTAAATATCATAAGTAATGTAGTTGTAATCATGAAGTTAGTTAGAAAGTCACATTAAAATTTCATAACACATTTCTTACAAATATTGAAATCACAAAGCTTCTAGATGTTGGCACCTACATTTCTATTTCAAACTAATTTTTTGGCACTCAATTTTCATTGCTATTAATATCCTATACACCTATTGTAGGTTAAAGCAAAGTAAGATGATGTGATGTAATAGAGTCCTAGCTATTCAGGTGCAAAAAATGATGTGCTTGGCTAAAACATAAACTAAAATGTAAATATTACCAAGGGGGGACTTGGAAGTTTACATATTGGTGTATGTCTCAAACTCATCTTGGTAAAGATACAAATTCTTTGACATCAATAACTACATTGATCACATATCTGGTAAATTTACAATGTCCCAGAGTACATTTAGATACAAATTGTCAAGTCTGAATACATCAATAATATACAAAGATTAATAAGTAGGAGATAATTTCCACAGCAAGTCAAATTGTGATATTGCTATCAGGATTAAACTGTGTGATTTTGAGTCAAACTCATTGACCCATGTTTCATGAGCAGTGATTCAACATAAATCCATCTCTCATGAAAATAAATGGAACACTTAGCACTCATTAGATCTAGGTGATGCTCATAGGGGTGAAGCACTAGGACTTCCCAGGAAGTTACCCATCCTAGTACTACTCCAGCCTGAGCACACTTAACTACAGAGTTTCCTCCATGGATAAACCCAAAGCTTGCAACCACATTTGCAAAACCTTCATCAAGTTTTGTGTCCTATGAACCATTCACTAGAAAGCCCCTTAAGTTCATCAATTGATAAGTAGGAGATAATATCCGTAGCAAGTCAAATTGTGATATTATTATCAGGATTTAACTATGTGATTTTGAGTCAAACTCATTGACCCATGTTTCATGAGTAATGATTCAACATGAATCCATCTCTCATTAGAATAAATGGAACACTCAAAATCACATAGTTAAATCCTGATAGCAATATCACAATTTGACTTTCTATGGAAATTATCTCCTACTTATCAATTGATGAACTTAAGGGGCTTTCTAATGAATGATTCATAGGGTACAACACTTGGTGAAAGTATTGTAAATGGGGTTGCAAGCTTTTGGTTTAACCATGGAGGAAACTTTTTAGTTAAGCATGCTCAGGCTAGAGTAGTACTAGGATGGGTGACCTCTTGAGAAGTCCCAATGGTTCACCCTTGTGAGCATCACCTAGATCCAATGAGTGCTAAGTGTTCCATTTATTCTCATGAGAAATGGATTCATGTTGAATCACTACTCATGAAACATGGGTCAATGAGTTTGACTCAAAATCACACAATTAAATCTTGATAGCAATATCATAATATACGAAGATGCCAAGGCACATGGTTGTCCTAGATGATAAAGTTGTGGCCTACATAGAGAGGAGATCAAGGAGTATAGTGTCAACAAATCTATTATAGTTGATACATTGTATGATTCTATGTTATAAATAGTTATTAGGTTCAACCAAATAAAAGATAACATATTTAATCATGTTCATTAATATGAAATGTGCCATGAAAGTAATGAAAGTAGGATGCAATATAAGAACATGCAAGGAAATATACATATCTAATAGACAACAAAAATTATGAATGAATTGATGATAAGAATGATGACCTCAAATTTATTAATGATCCCAATGACTTCCAAAGCATCCTACAAATGAACAACCTACATGGACAACTAGTCTTAGATAGGGTTTAGAACCAATAACCAACATGAAGCAACACATAGAATTCCTATATTCCCCAAATCACACAAGTTGTGTGCACACTACAAGAACACAAAGGGAACATGGTAACATAAAACATCCAAAACATATGCCAATTATCTTTTTTCATAGCAAAAGTGACAATGTTTCAGTATGTCCACTCACCAATTGATGAATTGTGTGTGTTTTTTATATAAAGGTCTACATGGTAAAAATAGAGTTAGTTGTAGTCATACTTTGAAATTCAAAATTCAAAAGGCATCAACCCATTTATATTCAAGATTCAATAAAATTGAACACAATTTTATGCTGCAAAAGCACACACAGTGTTGTATTGCCAATTGACACACATAGTCAACTATTCAATACCACCATAACAAACAATTCAAATAATTGGTAACTCTAATGATACATATGACTAACAATATTTGTCAATTTTCCATGATGCTAAAACTATGCATAAGAGGATGTTTGTTCCAATGTAATGATTCACACTACTCATATGTATGTGTTAAAACATGTATGCTAAACTCTTTGGATAAATTGCTTGAGATCATATACCACTTTGAATTTGCGAATTAAAAAGGTACCAAACCATTATTTTCAAGAGTCAACATAATGAAGCACAATGATATGTTGCAACAATGTGTACAGTGTTGTACTATTAATTGACATACATAATCAACTATTCAATACCACCATAATGAACAATCCAAAATATTGCTAACACTAGTAATATATATGACCAACAATATTTGTCAATTTGTCATGATGCTATAACTATGCATAAGAGGATGTTCATCCCAACATAATGATTTACACAACTCATATTGTCTTTCATGTTAAGAAAAAGGAAATTACATGACATTTTCCAATCATGCTACGGAGGTGGTAGAAAAGCCAAATGATTGTGCCCAAAAGATAGAAGGGAAATAAAAAAATACAAAAAGATAATAAATAGGCATCAAGATGCACATGTACCATAATTATAAATTAAAAAAAAAACATTCAATAATAAATATTTCAATTTGGTAGTGTGTCATTGTTGCAAAAAATGAAATTATATTGTCGATAAAACACTGTTAAGATAGCCACTATGACAACTTAATGCATATGTAGCATTAACCCATTAACCATAGCCACTTGGCAAGGACAATTCTAGATGATTGAACAAAATAAAATGATGTGGGAAAAATATATTAGTTTATGCATTTTTGATGTAGAGAAAATAGAAGTTGCTTAATAGAAATAATGGATAACATGAAGGTGGACCCATCCAAGATGTCAACAAAGCATGACACTTCTGGTTGATGATATCATGTATCTGCATTTTAGTGAAGCATGCAAAATATATCAATGAAATTTTCCCATAGGGGTGTCATAGCCCATTGAAGTGCAATTTTTCCTTGCTTTTGACACATGATGAACCTAGCCATTGAGAGTAGTGTATCACAAATTAATACATGGTTGTGCGTAGACTCAAGAAAAATATGCTTTGCCATGTGGTTTCCTTCTGTTCGACCAATGGGTGTTGCAGGCCCTTAATTTTGGCACATTTTCTCAAGTCTTATGTCATGGATCTCTTCAATGATCATTGACCCAAGTTTATTTTTATATTTTTTGTGACTACATTGTAGGGGTTCTTGTGAAATGGCAATAGTCAAGAGTCAACTTTATATATGTATGCAAGTGGGTTATTACTTTGAGTTATCCCATCCTGACAATTTTTTGATAGCAACACAATTTGATTGCATGTGGCCACAAACCATTTCCAAAGCCTATTACTTCACCCAATGTCATGAACATTTCATACCTCAGTTGTAGTGGTGACATGATTAGGTCCAAGCAATCAAGAGGCTTAATTTACTCCAACTCATTCATATTTAGTTGTAAGCATGTTCAATATGTCCCCATCCAATACATTCAAGCCTAAGATCAACAAGCTGATCTCTAGGAGTAGCAAGAGAAATACAATCAAGATCTCTTTCAATCCCCATAGTGGGGGGAATTGCATAAGAAATGTTCATACCACCTTACAAAAAGGATTGCTATAGAAAATCAAGAAATGATGTTTAATCTTTCTCAAGTGTAAGCATTAGAGGTGCATGAGCATCCTAGATGCAACTTTGATAGTTTTAGATGTAAAAATCCTTCCCCTTTGCAAGTTATTGTACATGAGATGCTACCAATGGGGGAGGAATTAGTGGTGCAATAGGTCAAGGTGGAAGAACACATACTGTCAGTCATACACTCAAAACTATTACTGAGGCAGTAGGGTACAAGTGTTGGAGAGAACAACAACATGGTCAAGACTAATCACTTAGACCCAACACCAACAAGAGGATGCCCCATAAGGCATCTAAATTTGCAACAAAATAGCATGTTGCATCTAGTCATTCTTGTTTTATGAAGTTATAGGTGTGATAACATGTCATTCTTTGTTGTTGACTCCATGCCCAATGGATTGCTTAAGACCACTAATGTTATCCTTAGTAGAAAAGAATCTTGTTTGAGTCACTAGAAAGGTTGGTTGTTTTTTCCTAGAGTCATCCTATCACAAATAACTGATCTGAGAAAATTTTAATGGGATAAAAATTTTCATAGTGGGTTAACATGTACATTTTATGGATACCTTCACATAAAGCCCGATCCATTATTTTGCAGGGTCCACTCTCTGCCCCTTGCAAAATGGTAAAAATAGATTTCTAGGAGTCCTTGCAATATGGTGATAGTCCATGGTTCATCTTTACATGTGTCAAGTTGAATATCCTCACAAAATCCAGGCTTGTAGATAAATTTAGTTTTATGATATAATGCCCTTACGAAACTAAGTTGGAACTAGTATTTTAAGGAAAAAATTGTAAATTGCCCAAAAATGTGGACATTGTAATTCCAAAACACTTTTTAATGACAATTACATATTTCATGGTATGTAATAAAATTCAATGTGGATGGAAGTGATGATTATCAACCACATAGCTATATTGTCTGCATCTAAAAATTAATTCAAGGTCAATGGCTTTCTGCCTACTAAAGATTCAAATTAATAGAGAAGTTCATGTGAAGCCTCATCAAATAGAATAAGGAATTGAATGAACTATATAATATTGTGCCAATACAAAGACCATAGCTGCCAAAAAAATCTACAAAAATGACCATCCACCTAAGCATATAGGTCCATATTAATAGTTGTCCCCACATAAAGAAGTTATTTCTTGATGACTTCAACAATATAGTCTTGAACATTAATGCAATGTGAGTTTTTAAACCAAACCATGGAAGAATCATGAGATAGAAAAAAGTCTACATGTTGTTCCCCTTGACTAATAGGGGTTATAAGATGGTATTTTTTGGGCTTCAAATCCATTGGTCTAGAGAATCAGCCAATACAATAAATTTATGGAAATTCCTACTAGATAATGGCATGGTCATAGATAAAACGACATTGTAATCTACAATACAATGTGATAAATAAAAGACATTCAGTACTGACAAAAACAAAAATAGAAGCATGAAGGCAAATAAGACACTAGACCACAATGTGTTGTTTATGAATCATTTGTTGACAACAAAATGTTAGAGCTTCAAACCTTGGATAAAATACACACCTTGGCTTTAAGAAAAATTAAAGTTTAAAACACTAGTGATAAACTAGTAAAACCCATCTCAAAAAGATCCATCTATCCTGACGCCAAAAATGACATGGTACAGGGGTAAACCCCTAATGCATTGTTAATGAAACATTAATTCATAGAGAAATATTGGAGCTTCACACCTTATGAAAAACTAATACATTGGTTTTAAGAAAACCTTGAGTTTGAAACCCTAGAAATAAATCTTGAAAACTAAGAAACCCTTCTCTCAAAAGGGGAGCTATCTAATCTTTCAAGAACACAACATGTACATGAACAATAGGAAACACAACATCATAAAATATTAGACTATTTATGAAACATTCTTTCACAAAGAAATGTTGAATCTATAGAATTTCTAGTATAGAAAAAGCCATGGGAAACAATAAGCTTATGAAAACAAGGTAAAAGAGAAGTCATTTGTTCTTAAACAAAACAATGGCATGGTACATGGACAATAGGTAAACATGACACTAGAAAACTATACACTTCTTTAAAAAAATTGTTCACAAAGGAATGCTGGATAAAACCTTATATAGAACTAAAAATATGATTTCAAGAAGCTTTAGGGTTTGAAACCCTAGAAATATAGCTTGAAAACCATTTTTAATTATTCTCTTAATTCACAATTTTAAAATTATGGTGAACTTAAAATCATTATTGAGTGCATATACAATACCTGGTACACTTGTGTCCCCTCTTGGTCAACTTTGGTTGGTTACCAAAACCTGTTACCATTGTCTCTTGAAATCCCCCTGAAACAAAGAGATCTTGAAACAAAGTGGGTAATGCAACACATAACATAAAATAAAATAACTAATCTCTTTCAACATCACTTTCCCAATCTCTTGCAACAAAATCATAGAAACTACACACTTGGTTTTGGAGGTGGTCATGTTCGTGTCCCATGAGCGACCATGCATTTCTCCTCAATGTCCCATTGAAATTAAAAAATTAATGGCTTGCCAACATGTCATAGCTATTTCAACTGGTTTTTAAATTGTTCTTTCCAACGCATTGCACATTAGCTAGAATCTTCTTAACCATGTAGTCTATGGTGCAATTTTGAGTAACTGTCTAACGCACACTATTAAGACTTCCAATTTCCTCCATCCACATCCCATCATGTCATGTATGAACTATCTTATTGTGCCACATCATTGAGGTATGGTATATATCATTCTAGCAATGCCTCATGTCTCAATAGCTACTGCTCTTTACTATTTGAACATATAACCTCACTTGTGAACAAGCTCGCTACTAGACCATCTCAAACTGTACTACAAACTAATATAACATTTCTTTTTCTTTTTTTCTTTTTTTGATGAATGGTCCTTTTCTATTAATAATTAATATATGAAGATTACAATTCACAAAAAATGGCTAGGGATGCAAGATCACCCCGCAAGAGTTCATATAGTTGAAGCCAGAATCATACACTATTCATGAAAAAAAACATATAAAGCAACCTCAAGTGGCTAAAGTAGTGTGTGTTGAGGGTGGTGGCTCATCACAATCATGAAAACCCCAATCATCTTTGGGATTGGGGGGGAAGACTAGGAACAGTCTAGTCATCATTGAAAGTAGCAGCAACAAGATCAATGGCCTATTTAACATCTTTTAACTCTGGCCACAGAGGTGAAATTGCCAGGTCTAGGCGATGCCATTTCCCAAAGAGTGCCCCCTGAGCACCAAGGGGAGGAGTGGGGTACCAGCCAATGCCACCATGGGGTAGGGAACCCAACAGGCACCTCCATCCACCATCTCCATCACTGGGAGAGTGGTGGAAAGAAGCCTAACAGTGCAGGGTGTGGGAATGGCAACTTGAGGAGTGGCACCACTGGTGGTGGCCCCTAGGCATCAAGGTATCAACTAAGGCATCTAGAGGAACTTTGTAAATAGTGCAATGGGCATTGCCCCAGTGGTTAAGTAGCTCCTATAGGTGAGCCACCTCCAAGGCCACTTTGTTTGCTTGAACTTGAATCTACATAGTTACATTATTACAAATGCACACCTTAGTGTACATAGCAATATTAATATCAAGAAAAATGTGAGTGAAAAGAACAACATTTCTATCTTTCCATAGAGTGAAAAAAATCTCCATCCTGAAGGTATGCCAAATTTGGGTAAATTTCTGAGGGATTCTAGGGGAGTCACCCAAGATAGCCATGTGCCAAGAAAAAGATTCAGGCTTGAATGGCTTGAAAAAGTCATGAATCTAGTGCCAGTACTTTTGAGCATGTCTACAAAACTAGAAAATATGCAAGAAAGACTCTGGTTGCCCATAGAAAGGGCATCTAGGATCTGGAACCCCAATATGCTTGAGTTGAGGCCCTAGGGGAAGACCTTGAAAATTCAGGCACCAAACAAAATGGGAAATCTTAGGTTCTGTAATAGCACTCCAAATAGTGTCAAAATGATTTCTCCATTGAGAAAGAGAAGATTGCAAATGCCATCTCTAGTTGAGTGTATCCACCATCAACAGATGGGGAGAAAGCCATCTATAACCTAGACTTGGTTTGTAATTGATGAAAGGAGTGGTAGGATACCACTTCCAATCATGCAACCAAGGTCTAACTAAATGAATACCCACTGTATGAATTAAGTGCACTAGAATTGAAGAGAGGAATAAGTCAAAAGTCTATGGATTTGAACAGGCAAGACGATGCTAAACTTTCATATCTTCCCAAGATCTGAAACTCATGGAAACCCTAGAGAAAAGATCTTTAGGAGTCTTGATGCCATGTTTGAAAAAACACAGAGCACTAGCACCTTGTGTCTTGGCAAGGGGGTACCTTGGATAGCAAAGAGGGGAGACCACCAAATGTTCTGCTGATTCAGAGAGAGTCTATGGCAGAACTCATCACCAAACCAACAAAGCCAAGGCTTGAGAGCTTTCCAAGATTTCCATATGCTCTTAATGATAAAAGAGCCCTAGATGATTAATGGCTCCTGCATGATGAGGAGAGTGTGAAATCCAATTCCTTTCCATGCAGGCCTATTAACTGGAAATCCAAAAGAAATGCAATGCCAAACCAAAATATTTTAGGCTTTGTCACCCATAATGGCACGAATAATCTATTTGACACATAGAGCAAGGCTCTGCTTTTATGTGGAAAATAGGCCAAGGCCTCCAGATTCCTTTGGGAGAGAACAAAAATCCCAAGCCACTCTATGAAATCCATGATGGTCAAAACTAGAAGCCCAGAGAAAATCACGAAGCAATCCTTCCAATTTTTGATGGGAGGCTTTAAAAGGAGCCCAACAAGAAGAATAATAGACATGAGTGGACATAAGAACTTCTGAGAAAATTTGGAATTTGCCTGCAAGAGAAAGTGGTTTTGTAAGCTAATAATCAAGCTTCTTGGTAATCTTGGCAAGCACTACATTCCAAAGATCAACAGACGAAGCCTGAAAGGAAAAGGGAATGCCAAGAAAGTGAAAGATCTCCTCATGAGTGACCCATTTCCATTCAAACTAGCTAAGCCAAGGTGGCACTGACAAGAAAGATTGGCAGTAGCAAAGCATTTTATACCATTGAACAATAGATCCAAAGGCTTGACAAAAAGTGTCAAGGAAAATTAAGGCATTTTTGATGTTTTCTTCATCCTCCAAAAGAGTGAGAAAGGAATCATCAGCAAAATGACCATTGACCAACTGGGAAAATGATTCTAGAAAAGAAATGTCATGAACCAATACTAAAGAGATAGAGTGGGCTAGCAAATAGCCAAACCATTCAACAACAAGAACATAAAGCATCGGAGCTAGAGGGTAACCTTGCCTGATGGAATGGAAAAGCCCAAAAGCATCAAATTGGGAATTATTGATGGTAATGCAAGCATTAGCATCACCAAAGAGCATTTCCATAGATTGCAAGAAATTGGGCCCAAAACCAAGAGCCTAAATCATAGCCAAGATAAAAAAGGACATTCAATGCGATCATAGGCTTTAGCGAAATCAATCTTAAAAAAAAAAACCAGCTGTTTGGACTTGCGAGCCCACTCCATTCCTTCCTAGATAACAATAATGTTATCAAGAATATATCTGGACTTGATAAAGCTAGTTTGCTCAGGCCACACAATTAAAGGAAGAAGGTGGCAGATTTTAAGAGAAATTGCCTCGATAAAAATCTTATAAGAAACATTCAGAAGGGTGATATGCCTCCAATTGAAAATATCCTCAAGATCTCCACCTTTAGGTGTGAATTTAATATTTCCTTTATTGATAATGGCTCCTAAGCTTTTAGCATGATAGGCTTCAAGATAAACATTGTGCAAGTCAAGACCAATATGCTTCTAGAGGTGATTGTAAAATTCACAAGGAAACCCATCACACCCTGGGGATTTATCATCAACCATGAAGTAGACCACCTCCTTAAGGTCTTAGAGGGTAAGAAGTTGCCCACATAAAGCATGTTGCTCAACTGCTAGGCAGTTAGGAGTAATAGAGATACATTTTTTGAGAGCTTCCTCCTGGGCTACTAAATTTCCTTGTGAGGTAAAAACATTCTCATAGTGATGAACAAATGCCTGCAAGATGTCGGGAAGACTAGAGAGAACAGAAGTACCTTGTTTGATTTTTTTAATCCCATTATTGGTATGATGGGCTCAAAGAGCCTAGAAGAACTCCTTTGAACCCTTATCGTCAACCTCCAACCAGTGGAGGTTAGCTTTTATTTGGGCTCCTCGAATGACATAGTTATCAGCAACTTGTTTATCATGGTGAAGTTTGGCAAGCTGAACTTGTAAATCAATAACAAATGGATTAAAGGTGAGAGCCTCAGAGGCTTTTTTGAGTGCAGAAGAAGTGGAGTCATAAGTCCACTTTCTGAAAAATGCCAACTGTCACCCATAGATGCACAAAAAGTGAGTAGTTCTAGTAATGGCATCATTCCACCATTGGATCCACCTTATCTAAGAATGTGGACATGGCTCCAGATTCAAAACATGTAGGATATGAGCAATGGTGGAAGCATGCATAAGTATAGATATGTTGAGGAAGAATTGTGACTTGACAACTTTCTGGATAGTTGTTTGCCATGAAATGACAAAATAAATGGGATAGTGATCAGATAACATCACATTTGGTAGGGGAATGACAGGTAAATCACGATCCTCAAAAAAAGAGAAAAAAGATTGAGCAGTAATCATGGCACGATCGATATGCTTTAAAATGTGGTTAGAGCTAGCTCAAAAGTTAGACCAAGTGTGCCAAAACCCACTATGCTGGTAGAAGTTAATATTGGAATTAAAAATGCCCAATTTATTGTGCATGTAGTACCAAGCTTCCCTTTCCCCAGTTGTCCAGTGAAAGGGAAAAATATCATCTTTGTCAGAGGCCACTTCAACCATATTGAAGTCACCACACATAACCCAAGTAGCTAGAGGAAAGTTGTCAGCCAGCTAGCCCCACATCTGAGATCTTACCACCACATCATTGGAAGCATAAACATTAACTCCAAAGGAATGTTTGTTAATGGAAAGCAACAGCCAAATAATTCAATGCATAGGGTCAGAACCATGCAAAATAATAGCAGAATGAAGATGAGGTGATAGAAGAGTAACTACACCACCTCTTCTAGCTTTGTGTTGAGAGGAAAATATAATGTCATCCAACCAAATGACATGACATGTAGAAGAAAGTATGAAACCAGAAATCTTAACTTCTTGCATGTAGAGAAAATATAAATTATCAAGTCCATGATGGATGTCATAGAAATAGTACTTTCTGGAGAGGTCTGTAAGACCTCGTACGTTCCATGAAAGAAAATTCATGTAAATTCTTCCATATCTACCTCATCCTCAAGAGAGGAGTAGCTATTCTATAAGAAGGTAGAAACCTGGTTAAAGTCAAAAGGAAAACCTTTTTGGACTAATGGCCTAACGTTTCACCTCTAGTTTCTCACATTGTCTGGGAGGACTATGAGAATGCTACACATTTTGAGGCACAATGGAAGAAGTAGAAAGAGGGGTTCAAACCACAGTAGATGCATTAGCCTTGGTGGTCACCATAATCCCCTCAAAGCCAGCAGGGTTTGAAACTTGTAAACCCCCTAGGTTGGGTTCTCAAGAAATCACTTGTGTCCCAAAGGTTGTTGGGGTTTGCACTCTTATTGAAATAGTAGGAACCACAACCACCATTGCATATGACTATTTAGGAGCCAATGGAGTCAAGGGAACCTTGCCCTTGCACCCCGTAGTAATCCATTCTTCTTTTTTCCCTTCAATTGGCTTGGCAGGAGCTTCTTTAGGTAGGGGTTTAACCCTAGGCACAGCCAAAGGGCTATCATTGATTTTGTGTTCCACTGACTCACACCTATAATAGGTGTTGGGGAGGTTCAAATAAAGCACCTTCTAAGAGATGGTCTAAGCCTCCACCTAGATTTCCACAGAATTATTAAGATCCTTGGAAAGATCAACTTTGATGCAAACGCGTCTCTGAGGGTGACTGTTAAAAAATTTATCATGTTCCTTTGTGATGACTTTGCCAAGAGTATTAGCAATGGACTCAATAAAAGGCCAACATGGCAAGGGTAAACCTGGGAACTCAAACCACATAGGAACCCTAAGTTTTTTGTTGTTAGAGATAGTGAAGTCTTGCAATCATTTTTGAAAAACAAGCAAAGAAGTGTCACAAACCAAGGACCATTGTTAAAAACTGCATCTACTCGTAATAGGTTGGCGAAGTGAAATAAAAAAAAACCTTTGATAAGGTTTTGCACAGCGTCAAGGCAAACTCCATGTGGAGTCTAGCTATTGTTAACCCATTCACAAAGCATAGCTTCAACAGGAGTCCTACCCACAAAATACCCTATTAAGGTATGTTGTTCTGACCAATCACAAGTAGCATCAAATTCTTCTAAAAAAAGGATATATCAAGGTTACCTTGTGAAAAACCTTTGGGACAAACTTGAGGGCATTTTTTCTGAGGAGGCGCCATGGCAATCCAAAGTAGTAGCATGAACACTAGTAACAACTGGGTCACCACTGGCTAGGACCATTATAATCGAGCCTAAAAGCTCTAGCAGTAAATGTGGTGTGAAAAGTGGAAAAAATAGAAGGAAAGCTCAGATAGAGAGTTGTACAGAAGAAAACTGAAAGTTCGCATGAAACCCTAGCAGAGAGAAAAAACCTGATCCTTGATGTTTTTTTTTCCATCTTATTCTTTTTAACACAACTCAGCAATGAACATTTGTTATTGTTATTACAATCATAAATTACCAATGCCATCGAGTGCCAATCTTACCCTCTCAACTTTATGTAGAGAAGCTTGGTTGAAAGAGGCACTACACATTCTACTCACTACACAAAACCCTCCTGTAAATTCTTCTATATATCTTCGACTATTGTAGAGCTACATTTTCCTCTCTTTCAGAGGGTAAACAAATCCACTCCTACATCGCTCAAAGCAGATTTGTCTTTGCTACAGGCGCCTTATTTCAAAATATCATTATAAACATGTATGTCAACTATGGAAGTTTAGTAGATGCACGCAAAATGATTGACCAAATGACTAAATAGGATGTTTTTTCACGGAATACCATAATTGTAGCATACAGAAGAAATGGATATTTTCATGAGGCATTGACTCTCTTTCACTAAATGCAACAAACATGTATCCAACCTAATCACTTCACCTTCGCTAGCATTCTTCTGGCTTGCGCGAAAATAAAAGATGTAGAACAAGGTACAGAAATCCATCGAAACATAGTCGAAATGGGAATTTTGTCAGACGTTGTTGCAAATGCCCTGTTAGACATGTATGTGAAATGTGGAATCATACACAAAGCATGTAAACTATTTGACAAAATACCTCAAAAAAATGTTGTGTTTTGGACTGCAATGATTGCAAGATATGCACACATTGGAGTTTATGATGAGGCTTCAAAGCTTTTTACAGAAATGCCTCACAACGATGTGGTTTAATGGAATGTGATGATCGTAGGATATGCACAAACTGGGTTGGTTGAAAAGGCTCTAGAAACTTTTAAGAAAATGCAATTGGAAAGTATAAAGCCTATCCCCATAACCTTTACTAGCATTCTCCCGGGCTGTGTGAAAATGGGTGCTTTGCAGCAGGGAATGGCTAAACATCAGGGTGTAGTCGAGTGTGGATGCTTGTCAGATGTTGTGATTTTGAGTGGCTTGGTAGATATGTATGAAAAATGTGGAAGCATAGAGATGGCATGTGAACTGTTTGACAAAATGCTGCAGAGAAATGTGGTTTCCTGGAATGCAATGATTGCAGGATATGCAAAAAATGGGTTCTCCGAAAAGGCCCTGGAAACTTTCAAGCAAATGAATTTGGAAGGTGAAAAGCCAGACTCTACAATGTTTGCCAGTATCCTCCCAGCTTGTGCCAAAATGGGAGATGTGGAACAAGGCATGTACATTCATCGACGTGCAATTAAAAATGGATTCTTGTCAGATGTTATAATTACCAGTGCCCTGGTAGACATGTACACAAAATGTGGAACTATACAAATGGCATATGAGCTGTTTGACAATCTCCCCCATAGAAATGTGATCTCATGGAATGCAATGAGTTGAGGATATGCACAAAATGGTTTGGCTGAAAAGGATTTTGAAACTTTTAAGAAAATGCAATTGGAAGGTGTTAATCCGGACTCCACAACTCTTGCTAGTATCCTCCCAGCCTATGCCAAAATGGGAGCTTTGAAGCAGGGCAAGATCATCCTTCAAATCATCATTGAAAGTGGATTTTTGTCAGATGTAGTAATTGTTACTGCCCTGATAGACATGTATGCAAAATGTGGAAGCATAGACATGGCACGTAAAATGTTTGAAACAATGCCACAAAGAAACGTGATCTCATGGAATGCTATGATCGCAGGCTATGCACAAAATGGCTTTTACCAGGATGCTCTCAAACTCTTTGAACTAATGAAGCACTCTGGAACGTACCCTAACAATGTAAGCTTCACTTGTGTTTTATTAGCATGCAGCCATGTAGGCTTAGTAAATACTTCAATGCCATGGGCGATTCTTACTGTATCACTCCTACAACTAGTCATTATATGTGTTTGGTTGACCTCCTTGGTCGTGCTGTCTATCTTGAGGAAACTTTAAAATTAATCATCAAAATGCCAATTAAACCTGTGGTGGTTGTGTGGACATGCTTGCTTGGTGCCTATAGAGCGCATAAGAATCAATATTTAGGAGTATTTACTGCAACCCTTCTTCTCGAAATGGATCCTAAAAATCCCTCAATTTATGTTCTTCTTTCAAACATCTTTGCTGATGCCAAGAGGTGGCAAGAGGTTCAAATGGTAAGGAGATTGATGAAAGATAGAGGAATTTATAAGGTACTCGGATGTAGTTGGATTGAAGATCACAAAATGGTACATGTTTTCTGTGCAGGAGACATATCACATCCACAGACACAAGAAATCTATGAAAAGTTGGAGAAATTGTCTCAAGAGCTGAAGGTAGCAAGGTATCTCCTAGATTCAAACATGTAGTGAATGATGTGGAGCTGGAGGAAAACAGAATCATTCCTCTGCCATCATAGTGAAAATTTGGAAATTGCATTTGGATCGTTTAACACTCCTCTGGGAACAACTATTAGAATTGTCAAGAATCTTTGAGTATATGTTTATCTCCAAGATTGTTGGAAGACAAATTATTGTGAGAGATGCCAACCGGTTCCTATCATTTCAAACAAGGACAATGCTCCTGTGGGGATTGCTGGTGATTTTAAAGCAAGCAATCTGTAACCATAAGATTCTACTATAGCAACGTGCACCTTGATGTTAAAAAATATACACACAATCAAATTCACAAACAACTAAGAGATTATGTGCATCTTGTCCAGTTTTAAGAATTGTCGTTTTGCAAGTATTTGGGGATCTAGACCATGATTTTGACTTATAACAGATCTATAGTTTGGAATGATCTTTTTTCCAATACATGCTAATGGGCTATTTTTTAAGACACCATTTATGGTAATTAACTCATTTCAGGAAGTTGTCTGCACATACTTGGAATGAAAAGTTGGGAGGTGGTGGTGAGAATGGAAAGATGCTCGAATAACATGGAGAGAGAGAGGGCCTATAATCAACTCGATGCTAAGAGAAATAACTCCAAATTTTGGTATTCGTTTGGTTCTTTTGTGGATTGATTGTACTATTTTTGAGACTAATTTACACATAGCAGATTGTAAATGAAATGTACATGTTCATGTAGATATTGTTCTACTAAGGTTCCTTCACATCCCTCCCTCTTGTGTTAGAGTTAATATATTTTGTGAACTCAAGTTTTTAAGTGTGTAATTTAAATTTATTATTTTTAATTTTGAAATATATTATTAATATCTATATTTAGAAGGAAAATGAGTGTTTTAATTGTATTTTAATGAGTGTAAATCTATAATATTTGCAAAACTTATATAATAAAATTTTAGATTGATATTTGAGAGAATGAGTATGAAGTGTATAAATAGAAGTAATATCACACTTTATATAACAATTTTATGCTTATGATATTAGATATTTGATCTAATATGATTCATTAATTGTTAATTGATATTAGTGTGAGAGATGGCTTCTAATTTAAAGAAAAAAAGAGTGATTTCTTGTCTAAATAAAATAAGCAATCATTATTTCATTCAAGTCAAAGCTAGTAAAAATCACAAGGATTTTTAAAAAAGTGTGATTTAAAAAATTTAAGTGTGAAAGAATTCTACAATCAATATATCATGAGTCAAATTGAATACTCTATATTTTGTACCAAAAAACTTAATAGACATTAGGTAAACTGCATTGTACATGACAAGCTATAAATTTAAGTTGCGATGTAATGCTTTGTTAGGGAACCCAAGAAATATTAACCTAAATATGCTACTAGGTTTATTGAAGAAATTTTTTTCTTAAAAGTTTATGCAACATCAAGATAACAATATGGAAGCAACATAATATTTCACATATTCATATAAAAGCAATACAAATACAATTCTTGTTTCTCAAGGGTTCCTTAATGTTGAATCACATTTATGGAAGTTTTATTAATTAGATTTAATTTGAAATAAAATGTTCACATCCATAATGAAATGCCATATTCATGATCCAACAAAAGAATACATAAAGTACATACAATAGCACAAAATCTATTCAAATACATGACATTCATTGCACATGTCGTAGGGTATGTAGTGATAAACCAAATATAATACATTACATGACATTGTCCTATAAGGATCTCAAAATAACAATATATAATACATGAATACATAGATATATCAACTAAAAGTAGAGAATGTCTCCAAGAGATAAGAATGAGAATGGTGCAATTTTAATAATGGAACATCCAACACTAGTGCAAATCTATGGGAACCCAATGGTAAGAGAGTCGCTACCTCTTGACCTCCTGGTAACCTAATCAAGCTCACTCCCTCCATGTTAGGGAGATAATATTCGGTCCACACATAGATAATCAAACCATAAAATCAACAACACAAATGCTAGGCAAGGGATTTGAAAGCTCTCTATTTCAAGTGGTGCTATACATATAACAAGGATGATCCTAGAGGCAAAAAACATAAACACCTAAATATAAATACATAGAAAACCTAAGATGCATATGGGGAAGTGTCATCACACGAGCCAACTCTAAGGTTACCTTGACAATCTCTATAGACCTCGACCCCCTAGTCGATTATGCAGTATTAATAACCTTTCATATGAGAAAGGGTAACTAACTATCTAAGACCTTAATAAAGATTCCTTTTTCACTCCTATCCTAACTTTTACTAGTGCTCAAGGAATGAGTGAGGAACACAATTATCTTATTAATTTATTCTAAACCCTCAACTTAATATGTAGAGTTGGCTTTGATGAAAATAGACACCTCAAGAAGGATTAATCTCAACATACTATATGTAAGTATAGATAAGCTACTAGTTGTCGTAGCTTGACATGGGTGACATTTTATGATTTTAAATGTTTAAATGTATAGCAATAAGAGTTACTTCTATGGTTACAATTAAGGTTAATGTTAAGGTAGGTGTTGGTTGGTCATTTTGCATGAGGTCAATCTAGTAAGAATCCATTGTGCAATTCCTCTCTTGAAAAGCTAATCTTTTGGGATCAACTCCAAGGTTTAGTATTTGTCTTACAACGTACCAAAATCTGCTCAGTTGAAGATAAATGTGATTGTTCATGAGGAGGCCTTTGCTAGTTCTATTATGATCTCAGAATGAAGTAAATTTTTTCACTATTTCAAAATAATACACAAAAGAACAATGTTTTTGTATTTTATGAATTTTCAATGAATGCAATTCTAACAGTGCAACTAAAATGAGTTCCTATTCTAACAAAGGGTTAGCAAAGAAAATAATGAAATTGAAAGAAAATAACATGAAATTGAAATAACTTGAAATTGAAATCCTAAATGGACATAAGCTATAGAAAATATCACACTGCTAGTTAAGCTTTCGAATAAATCAGTAGGAAATCAATGAAAACAAGAGCAGTGCTTCCTATAATCCACTGATACAATCATCAGTGAGAAAATTTAATAATCATATGATATTTCACCTTTCATCAAATCACAAGGCCACAAAAAGTGCATTCATGCGAGACAAAAGGCTATGTAGACACAATTTGATGATCTCTTCTCAAGCTTGTTATGTCAGTAGAATTCATAAATCTATAGCAAACACCAGAACTAAAAGATGCTTCCTCTAATGTCTTCTTGAAATTCTCTATGACTACCTTAACTAGATATAGCTTCTCTCATTCTTCATCTTCAAAAATGTCCAAGCATGCATCACTGTACAACTTTTCTGCTACCAAAATTTTCTCTTGGGCTTGGTCCTTGAGCTGATGGATCTCCTCATGTAATGTTTCCATCACTTTATTGCCATCTACTATCTTCTCTATCCAATCATCAATCAAGTCTAGCTCTTCTTCGATATACACATCGATCATATTGTGGTACCTTTTCCCTTTTATGGTTTGTAGAGTCTGCAAATCCTTGCTCCATGCCCATACCTCATCCATGATACTGAAGTCCTATCTCAAAATTGCTACAATCTTATTCACGTTCTCCTACGTAGCATGCAATAAATTCAAATTCCCTACGATGATCTGGATACCTTTCTCCTCAAAACTTTCTTGCCACTCCTGAAAAGCTCTCAAAAATGGGTCAAGTTGCACACCTCCCCCTTCTTTAAGTACAATGTTCAAAGTATGTTCTGGGTGTTCAGGATCAAGAGGACCAATGACTTTGGCTAGATATCCCTTTAGGATCTCAACTTGCCTTCAAAGTGCTTGGAGTTCAATCTCTTCTTGTTCCATGTACTTAAGAACTTCTTTGACTCCCATAGTCATTATTTGTTGAGTTGAAGCTCATGTAGGTCTTCCCAACATAACATCCTTCAATTCATAATCTTCAAGGCTAAGGCCTTCCACATCTATGCCTTTAGGAGGGAGAGCCAGTTGTGCAAACAAATCTTGGTTCCATATGGTGGTGACACATGCCAATGGTGCTACCTCATGTGATGGAGACTTAGGTTTATTCAAGATCTCTGCAATGTCACAAATGTCTTCCTTTGAAGCACGAAATTGAGGCTTAGTGCTCCTCATTATCTCCTTTTAGATCCATCTAGGGATGCATCCTGCTAAGGACCTAACTCTCAATGATGAAGGGGTATGTTCTGCAACATCTTTCCCTTTGTCGTTGCTGCTGGGAGTTATATCCTATTGTGAGGGTTTCCCTTCTGTAATCTTAGTCTTAGTAGACCTTGTAGCTTGAAACTTAGTGTCTTGGGAAAGTGGTTGAAAATATTCTACCATTTGTCCTTTTGACACTTCACTGGTCATCATTTTTCCTAGTCTCTCCTTCGATAATAGTTTCTTTTGAACTTGCTCTTCTTCTGAACTCTGAGGTGGAGGGGTCATCGAGCCCTATTCTACCATTGTAACTCATGGTGGAGATGGGGGAGTAAGATTAGGACCCTGTGTATCTAGCAGCACCTGCATCCAATCTTCTTGTTGAGGTCCACTTGTAGGGGTGTCCACTATCTTATCTCCAATCAATGCTATTCCCATAGGGATGAAATCAAAATTTGACATTGTAAAAACATCACTACACTCTTCACTTTTCTCATTCATCCACTATTGTACTTCATCTTTTGAAGAAGAAAGCTATAAAGGTTCTATTTGAAGGGATGGTAGGATACCTATGGCACTCTTTCTCCTTTGCAACTTTGTGCCTCTAGCTAACTAAGTTCTTCCCTATAGGGACATTTGTTCCTCTTCCTCTTCTGATTCTTCTTCATCCTCCTCTTTGTCTCCCTCTAGAATACTTTTAAGAATAAATGGATTAGGCACTAACCTACTACTGATCCTTTTCTTTTTCTTCATCTGAATTTTAATCCTTTTCTTCTATTTCTTGGAGGTAGAAGGAGAAGCTAGCTCATCTTGTATAGGAGGAATGGAAGCTTGTGGAATCTCTCCCTCTTTTGGTTGGCTAGACAAAATGGGAGGCAACTACAGTTCATCCTAGACTTGGGGATCTCTAGTGTCTTGAGACCTTTGTGGACTCTATTCCTACTGCTGGGGAAGCACCTATTCTGCAACTTGTTCTACCTAAATCCTCTAAGGGGAGGTCCTCTTCCTTTTATTCTTTCCCTTCCTTTTAGGAGGGTGATAATATCCAACCGGGTAATCAAGTTGGTACACTATGTCTAGCCTGATAGGAGACTGAGCTATGAAGGTAGGAATTGTTACTTTCTTCCCTCTACCTCTTTCTGGGTGAGCATGTGCAAGGAAGATCATTGTGTTAGGAACTGGATCAAGTGGAAAAGGTTTTTTGACCCAATCCTTTGTCATTCTAATGACATGCCTTGCTTGATGATTAATATCATCTCCTTCTTCCTTATCAACTTCTGCATTTAGAATAGGTTTTTCACTAATTTTATCCGCATTGAACAAGGGATCTAGTAACTCCTTTGAATCTTGTTGCTTTATTTCCTTTGGAATATTCAACTAGAGAGCCTTTTTTGCTAGATATAAAGTCATCCTATAGTAGTCCTTGATGTGGACATCATAGTCATTTGTGGCATTCATCCATTGATCTTCAACTGCATCCTCATGATGGAAGTCTCTTCCTACCAGACTCTCCACTTTTCTAACATTGTCAAAATACATCCAGAGAGAGTTGTATTCTTCAAGGGGATAGTCCTCCCATTCCCACTCGAAGGTCAAAATATCCTATTTTCATTGCACCTGATATGGTCCAATGATTAATAACCATTCTTAGCAAGGTCTCTGTTACCTCTTTATCTTCTCATAGGCTAACTCAATTTTCCTAGAGATCTCCAATAGTATCAACTTGTCACTTGAGTATCTCAGAAGCTTCTTACGATTGATAGATCCACCACCCACCCGAAGATAAGTGAATATCTTGAACTAGATGAAGTAAGCTCCGAGAGCTGTGATCTGTGCTGAGGTGACCTGCTATAGGTAAGCCCATAACTCTATCAAGAGAATGATAGAGTATCCAATGTCATCCTTCATATATCCTCGAGTCATATCTACTTTTTTGGTTATCCTTCCCTCAGGAGGCTTCTCAATAAGGTACAAGGATTGTATAATGTCAATGGCCTCTTGTTGATGCTCCCTATACCATCTCTTAGCAACTTCATAGGAAAGTCAGATGAACTAGTCTACTCTTGGTAGGTGAAAAACTCTCTCAATGTTGTCAGGTTGCAAATCCATTACCACTTCCCTTGTGATGCTCTTGACCACCCTCTCATCAGGAACAAAATGTTGGGATAGGGCCATGATTAGTTCAGCCAACTGCATTGACATGGGATGTGATGCTGAACTCACTAATCTAGAATGGATCAATGCAGATACCAAGCCCGACCTCTCCATTGGCTTGTTGCAAGTTTTAAGAAAATCCCCTAAATTTGTGTGTTTGAGGTCGATATCTCAAATTTTAGCATAATCATCATGGAATGTTGACTTTGAAGGTACGCCTTGGAACTTGAAGACTACGAGTTTGGGTGCTACTCTGGATGTGGATGCCATTTGATCACGTTACTTGCACATTGTGAAAAAAGCATTTATTCATCACAAAATAGCGTAAAAGCAAAAACATAAGTAAAAAGAACATCCCCCTTTGGGGATTTATTTATTTCTATATTTGAAATTTTTATTTTATTTTACTTTTTTGACTTTTAAAAAAAAATTATTATTTATTATTATATATATATATTTTTATTTTAAGAATATTTCAATTTAAGAACCTAAAATAAATAAGACAAAATGAAATAATAATAAAAATTGCATGTGCGGAGTGGGGTATTGGAGGCGCACTACGACCTTAAGGCTGCACAGGCACAAAGCATTGCTGCAGACCCCCCCTTTTTCTTTGTGTCGCGGCGTTGTTAGGGTAGTGCTATGCACCCAATGGTGGAAATGTTTCGAGTGTTGGTAGCATTGTCAAAGGCTGCACGCCAAGTTTGCACCGGTGACACTGTCAAAGGCCACGTGACAAGTTAGCGCCGGTAGCATATATCAAAGGGGGCCACATGCCATGTTTGCACTAGTGGCACTTATCAAAGGCCACGTGCCAAGTTTGCACCAGTGGTATATATCAAAGGGGGCCATGTGCCATGTTTGTGCCAGTAGTATATATCAAAGGCTGTGTGCCAAGTTTGTGTCGAGAACACATATAAAAGGGGGTCGTGCACCATATTTGCACTGATGACATGTTGTGGCAGAGCAAAACTTAGAACATACCTTGCAGATAGTCTCCCCTGTGGAAAGTGCAAAAATGAAAATGAAAACAATCGTAGGGTTTGGTGGGTTTTATAACCCCCTACCTTGCCCTACACGCGTCGAGCCAAGTGCACAGTGCACCTCGATGCATGTGTGTCGATGCGTGGCATACACTCAGCCCCCGTGCGTACACAAGTAATATATATATATATTTTAAATATTTTTTTGATTTTTGATTTTTTGATTTTTTTGTTTTTTTTGTTATTTTTTCGATTTTCTAATTTTTTGTGATTTTTCAATTTCTATTTTTTAAAATTTTTTTGACTCTAAAATTCTAACTTTTAATCAAATTTTCTTCTCCCGACTCTCGAACTATGAGTCCGAGAGTTGAAAAAAGTAGGGGGTCCCCATTCCTAGCGAGGAATGGGGTGTGTGTTGTGGACACCACAATAAATAGACCCAAAAAAAGGAAGAAATGACCAAGGCATTTCTTCATCAACAAAAATTCTTCCAATGTGTGTCAAACACGAACCATACTTTGAACATCTCGAGCATCTTTCGGATGACTCTTCAATCAAAATTTTAGAATTCAAAATATTCAAGCTCAGTGTGTGCATTGTGTATTCATTCCCTTTGACGTGTTGGGATGCAATCAATCAAATTTTTTTGACAACTAGAAAACAATCTTCCACTCTTCCTAGCTCATTCATTCGAAATCTTCATGAAGGCTTTTATCAATCAATTACTTGACTAGATGAGAGAATTAGTTTGAGGGCTCTTGGTGGGATGCTACGTTCTTTTAATTTTTAGCTATTTGAATAATTGCTCCACATGGTTCAAAATGTTACTTTTGATGAAACAATATTTTGATTATAAAATACTTTGTTTTGAGAATGTATCTTTTGCCATTTTAGATCTTTTAGAATCCTTCAGACTTAACACCATATATTTTTATTTGTTATTTTATTTTTTTGACTTGACTATTCTTAGGCTATGTAGTTAGAACATCTGTGTAATTTCTTGGATTTTATCTCTTGTGAACATCCCTTGCATTCTTCTTTTAGAACCTTTTGGAAACTCTCACACCAAACAATGATCTTAGCAACCTTTTCGAGGAGACCCCTCCTGTTTGAACTAGTCAGAGTTTGGATCATCTCTCATCATCTTTGACTTCAAATTGACAACACCTAAAACAATCAATTTTTTTTTTTGCAAAGTGTTGAGAACTTTTTGGCCTAGAGCTTTTGATTTCCAGACTGAAAATCTCCTATTTCCACAATACATATTCATTGCTTAGTTGGTATAAGACACACAATCATCCAAATGTTTTGACAAAGAAATGCCTCTTCCTAAAACTAGAACAAAAGAGTGGTTAGTGAAATCTTTGAGAAAATCTCAAGTACACTTTACCCCCTAGGATTGATGCAATTTTGAAAGGAAACACACGACTGAAAGCAAACAAACAACATAAAAGTAAACACACTTGCAGAAATAAACACACTTGATAGAATGAAAATCTAAGCTAAATACAGAAATAAAATATAACTATTTTTTTTTGTGTCTTTTAGGCTTCAAAATAATGCTTCAGAAACTACCCATTTACAGGCAAAGGAAGAAATTACCCCTGTAGGGAACTGAGCCTGAAAGTGTTTTCTCCCAAAATTTCTATGATCTGATAAGGGCCTGTCCACAAGAGTTGAAACTTAGTATGACTACCTGGCTTTTCCTTCACCTTATCCCAGAGTAGAACAAGGTTGAAAATCCTAAATGATTTTATTGTAGCTCTCTTGTCAAACCATTGTTTTATGACAACTTGATATTTAGCCATGTGCTCCAATGTAGCTATCTATTTCTCATCCATCTCTAAAAGATTCATCAATATGATTTGCACTTTGTCGGCATCTTCAACATACCCACTCATGAATTTCAAAACTGGAATTCTGAGATTAAGTGGGAACACTAGTTCTTGTTCATAAATAAGCAAATATGGAGAAGTCCCCAAGGCATTTTTGACTCTCACTCAATTTGTCCATAGGGAATATTTTAGTTTTGTATGCCAATCCCTAAGGTTCTCCTTCAATAATCATTTTATTACTATGATCAAGTTCTTGTTTGTAGATTTCGCTACCCCATTCCCTTACGGGTAGTAATTTGAAGAGACCTTGTTAATGACTTTGTTTTCAAATGCCCACTGGGTCAAGAATGCAAATGCAAAGGAAAACCCATTAACACATACAAGGGCAAAAGACATTCCAAATCTGGTAATAATATGTTATTCTAGAAAACCCATTACCACTTTAGCAGTGCAATTTCTCAATGTTTCTGCTTCTATCCATCACATACAATAATCTGTAGCTATTAGAATAAAATTATGTCTAGTTCATGATGGTGGATTTACTAGACCAATAAAATCCAGGACCCACTTTGCGAAGGGGTGAATCTCATACACAGGCTGTAAAGGCATTGCTAGATTTCTTTCTCTATTAGCACTGGTCTGACAAATATGGCAAGAGCATACATGCTCGAAAGTGTCTTTGAATATCAAAGGCCAAAAATAACCCGATCTTAGAATCATGTGAGCTAGTGCTTTTGCCGAACCATGTCCTATACCATACTTTTTATGGAAATGTTCCAAGAATTATTTTGCTTCTTCACAACCTAAACACTTCAAATAAATCCCTTCATAGTTTCTCTTGTACAACTTGTTGTCATGCAACATATAAGATTCACACTTCATTTTTAGTCCCCTACGTTGTGAACTGTTCATCCACATGGGGCATTGGTCCTGTAGGAGATAATAAACAATGTCTTAGTACCATACATCTATCACCACTCCCTGATTAATGTTAACTTGTGATACAACCATCTTCTTTTGATCATCCTTATCTGTCTCGTCATCAAACATGAATTCCTTTTCATTTCCACCCTAGTTCTCAGCTATTATTTTTGACAACCCTTGACCTCTGACTAACCTCATAGATTGAATTTCGAGGTAAAATTCTTGAAGTATGGCCATCCACTTTCCTCTCCTTTCACCAAGTTCATTCTGCATCAAAAGCATTTTTACTACTGGGTCAGGTACAATTGCATACACCTTACTTCTAAGTATGTAATGACAATACTTCTTTACTACGTTGATTAATGTAAAGGATTATTTATCAAGGTTTGAATATTTCAACTCTACATTCTTCAAAGGACAACTCATAAAAGAAATTGGTCTCTCATCTTCCTTTTCCCTTTTTTGTGTTAGGATACTTGCATAAGAATGTTGAAAAGAAAAGGAATAGATCTTGAAAGGTAACTCATAATCTGAACTAACCAAAATTGGGGCTGTAGAAATTGCCACCTTGATATCTTCAAATGACTTCTTTATCTCTGGAACCCATTCCATTTTAGCCCCCTTTTTGAGTAAGTCATTAAGGGGATGAACTATCTTTGCAAATCCACTTATGAATTTTTGCACAAAGTTTATCTTCCCAAAGAAAGACTTCAATTCTTTTTGACTGTGTGGAGGTGCTAACTTTAGAATAGATTCAACTCTATCTGGATCAATTGAGATTCTAGCTTCAAAAATAACATGTCCCAAGAGCTTTCCTTTAGTAACGCCAAATGAACATTTCGTGGTATTGAGAGTGTGATGTCCCAACTCTAACATATAATTTAAATAATAAATAAGTATTATATATAAAGTAATGTTAATAATAATATTAAAGTAATAATATTTTATAAGAAATATTATATAATAATATTATTGCATTATAATAACAATACGGAAGTATGAAATTGATTAAATGATAATCTAATATAATAATGATATTATTATTATAATGATTAAGATATGATATAGAAACACTATTAATATAAAGTATTATAAATAATAATGTATAGTTATTAATATAATATACATTATGATATTAATTAATTTAATTAATCTTATTGATGTAAATATATAACAAATAATATTATCATCAATATAATTAATATTAAAAGGACATGACTCTTTGAAATGCATGTATATACATAGAGTATCAAACGTTGAGTAGGGTATGATAGGAATTATTATGAAATGTATATAATTCAAGAGGAAATTACCTAATGTCCTTAAAATGGGATATTACAAGTGGTATTAGAGCAGTGTATTCTGCCAGCCTGTGTGGATTATTTTTTAAACTTTCTTATTAGAACTGATTAGAAGTAGATTTTGCAGAGTTATATGGTAGAGAAGAAGGATGATGGGAGAAATGATCTAGATAAAAGACTGAGAACAAGTCAATTTTGCAGTAATTTCATAGGGGACTAAAAGACAATGTACAGACATCTCCATGCATTAAATAAGGAAGATTATTGAAAATTGAAGCAAATCAAAATGGAATATTGAAACGTCTTAATATGGCATCAATATACAAAGGAAAGAAGAAATAAGTGATTATTCAGCATCATGATAAGGATACCGATCAAATATCTATGCTAGTAGTTAGCAATGGGTTGGTGAATAAATAGATTTATGGTTCTTATGATGATGATCATTGTGAAGAAATTATTACAGAAATGGGGAGTAATATAGAGAAAAACACAAAAATGAAAAAAAAGAGAGACAGAAGAACTTGCGACAGTGAGAGAACAAATAACTTCATAGGGTCTCAACCTTCTCCAGTGTCATACAATCAGCGTACAGAATAGGAGGAGAAAAATATGAAACCAAATTCATAGGCATTAAGTGCTAGCAAAAGAAGGAATTTAATAAGAACAAAGAGAAATATCAAACCCGATAATCAAGTTGCATAGAGGCCAGGCCATACAATATATAGTAATATAAAACATAGAATATTACAATATGCAATGCAAACAGGGATTGCTCTTTGCAACACAACATAGGTATGAAGATTCAGAATATACTCTGGATCTAATCTTCCCTCTTATACATTCATCGCCAGCAGCCCTTATATCTTCACAAGCAGATTGATGCCAAGTGTACATAGAAAAGGACGGGTTGGATTGATTGGGAGATCGAGTCATTTCCCTGCAATGAGGACCTTGCTGCTATGCTGCTCCTTGCAGTTTTCTTCCCAGTTATACGGTTATTCCTCGAACAAATTCATATTTAATATATATAGCAGAAAAATGGCTCATGACACAGTTTATATGGTAAAGCTACATGGATAATGGAGTTGTAAAGGAAGCACATAAATGATGATTATTTCAATAAATAAATTTTAAGGAGGATAATAGTATATAGTACGAAGAGCCTCAAGGCGACACTAAGACCTTCTGCTTCAAAACATTATAGTGAGTCTTGCATCAGAGATTTAGTGAAAGCCCATTGATCAATGACAGAGGAAAAAATTAAAAGCCCAAGCAACCATTTCATGGAGCATTCAAACTCTTTGGCAAAACAATTGTTAATGGTGCAAGTATGCAAGATCACATATACTTTCTAAACCCTAAACCAAAAATTGTAACACCGAGAAGTAAATTCCGTAGAGCTTGCAAATATGCAAAATCACGAATTAAAAAATAATAGATGATATAAAGGGCAACATCCATGTAGAGTCAACATATACTAAATGATTGAGGGCAACCAATAGGATATATGGAAACCTTAGGAATGTGTAATGACGTCAACCAAAATGAAGATATGATTGTCAACTTGGGTTTCCACTGTTGCTATAAACTAAAAAGATGATAAGAGAATGCAAATTTGAAGAGGAGCGATCCAATGTATCACCCATATGGATCCCACCAGTTACATGCAAAGAAAGTATCATTTGAAATATATATATATATATATATATATATATTGACTTGCCATCTCAATCATCATGTGGCAAGTGGCATTGACTAATCTAACATATTAAATATAATGGAAAGCACTAATATGTAAATATGAAGATCCTCCATGGATCACATGCATAGAGATGTTTAGGTAATATTGAGGAAAGTTAGGAACTGGGACATATGGGAAAAGAAGCCAACTTCAAAGAATGGATGCTACACTTGATAAGGGAGAAAAAGAAAGGATGAACAAGAGATCTAAGCATAATTCTGAGCATAATCAAGAGAATAATGAAGATGCAAGGGACCAACAAGAACTAGATGAGCCACAAATTTAGTGGTGATTCAATGAGAAAAGGGTAAACTTCAAAAAAGGTAAACTTTTATGAATTTATATATACAATTTATGAATGCATTTTGTAAAGGAAAAAAATAAGTCACAATAATTAGTGAATCAAATTTCCTCCTAAGTAGGCCACCTTGATGGATGTTAAAGGCTACCATCAAGGCCAAGAGGGCCAAAGTTCCGCTCTTGGGCCTAGGTAGGATATTTAAGAAGAATAAGATTACCTCCTAAGTAGAACACCTTGATGGATGTCAAAGGCTGCCATCAAGGCCAAGAGGGCCAAAGTTCCACTCTTGGGCTTAGGTAGAAAGAATAAGATTACCTCCTAAGTAGACCACCTTGATGGATGTCAAAGGCTGCCATCAAGGCCAAGAGGGCCAAAGTTCTGCTTTTGGGCTTAGGTAGGAAGAATAAGATTACCATCTAAGTAGAACACTTTGATGGATGTCAAATGTTGCCATCAAGGCTAGGAGGGCCAAAGTTTTGCTCCTGGGCTTAGATTGGTTAAGTTAAGATTTCACATCATGTCAACTTAATTCAGTTAAGAATATGCCAAGTAGACCACCTTGATGGATGTCAATGGCTACCATCAAGGCCAAGAGGGCCAAAGTTCTACTCTTGGGCTTGGTAGGATATTGGTTCAGCACTAATTTATCTTGAATAATCTTTTCTTTGAAGCTATTATATACATGTACATGCTAATAATTGTTTGTGTTGCAGGATCTATGATCAAAAAGCATATTGGGGAAGTACATTTTATAAATTATTTCCTTTGCTCTACTTCATTGTGAAAAATAATGTATGATGTGTTTGCATCATGTTTGCTTCGTGTCTTCATCTATCTGCATCATGTCTACTTCGTGTTTTCATCTATCTACATCATGTATGCTTTGTGTTTTCATTCATGTAGATTTCATAAATCTCTCTTGTCTTTTGAATGCAAATATGTTTTGTTTGTGTATGAAAGATTTTGCTTGAGGGCAAACAAATTCAAGAGGGGAGGACTATAATGTCCCAACTCTAACATATAATTTAAATAATAAATAAGTATTATTTATAAAGTAATGTTAATAATAATATTAAAGTAATAATATTTTATAAGAAATATTATATAATAATATTATTGCATTATAATAACAATATGGGAGTATGAAATTGATTAAATGATAATCTAATATAATAATGATATTATTATTATAATGATTAAGATATGATATAGAAACACTATTAATATAAAGTGTTATAATACAATAATGTATAGTTATTAATATAGTATACATTATGATATTAATTAATTAAATTAATCTTATTGATGTAAATATATAACTAATAATATTATCATCAATATAATTAATATTAAAAGGACATGACTCTTTGAAATGCACACACATATATATATATAGAGTATCAAATGTTGAGTAGGGTATGATAGGAATTATTATGAAATGTATCTAATTCAAGAGGAAATTATCTAATGTCCTTAAAATGGGATATTATAGAGAGATACATCATATTTATGACACCTATTGAATACCTGCCTTAGATTAGCATTGTGGGTACTTTGATCTTTTGAAAAGATAGTCAAGTTATCCATGTAGATGACAATACATTTGTTAATCAATCCTTTGAAAGCTTCATCCATCGCTCATTGAAATGTAGCTCCCGCATTAATTAGTCCAAAGGGCATCATTCTATAGGAAAAAGTTCTCCACTTAGTCGTGAAAGCTGTCTTCAAATGATCTTCTTCATCAACCATCACTTGGTTATATCCCAAGTATCCATCTAAGAATGACATCATTTTTGAACCATTAAAAATTTGCAATACCTCATTTAGAGAGGGTAGAGGGTAGTTATCCTTCTGACATGCTAGATTCAAGTTACGAAAGTCAATAAAAAGGCAAATCTCTCCTGTCTTTTTTCGCACGGGAACCAAATTTGCCACCCATGTGGAATGGCAGATAGGAAATATGATCTTAGCATCCAGTAACTTCTTTACTTCTTTCATGATTAGTGGTTCAATGAGAGGATTTACCAATTGTTGTCTTTGTCAGAATGGTTTGGCATCGGGCTTAAGTGGGATATCATGCATGATAATCTTAGGGTCTTAAGTCTTCAGCTCTTCATAGCTCCAAGCAATGAAATCCTTATACTCAGTGAGTAATTTAAGCATGTCTTCCCTTTCCTATGAGTTGCACACTCTTCCTATTTGTACCATTCTTGGTTCTTCATCAGTACCCAAATTGTATGAGTCACATTCTTCGATTCCCTTTTCTTGAGTTTCCCTTCTATTGAGTGCTGATTCATCATGATCAAAGCTACATTCAAGTTCAACCATTCCCTTTGGAATAGTATTAGTTTTTGAATTTAGAATCGCATCTTCATCTTTAAGCCCATCATCTTTAGGTCTATCATCTGGTGTATCATCAATTTCTTGTCCCTCAAAATGGTGATTGCACATGATAAACTCAAGTATATGGTTATCATCTTGAAACACCTGAAAGTTGGTGATATTACTAGGAATGGATGGAACAACGACCAACTCTACTAATTTTTTTTTAAAACTTGGTTCTTTCAACTAGTTGCAAAGCACTTGGTGAGATGGCGAGAACATCTGCTACCATATTCTTTCTTCTTGGGATGGATTTGATGTTTAAAGCTTCAAAGTCATCCAATATATCCCATACCCTTTTTCTATAAGCAAGTAATCTTTTTTCATTGCAAGAGTATATGGATTTTACTTGTTGTATGACCAATTGAGAATCCCTTTCAATTTTAAGAGCTATGACTCCTTTCTCCAGTGAAAAGAGGAGTCCTCTGATTAAAACCTCATATTCTATAGCATTGTTAGTGCATCTAAACTACAATCGATACGTGGCATAGAAAGACCTACATTTTGGGTTGACCAATTTGATACTTGCACTAGCTCCCATCTTGCACCTAGAACCATTGAAGTGGAGTGTCCAAATTACATTTTCCTTGGTTTTTCTAACTTTATGCTTAGTCATCCTTAGTTTTTCTTTCACTTGAGCTTTGAATGATTATTTCTTAGGAACCCATTGTAACTTTTTTTGTGCAGGGCTTGATGAGTCCCCTTCATAAGCTGTAGATAGAGGAAGTGCATGTTTCTCTTGTTTATCTTGAATCTCCCCTATCAACTCTTTGATTTCCTCAACTTTAGGTTCAAGATGAATGACTACTGTAAGTCCATCCTTTACATTTCACATATCATCTTCTTCTTTGGACTTTGATCATTCTAGGAGGAGGAGAAGACAAGCCTCCATCATCTGAAGAGGTATCACTGTATGACATGTTTAGATCTTCACTTTCCTCTTTGATCTTTTCAACGAGGTTGGATGAGTTCACCGGATCTTGACTTTCTGTGAGTTCTATTGTTGAGATCATTTTATCCTTGTTTTCCATTATGTGTGTCAGTACCTTTGCAACTGCTTCTTGGCAAGATGAGCATTCAAACTCAAAGTGACTAACTTTGTGTAACCGAAAAAATCCTTGAAGGAGGAGGATGCTAGGATTAGCTTCCTCTCCTAAACATTTTAAATTAGTCACCATACTATCTATGAACTATGTCATGATTTCACTTTTGGGTACTGGCACCTTAGATTCTTTGTTCTAATCTTGAAGTGTATTTTTTGGAACCACATCCAAAACCATCACTTTCTATGAACCCAAATCCGATTGTAAGAATGCTATCTCATTTGGGGCATTGTAATCTGTGATCATTGTTTTCAATTTGGGCTTAACATCTATCTTGATTTGATTGTTCAATCCTTTCCATGGCAACCACAATTGAGTGAAGTCTGTAGAAAATCATCCTCTCAAACATTTCGTCCATTCTCTACTCAGGAGTAACCCATATATTTTTGGAATATCAACCACATGTATGTTAGTAACATCCTAGATCCAAGGATCAAATATTAACTATATCTACACATCTTTCAATACACCAATGACTTTTACCTCTATTTTATTAGACTATATCACCACTCAATTAGAGGGTTCAAGACTAACTCCTAGCCTTTGAGCTATTGATAATGGCATTATGTTACATCAAGCTCCTGAATCAATGAGGCAATTGTGAAGATTCTTCCCATATATCCTGATGTTGAGTGAAAATGGGGGTACCTCAATTTTGTCTTTGAACATAGTGGGCATCGCTTCTATAGAATTCACTAGTTACAGCACTGCCTTTTGAGGGATACCATTCGTATTATGGGAAACCTTTGTATTATCCAATGTCTTCATAAGAGCTTCTTATTGTTGTGGGAAATTATGTAACATTTTGAACATGGAAATATTTCCCTTAGTCCTCTTCAAATCTTCTACCACATTGTACTTTTAAGTGGACCAAGTAGGATTCTTCAGTATGGTTGGTACATTCACTTGATTTTGATTCCATTATCCTCCTTGCACTAGTCTTACCAGTGGCAGATTGTTACTCACTCTTGGCTCAGCTAGAGTTGGTTGCAAACCTAGAGGAATCTCATCCATCAAAGGTTCCTTTCTATTTCTTAGATTATATGTATTTTGATTATCATTACGAAAGGTAAACATTTCATCATGCTGAATATTAGTTCCTAACTAAATGGGAATGAAAATTCCTTACTTGCTGGTTGTTCCACTTGTGTATTCTATGCAGAATCATAGAATTCTAATAACATAGCATTGAATTGTACAGGAGGAGGATTATCATTTACCTATGAATTTTGATTCATATCCTAATTACCATTATAGTAAGAACCATCATTGTTAAGCTCACTTTGGCCATCATCATACTGATTGATATGAGCATATTGAACGTTGTTGTTGTTGTTGTTAGTAGGAATGCTTCCATTATTTGGTTGAGTGTTCCACTATTAGTTCTACCTTTGGAAGCCACTGTTGCGATAAGGAGGATTGAAGTTGTTTCCTCCGCCATTGTTTCTTGCATTGTTGTTGTTATTGTTCCCACTAAAGTTCCTATTATAATTTTGGCCATAATTGTTGTTGTAAGGACCAGCATTGTTTCTTTGGAATTTGTTGTTTTGTCCCTGAGATAACCTAAAATGAGTCAGTTCATTATTCATTTGGGACATAGTCTTTTTCATTTGGCCAAATTTAGAAACAAAGTTATTTGTCCACTTTAGTGGGTGCTACTACCTTTTGCTCAAAGAAGGTATCTTTTGGAGGTTTGTACCCTGGATATGTTAGAGAAGGATTTGGAGGAGCAAGGTCCTATTGTAAAGGAACTAGATTCATAGGTATGAATTGACTAGGCATCATGGGTACTCTGATAGGGTATGTTGGCATCGTTGTGATAGGGAGAGCTGGAAGTATTAATCCTCCTCCATTAGGATTAGCTTGCTTAGTGAAGGTGATTGCTTCTATGAAGACTTTGAGACTTTTTCCAATGTGTTGATATTTTCTATAGGAAGTATTCTCAGAAAAATGGTAGTGAGATGGTCCATGGCATTCAAATAAATCTGAATAATAGCTTTAACTGGTATGGTGTATGGCATCTCCAGCTTGTGATATGTCATATGAAAGTGGTGATTGAAGCAAGAAACTGTCTTAGATGGATCCCTTTTGATTGATATAAATTGTTGATGTATCATAGCTGGGTTGGTGAATGTTTTGAATTGTTCCAAGAATAATTTTTTGAATGTGTCCCAATCTCTAATACATCCTAGTGGCAAATTAATGTACCAATTGAAGGCGATTTCCCCCAAAGAGTAGGGGAATAAAAAAAGAACCATGTCCTCGTTAGCAACCTACTTGCAGTTGAAAATTTCCTTGAATACCTTGACATAATCTTTGGTGGTTCATGTTTCACCATAAATGAATCTAGGGGAAAACTTCTCAGGGTTCTTAGGGAGGTCATGGAGTGCACCTCTCAAGTTTATTGACGAGTTTAAGGTGTTCGCGAAAAATAAAATTGGAGGGTTTGGTGGACCTAATGGTGGTTGTTGAGGAGTAGCTATTGGAGTATGTGGTAGTCCACTAGGTGGTTGGAGTGGAGGTGGAGTTGAAGAAGATGATGAAAGTTCAAATGGAAGCGGTTGAATTTGGGATGTTCCCTTATCACTACGTGGTTTACGGAAGTGGGTAAGCTCAAGAAACACATGTGCACTTGGTGTAGACCTTAATGTTCACTGAAATGGGGATTTTGGATCAATCTCTTCTAGTTTGTATCAATTCTTGGAAAAAGTGCACCTCTACAGAAGTACACTTTCTCACCTCTCTAAATTTTGTGCACCATAGAGTTTTGCGCTCCTGTGCACTTGCAAAGTTGCAAATTTGTGGACTTGCATACCTATGGACCTAGAGACCTATGTACTTATAGAGCTACAAAGCTATAGACCTAAATTTGTCAAAAACTCATTTTTTTTTTTTTGCACTTTTGTGAAGCACAGATTATTGCAGAAGTTCAAAATTTTGAAACTTTAACTAATTTTCTTCTTTTCTTGGAGTCAAAAGGGTCCCTCCTTCTAGTGCCACTTCTGTTGGGTGGTCATTTTGCACAAGGTCAACAACATGAATCCATTGCATAATTCCTCTCTTGAAAAGCTAATCTTTTGGGATCAACTCCAAGGTTCAGTATTTGTCTTGCAAGGTACCAAAATCAATTCAGTTGAAGATAAATGTGATTGTTCATGAGGAGGCCTTTGTTGGTTCTATTATGATCTTGAAATGAAGTAAAATTGTTCATTGTTTCAAAATAATACACAAAAGAACAATGTTTTTTTATTTTTTTGGGTTTTTAATGAATGCAATTCTAATAGTACAACTAAAATGAGTTCCTATGTAACAAAGGGTTAACAAAGAAAATAATGAAATTTATAGAAAATAACATGAAATTGAAATAACTTGAAATTAAAATCCTAAATGGACATAAGCTATAGAAAAAAACACATTACAAGTTAAGCTTTCAAATAAATTGGTAGGAAACCTATGAAAATAGGAGTAGCACTTCCTAGAATGCACTGATGCAATTGTCGGTGAGAAACTTTAATAATCATATGATATTTCACCTTTCATCAAATCACAAGGCTACAGAAAGTGCACTCATGCGAGACAAAAGGCTATGTAGACACAATTTGATGATCTCTTCTCAAGGTCATTACATCAGTAGAATTCATAAATTTGTAGGAAAGACCAGACCTAAAAGATTGTATGACTAGAAACAATGCAATAGACCTTTGTCTCAATCACAATCTCATGAATGAAATTCACAAAAAATATGACACATTCAGGAAAGAATAACTACACTCCAAATGCGAGCACCAAAAGCATAATTTTATTGCATAATAATGGTGACCCTAATTACATATTGCAATGGGGTATTTAAAGAAAATTGTATCCTCAATTTGTGTTGAGAGTGAGAGATATCTCTATGCAATAAAATGCTTTTAACTTAATAAAATAAACTAATTATATATGAACTAACTATAAAATTGGTGCTAAGAGGGACTCCATCCATTTTATATTCATTAATTGGATGCATGAGCCCTTTACATGTTAAAAACAAAGAAAGAATGAGAGAGAAAGTAGGAGGAAGCCATCAATCGAAGTGGAAGTGCATGGAGGTGCCAAAAATAGAAGCTGGTCCTTCACTAGGAGTGTGTCAGAGTTAAATTGCCATTAGAATGCGTTCCCGATGCATGGAAAGCTCTATTTTTGTAACTGGCAGTTAACTATCGGTGCACCTCTGAATTACAGAGCTGCGAACTTGTGGAGCTTCGAACCTACGGAGCTGTGAACCCGCAGACCTTGACTAGGTGAAAAATTCAAAATTTTGCTAAGTGTCAAAATTGAAATTCTAGAATCTGGCTTTTGTTCTTCTTGATCCCAAAGCTATGTTTGGATGTTTGCCCTTGAATTTATCTATCATCTTAGTAATGTTAGCCACATCTAGAAGATCTAAAGCATCATACTTGTCCTTGACCTTCTGTCTATAGTTGTCCACCTCAATTCGAGTCTCTGCAAAGTCTTCAAGTTTGGTGTCCAACTCCAATAGTGTTCCCTTTTTCCTAAAAGCTTTTCTAATATCTTCATCACTAGATGCTTCCTCTAATGTCTTCTTGAAATTCTCTACTACTACCTCAACTGGCAATAGCTTCTCTCATTCTTCATCTTCAAAAAAGTCCAAGCATGCATCATTGTACAACTTTTTTGCTTCCAAAATTTGCTCTCAGGCTTGGTCCTTGAGCTGATGGATCTCCTTATGTAATGTTTCCATCACTTCATTCCCATCCGCTATCTTCTCTATCCAGTCATCAATCAAGTCTAGCTCTTCTCCAGTATATACATCGATCAAAGTGTGGTACCTTTTTCCCTTTTATGGCTTGTAGAGTTTGCAAATCCTTGCTCCATGCCCATACCTCATCCATGATACTAAAGCCTTCTCTCAAAATTGCTATGATCTTATTCACATTCTCCTGCATAGCACGTAGTAACTTCAAATTCCTTGTGATGATCTAGATACCTTTCTACTCAAATCTTTCTCACCACTCCTGACAAGCTCTCAAAAATGGGTCAAGTTGCACACCTCCCCCTTCTTTAAGTGCAGTGTTTAAAGTATGCTCCAAGTGTTTAGGATTAAGAGGACTAATGACTTTGGCTAGATATCCCTTTAGGATCTCAACTTTCCTTTGAAGTGCTTGGAGTTCAATCTCCTCTTGTTTTATGTACTTAAGAACTTCTTTGACTCCCATAGTCATTATTTGTCTAGTTTAATGCCATGTAGGTCTTCCCAACATAACATCTTTCAATTCATAATCTTTGAGGCTATGGCCTTTCACATCTGTGAGTTCAGGAAGGAGAGCCACTTGTGCAAACAAATCTTAGTTCTGTATGGTGGTGACAAATGCCAATGGTGCTACCTCATGTGATGGAGACTCAAGTTTATTCAAGATCTCTACAATGTCACAAATGTTTTCCTCTGAAGCATGGAATTGAGGCTTAGTTCTCCTCATTATCTCCTTTTAGATCCATCTAGGGATGCATCCTACTAAGGACCTGACTCTCGATGACAAAGGGGTATGTTTTGCAACTTCCTTCCCTTTGTCACTCCTACTAGGAGTTGTATTCTATTGTGAGGGTTTCCCTCCTATAGTCTTAGTCTTAGTAGACCCTATAGCTTGAATCTCAGTGTCTTGGGAAAGTGGTTGAAAATATTCTACCATTTGTCCTTCTAACACTTCACTAGTCATAATTTGTCCTAGTCTCTCCCCTAATAATAGTTTCTTCTAAAATTGCTTTTCTTTTGAACTTTGAGGTGGAGGGGTAACTAAGCCATGTTCTACCATTGTAACTCATGGTGGAGATGGAGGAGTAAGATCAGGACCCTATGTATCTGGCGGCATCTGCATCCAATCTTCTTGTTGAGGCTCATTTGTAGGGGTGTCCACTATCTTATCTCCAATCAATGTCATTCCCATAGGCATGAAGTCAAAATCTAACATTGTGAAAACATCACCACCCTCTTCACTTTTCTCATTCATCCATTGTTATATGTCATCTTTCGAAGAAGAAAGCTTTGAAGGTTCTGTTTGAAGGGATGGTGGGGTACCCATGGCACTCTTTCTCCTTTGGAACTCTATGGCTCCAGCTAACTGAGTTCTTCCCTAGAGGGGCATTTGTTCCTCTTCCTCTTGTAATTCTTCTTTATCCTCCTCTTAATCTCCCTCTAGAATACTTTTAGGAATAGATGGATTAGGCACTAACCTTCTAATAATCCTTTTCTTTTTCTTCATCCAAATCTTAATCCTTTGATTTTTTTTCTTGGAGGTAGAAGGAGAAGCTCACTCATCTTGTGTAGGAGGAATGGAAGCCTATGGAATCTCTCTCTCTTCTAGTTGGCTAGATACAAATGGAGGCAACTACAGTTCATCCTAGACTTGGGTAGCTCCAAAATCTTAAGACCTTTGTAGACTCTATTCCTGCTGCTGAGGAAGTGCCTATTCTATAGCTTGTTCTACCTAAATCCTTTGAGGGGAGGTCCTCTTCCTTTTTTTTCTTTCCCTTCCTTTTAGGAGGGTGATAATATCCAACTGTGTGATCAAGAAGGTACACTATTTTTGGCCTAATAGGAGACTAAGCTGTGAAGGTAGGAATTCTTAGTTTCTTCCCTGTACCTCTTTCTGGGTGAGCATGTCGATGGAAGATCATTGTGTCAAGAATTGGATCAAGTGGAAAAGGTTTCTTGATCCAATCGTTTGTCATTCAGATGACATGCATTGCTCGATGATTAATACCATCTCCTTCTTCCCTATCAACTTCTACATTCAGAATAGGTTTTTCACTAATTTTATCTGGATTGAATAGGGGATCTAGTAACTCCTTTGAATATTGTTGCTTTAGTTTCTTCAGGATATTCAAATGGAGAGCCTTTTTTTGCTAGATACAAAGTCATCCTACAATAGTCCCTAATGTGGACATCGTAGTCATTTGTGGCATTCATCTAGTGATCTTCAACTGCATCCTCATGACGGAAGTCTCTTCCTTCTAAACTCTCCACTTTTCCAACATTGTCAAAATATGGCCATGGAGAGTTGTATTCTTCAAGGGGATAGTCCTCCCATTTCCACTCGAAGGTCAGAATATCCTATTTTTGCTTCACTTAATATGGTCCAATGATTAATGGCCATTCCCAACAAGGTCTTCATTGCCTCTTTATCTTCTCATAGGCTGGCTCAATTTGCCTAGAGATCTTCAATAGTACCAACTTGTCACTTGGGTATCTCGGAAGCTTCTTAGGATTGCTAAATGGACCACCCACTAGAAGATATGTGAATTTCTTGAACTGGATGAAGTAGGCTCCAAGAATTGTGATATGTGCTTTGTCTTCATCAGATAACCTCTTCCCATAGTCCCCTTCAATGAATCGAATGATCACAAAGATAAATGCATAATTCATGATTCTATACTCCTTGCTCTGCGCTAAGAGCTTCTTGTTCACCAATTGAGGGTAGACTATGTATGGCCAGGCATTGGGGTCCTACATAAAGCCTTTCTTGTACAAACCAAGATAGTTCATTGCCTTTGCTACAAGTAGGTACACCATATAAGAAGTCATATAAAACTTCTTCTTTTCCTTCACCATCCTCAATTGCTTGCACAAGTTTTCACTTAGTGTGGTGGCCTAGTCCAATGGTATCTTTGCCTATTTGTTGGTCTCAATGAAGTTGACCATGAAAGTGCTAAGGTGACTTGCTACGGGTAAACCCATGACTCTATTCAAGAGAATGATAGAGTATCCAATGTCATCCTTCATGTATCCTTGAGTCATATCCACTTTGATACTTATCCTTCCCTGAGGAGGCTTCTCAATTAGGTATGAAGATTTTATAATGTCAATGGCCTCTTGCTGATGCTCCATGTACCATCTCTCAGCCACTTGATAGGAAAGTTGGATGAACTGGTTTGCTCTTGGTAGGTGAAAAACCCTCTCAATGTTGTCAGGTCATAAATCCAATACCACTTCCCCTATGAAACTCTTGACCACCCTCTCATCAGGAATGAAATGTTGGGATAGAGCCATGATTAGTTCAGCCAACTGCACTAACACAAGATGTGACACTGCACTCACTAATCCAAAATGGATCAATGTAGATACCAAGTCCAACCTCTTCGTTGGCTTGTTGCAAATTCTAGTGTAATCTCAAATTTTAGTGTAATCATCATGGAATCTTGACTTTGAAGGTATGCCTTGGAACTTGAAGACTACAGGTTTGGGTGTTGCTTCGGATGTGGACACCATTTGATCATGTTACTTGCACATTGCAAAAAAGCATTTATTAGTCACAAAATAGTGTAAAAGAAAAAATATAAGTAAAAAGAACATCCCCCTTCAGGGATTTATTTATTTCTATATTTGAATTTTTTATTTTATTTTACTTTTTTGACTTTAAAAAAAAAATTGTTATTTTTTATTTTTTATATATATATTTAAAATATTTCAATTTAAGAACTTAAAATAATTAAGAAAAAATGAAATAATAATAAAAAATTACATGTGGGGAGTGGGGTATTGGAGGTGCTCTATGGCCTTAAGGTCATATGAGTGTAAAGCACTGCTGTGGACCCCCCCTTTTCCTTGGTGCCATGGCATTGTTAGGGTGGCATTGTGCACCCAATGGTGGAAATGTTTTGAGCACCAGTGGCACTGCCAAAGGTTGCATGCCAAGTTTGTGCCGGCAACACTGTCAAAGGCTGTACACCAAGTTTGTGTCAGTGGCATATATCAAAGGGGGCCACATGCCATGTTTGCGCGAGCAGCACTTATCAAAGGCCGCACACCAAGTTTGTGTTGGTGGCATATATCAAAAGGGGCTGCATGCCATGTTTGTGCCAGTAGCATATATCAAAGGTTACACACCAAGTTTGTGCTGGTGAGACATATCAAAGGGGGCCGCAGGCCATATTTGCGCCAGCGGAATGTTGTGGTGGACCAAAACTTAGAACATACCTTGCGGATAGTCTCCCCTATGGAAAGTGCAAACGCAAAAATGAAAACAATCACAGGGTTTGGGTAGGTTTTATAACGCCCCACCTTGCCCCATGCACGCTGAGCCAAGTGCGCGATGCACCTCGGTGTGCATGTGCCAATGTGTGGCATGCACTCAGCCCCCTCGCATGTGAGTATTATATATATATTTTTATATATTTTCTTAGATTTTTTTATTTTTTTTGTTATTTTTTCAATTTTTTGTTATTTTTGTTATTTTTCAATTTTCTAATTTTTTGCGATTTTTTAATTTTTAATTTTTAAAAATATTTTGACTCTAGAATTCTAACTTTTAATCAAATTTTTCTCTCTTAACTCTTGAACTATGAGTTCGAGAGTCAAAAAAAGTAGGGGTTTCTCATTCCTAGTGAGGAATGGGGAGTGTGTTGTGGACACCACAACAATAGGGTTATAATTAAGGTTAATGTAAAGGTTAGAGATAATTTTAAAATATTATATGAATCTAAATCTATAACTATATAAGGCTAAGGTTTAGTGTTATAGATAGTGTTAGCACTATGATCAGTAATACTATTATAGTTATGGTTAAGGTTACTATTAGGGTACTAGTTAAGGTCAATGGTGTAATTAGGATTAGTCTTAAGGTTAGTGTTAGTTTTAGGGTTAGAATTAAGGATAGTATTATAGTTAACCTTTTTATTTCACATAGGGTCGATGGTGGAGTTACACTTATAGTTAGGGTGAGCAATTTAAAATTAGGAGTAGTATATTTTAATGGGTACAATTAGAGTTATAGTTAGGAGTAGGATGGGGGTTAGGATTAGGGTTTAGGTGAGATTAATATTAGAGTGGCAACTAGTCTTATTATGTTAACAACTACTATTAAAGTTATGATTAAGGTTAGGGTCATTTATTATGATTAGGGGTTAGGATTAGGGTTAGTATTTAGATTATAGTTTATTTAGGTTCATATTAAGGTACATGCATATGCTTAAGGTTATAGGGAAGGTTAGGATAAAGTTAAGACTTGGGTTATGGCTAGAATTATATCCCCCCCCCCCCCCTCTCTCTCTCTCTCTCTCTCTCTCTCTCTCTCTCCCTCTCTCTCTCTCTCTCTCACACACACACACACACACTACTCTATCTAGATATGACCCCTAATCACCCTCTCTCATGTTCAACCCTCCCTCATATCAGCATCATATCCCTCTCTCTCTAAGATCTCCCTCTATTGAAAATCCTCCTCTCTCTCTCTCTCTGCCACAAGTATCAACACTTTGTACATGCCAATCAACATACATTGGAAAATTGAATCATTTGTAAAATTTTCTAAAATCAACATTTGACAAAAGTATCTTTGCACTATTGAAACTCTATTGCATTGAAAATTATTCCAAAAAATTAATGAATTTCTTTACCACTTGCAAACTTATGGAACCATAAAAATAAAAATTCATTCTTAATTCCATGTCATGTTTTTTCCTCGATTCTAACAAAAGTTTATACATACATGGAGATTTTCAAGAATATGTTTTTTATTGTATTAAATTCAATCAAAAAATTATATTCATTTATCATCAAGACCTCAAAGAGATTGTAACATTGGATGATGTGTTATTTCATAGATAGTTTGTGTTGAGTCAAAATTGATGAAGGGTAACCCCCTTAATATCGTAAACAAAAAACATAAATAGAGAAAAAGTAATTTGAGAGAACAAAATATAGGCTTCTTATTATCTCCATAAGTGTGGAATTAAAAAATTAAGAATTACAATATTCAAACCTACATGGGCACCTTCCTTACAAAAATTTGCAAGATAAAGATGCGACTATCACCCAGAACTACCCTAAACAATGTACGAGCCTTCCTCATATTATATTAGTTTTTGACACTTTATTACATAGAATCATCTCAAGATAATTTACAAATTATATTTTTGGATGGCCCACTTCTAGAGACCATAACTAAAAAACTGTTGACTCAATTGGCTATTGTAACCCCTTTTTAGAAATGACAACTCTTGTTCTATAATGGCTGATTGTACAAGTGTCCATCAATCAAGGTTTGACCTCATTTTAGAGCCATTTATGCATTCATTACTAAGCCTAATGTTTGGATAGAAAAATTCATACCAAAAATCCACAATAGCTGCACTAATACATATGACATGGCAATGAAACTCATATGGTAGGTTGATATATCTAAGATGAACCTTTAGATATGAAATAAGAACAATTTGAGCTCATAAGACCAACTTACTAAAATAAGCAATCTTCCACAAATAACAACTTTGCACTGAGACAATCCTTATTGACCAAACAAAAAGAAAATAATTTTGGGTGATGTGAGATTGCTTTTACACCCATGATTCTCCTACATCAGAAACTTGAGATAATTTGAGAAGTGACCTTGTCATGTCTCAAGCAATAAGAGGAAAGCCAAGATGGTCAACCTACTCAATCTCATTTGTAGCTAAAGTAGTTTCCAAAATACTCCACTGTGCTTTTGTGACCTCTGTAATCACCCAAAAATGCTCACATAGATTATTAGCCCCCTTCTCAGTATTTTGGCTAAATTATTTAATTATTTGCCTAGACAAAATCTTTAAAAAACAATTTATTTGATTTTATCTTATAGTTTGACCACTATAACTTTAATTAAATAAAAGGCCCCTATCACCCCCTTATCCTAAGTTGCACACGTAAAACATTTTCCCTAATTTGAAAATAAAAGAAAATACTTTTTATCTCACATGGAGATGCAAAACTTAAGTCTTTCTCATTGGTGGAAATGATCTTGCACATGGATCATGCAAAAGCCAACCCCCACCCTTGATCATGCTCCTCTAAATCTTTATCTATACCATCTGCACATCTTTAAAAGGGAGAGCCCTCCCCTCATCTAAGGATCCAAATCTAAATTATTGTTATGCTATAGATTTTTCTATATGTTTCTTGGAGAATTTGTGGAGAACTTCTATTCTCTCTCATTCTTGCATAAGAATACTCTAGTTTAGTTTCATAGTGCATTATCTTACTTTCTTTTGTGCAATAGAATAGCTCACATAGTTTAATTAGAAGGACTTGTAACACTCTAATATTGCTAATTTAGTTGCATTCTTTGCATCTCATTTAGCTAGTTGCATTGTTGCATTCCATTCCATGGGAATTCTTGGACACTAGCATTCTTGCTCTTGTCTTATAATTCCCCATTTCATGGTTTATTTGGAAGGGGCTGCATTCCTTAGGATTATTTGAGAGCCATCTTATTGCTCATTGTATCCCTTTGCACTGCATGACTAGGGAGCTCCAAGCCGCCATCCAAGCTTCTCAATCTATGGGATTGTTTGCATAGAATGGTTTAGAGAAGTGCACAATCTGAGTGTACATTTTTTATGCCCACCATAGGGTAGAACAACTTTTTTTCACCTCTCTTTGTCTATTTCTATCATTGCTACATTTTCTATTTTTGGCAATTTTTTAATTTTTTGTGAAGAAAGTTATCATGTAATACTTTTCTAGTATTGTATGCTATTTGGATATGTATTGGTGCAATACTTTACTAGTTAAAGTATCAAACATAGTATAGGATTTTGTTGCACAAAATTTGTAGGTTCTATCATCCTCCTTCATACAGAGTATTGCACAGGCCTGAAATTTTGCTTGACCATACAAGGAAGTATCACACAAAAATTTTGTAGTGAAAAGTAATTCTTGGTTTAGGGAAGAGGAAAATTTTTCAATTTTGATTGGCATTTTGAGTCATTACAACATTTGGTTTTTGGTTTTCTACATTCTTTGTTGTCTAATCAATGACTTGTAGGTTTCTTATAGATTTTGGCTAACCCTTTGTCATTGTACTAACTCAATTGGTTTTGTAGGTTTTCTTAGGTTGCTTACAAAATTATTATTAAAAGGACACATGCCAAAGACCAATTCCTAAAAGGGGCTACTAATATTTTGTAGGGCTGCCCAAGAAAAGAAAAACAAATAAACCAAGTGTGCTTATTTTTATTTCATTTCATGTGTGACATATAATAGTTGCTTTATTTTTGTAAGCACATAAAACTAGTGAGTAGGTCTCTTTGTTGGCAAGAGAGTACAACCCTGCTAACTCGACCCACCTTAATCATAAACCCCTTGATACAAGCCAAAGCCTTGGGGTCCTAGTACTTGTCTTTATTTAGTAGAAGTACTTGTGGGTTTGGGACCATGAGGAAAATACTAAGCAAGAATGATTAAGGTACTCTTGTGGCCATGAGGTCTGTTACCTACTGCAAGGTAGGGTATCCTATTTAAAGGTGCAAGAGGAGTATTACAAATGAGACCCTTTCTAAACACCATAGGAATAGAAGCTACCTTATTTATCCACTTAGCATCTTGGTGCAAGGATCAATCCTAGTGTAATACCTAGATTACCCTAAAATTTTACACTTACCATTTGTGTCTCTTTGGTTGTGCCAATAGAACCTCCATGACAATGCCAACATCTATTATGGGAAACCACTTTGTGTAAGGTGAGAGGGCATCAAGTGTGGGCCAAGTTGTTGAGTAATGAGTTATGACCTTTAGGTAGTTCTTCTTGGAATGTGTTTTCAAATGTGATAGACACATGTAAACATGTCAAACATAAACATGATGTTAGTGTTCATAGGATTTTACTTTTGATATCCCAAGTGCTTGTGTTGGCAAGGTTGCTTTGTCCCTTGTACAACTATTTGAAGACATGTTCATATCCCCAATTATTTTTAAACCATTATGTTTGTTGTTTTAAACTAAAGTTCTACTATGTCATGACCATATTATAGCTTGAAATGCTCAAAAAATTAAACTAAAATATAGATATCTTAGGCCACAAATCACACATTGTAGGGTTTACTGGCCCTTTATCACACACCTGCCTAAGAAATATCATGTGATACTTTGCACCTACAAAAGTATTGTACTAAATAAAAAACACTATCACATGCTTGTTATAGGGTCTATCACACTCGTTGTCAATAAATATCATATGCCTATAAAGTATTGCATGCCTGTTGTATAAAATATCACATGATAATATCTGCTACACAAGTATCACCTACTTTGTTGTAAAATATTGCTCGGTTCTTTCTTCTTTCAGAATTGAGTCTAGATTGTACCTAGTTGAATTAAGGGTGTTTTTTCGTAGTCCTACCATAGTCTGGTATGAATTCCTCATGTCTAGTATGGTCTAAATCTGAAGATATGGTTCTAGCCACTTAGATACAAACTTAATGTCTCTTTATCCACTTGTCAAAAACTTTGTTTCCTCATTTTCTTGGCTACTTGCTATTGATTTTCTTGCTCAATTCTCAACTAGAACCATTAGTGTTGTAAATTCTTGAGTACTATTGACAAGCCACTTGCTCCATTCTATATTTTGACAAGTGATCATTGTGACTATACAAATTTTTACCTCGAAAGGCTCTATTTTTATTTCTATGCTAAAGACTAATCCTTACATGCTGGTTGCAACTAGGATCCAAGTCATTAAAGGAAATTGTCCCTCATTTACCTTTGCACAATTGACAACTCCAACTAGATGTTCTCATAAGAAAACCTATGAGGAAGAACCTATCCTTGATAGTAAAGAAGAGGCTAACACTACAACTTGGCATAATCTACTATATCACTTTGACAATCTTTTTGATACCCTATTTGACACCCCTAGGTCCAAAAACAATGCTTCACTCACCATGAATCCTAAAGAGAGGAATCGTTGCCTAGAGGACTTTTTTGCACAAAAAGAGGAACATGCTCATTTATATAGAGAAAGAATAGAAGAGGATAGGCACATGGACACTAGAGAGATGTCATATCAATGCACTATGAATAGAACTCGTGCACATGCCTTTGATAATAGGCACTCTCATGGTAGCTACATCAACCCCTTCATAAACAATACATCTTGTGGTAACAATGGGAACAATACACCACCTAGATCCCCAAGGATGCATACAGTAGGATGTCCCTCACCCCCTAGACCCTCAAAATCACATCATGAGAGTGAGGTAGATAACAAAGTTACTAGTGAGGACCTTATGAGATTCCACCAAGATGAACTCCTTCTTTAAAAAATCATGCTAAAGGCCTTAGAATAGAACAGGGACCAATACTTCCAATACATGACACCTATGGGATGGAAAATACCCCATGACTAATATATCCAAAGGATCATACAAAAAAGAGAACCAACTGAGACCAAGATCTTGAGAAAAGAGATGCAAGAGTTAAGAAGTCAACTTGCACAATTATAGATGGTGAAAGAGAAACCTAAGACTTTTTTTGTAGAATCTATATCTTCTCTACCATTTGATAGGAGTCTTTACATGGTACCATTTCGAAGGGATATTGAGGTTCCAAAGTATGATAAATATGATGGAAATGGTAATCTACATGACTATGTACATCACTTCTATGCTCTTAGTATGGACTTTATGCATGAGGACACATATCGCATGAGGTTATTTCCTAGAAACTTTAGGGGATAAGCTATGGATTGGTTCATCAAATTGTCACCCCCCCTTAAGATATTTGATGAACTTGCACAATACTTTATTCAACAATGCTCTTACAATATCCAACATCCCATCAGAATGTTGGACTTGAGCAATATCAAAAAGAAATTGGGTGAGCTCTTTTCTATATATCTATAATGTTGGAGATCATTGCACTCAAGGAATACTTGAAAAATACATGAATTTGAGAAAATTGACATCTTTGTCAACACATACATGCCTGAGTTGTAGTATGATTTTAGAAAACAATTGTTCACCTCATTCAATGAGATGGTTGAGTTTTCTTATCACATTGAGGATGTGGCAGTCAAAAAGGGTGATATTGTTCTTATTAAAGACAAAAATGATAATGGAAATGGGAAAGACAAAGGTAAACCTTGGAACAAAAACAAATATGTAGTCAATGATGGAGTTGTAGATGCTACAACAACTAAGGAATCAAACTTTAACCTCTCCAATGCCACATATGCTACAAAACAACAAGAGGCCTCAAAACTGCAACCTTTTGAAAAACCTAAGAGGTCCTCTAAACCAAGACACACCTATACACCAATGGTTAAATCATATGAAGTGGTCTTGAAGAGTTTGCTTGATAATAAGTTCATTACGTTGCTTGATAATTTTTGTCCCTATGATCTACCCATCAAACTATATTGGTGGAGAGATGACCAATATTGTAATTATTATAGGAACAAAAATCATAATACGAATAATTGCTTCAAACTTAAGGATACCACCAAGATCTCATTGATCAAGGAAAAGTCAATACGAAAGACTTAGTCAAAAAGTTTGATCACAAAGTCTTCAAGCAACCATTACCTGAATATAAGAAAGGTGAAACATCAAAAATCAACAAAAAATTTAATAACACCAAGGTTAGATATGCCTATACCAACACGAGCAATGTGATTAACATGCTTGAGCCCCTAAGTGAAAATATTTACATGATGGGCCCCAAGTACGATGAGGAATCAAACTATGATACCAACAATAAGAAACCTAAAGTAGTCTTGAGAATACACAACTCTCATCAAAAATATCAAGACACTAGGCCTAGGGTATCTCCTAAGGTATCAGATTCCTCCTCTTCACATGGTGAAACCTTAAACATTGTGACTAGGGGGCAATCTAAAGTTATTCTCAAAGTGGAATATGATCCCATGAATACCTCATCTTCCAAATAGGTGGCTCCACTTGCTATATCTAGTTATGATCTCATAAATCAATTGTAGCAAACCTCCACATAGATCTCTATTTTCAAGTTGCTAGAGTTGTCTCCTCTACACAAGGAGATCCTAGAGAAAGCTTTGCACACAACTAACATCTCCATAGATATTGATGCCAATGATACGAAGATATAGTTAACAATATCTCTTCACCTCATTACCTTAAATTTTCCTAAGAAGATGAAAAATCTCTTAGTTATCCTCATAATCTTGCTCTCCATATTGAAGTTCAAATCTACAACACCTGAGTTCAAAGAGTCCTGATAGACAATGGTGCATGGTCAAAAATTATCTCCTTTAATGTGATACAACAACTGGGAATGTCAAAATTTGCAATTGACCCTAGAAAGAAGATCACTATCAAATCATATGATGAGGTCAAACAATCTTCCAAAGGTCTAATCGTCCTTCCTATCCATCTAGATCCTATTGAGAAGGATGTGGTCTCTTAAGTGCTACATATTCCACTTATATACTATATTTTTTTAGGTCAACCATGGATCCACAAAATGCAAGATGTACCATCCACATATCACCAATGTATTAAATTTTCATTCAATGGTGCAAAAATATTAATCCCAGGGGACAATTCTATATCCATCAACATGCTTATAGCTACCGAATCAACAATACCCCATAATCAACCCTCTAGTGACATTAAACCATATCATGTAGAGTGTGAAAAGAAGCTAAAAATGATGAGCATTGGGATGGGGACATACACTTTAGACTGCATTGCATAACTGCCGATTTCTCCATAGTTCTATGGGAAACCCTTTAAGAAAATGAATCCTTCAGATTTCTCCATGACTATTTTTTGTATGTTTGTTCAACCCTCAAATCCTTTAGAAGATGAAAAATAAGACCAAGCTATTAGAGATTAGATTTATAGAGAGGAGGACGATAATAATGAGGTTAGTTTAACTACATCCATTTCTCCTAAGAGAAATGGAAAGTGGCACAAATTTTTGACAAAAATGGGTTATCAAGGTCAAGGACCTTTGAATGACAACAAAGATGCTCTTTCTGAACCCCTAAGTCACACCAAAGGACATTAAAGTAAAGATAGTATAGGCTTAGGGTATGGTATGGAAAATGACTTGCCACAGCTTGATCAAGAAGCCCCTATTGATAGTGAGTCCAAAGATGATACTCAACACATTGGTACTACTTTGACACATGAAGAGGACTTCACCCCTTCTACCTCCCTTCTTTGGGAAGGAGATATGTTATTTTATGATAATGCTACTGAAGCACCCATGTTTAGATAACCTAACTTTGATGAATCAAATGTTGAAGATCCTAATACTGAGAGAATTAAAAGAAACATAGCTTGACCCATGGCTCATGACCAAAGTATTAAATCTTAGGAATATGAGTGAGAGTCCCTTTATGACACTTCTTATGAACTAGGTGTGGATGTGATACATGTGTATGATACCCAACTCAATATAGTTCATGAGTCTCGTGTATGGTTAGATTAAATGGATTCACAATTTTCCATAGTAGACCACACTGATGTCTTTAAGTCCTATCCTAATTTGAACTCCTTTGGAACATTTTCTATAAGTTTGACCTTTGTTGTCACCAGAGATGACTCCTCTTGTATCAAAAATCTTGAAGCTTCCACCCAACTTTCTCTCATGTACCTGGATCTCATAGATTAGTCTATTCAAAATCAAAGACTAGAGCTACCCTCATTCCAAAATGATAATGAGATTGCATGTTACCCCAACATCATTGAACCCATGGTTTCTTCCACCAATGAATTGATAGTCAATATGACCAAAATAGACATCCAATACATTAGTCACAAATTAAAGAGAAAAATAAGCATTTAGATGGAAAAAACCACCTTGTTATAGTGTCTAAACTGAAAAAAGTAAAAAAAAAGAATTATCTAAGGGAGAAAACCTCTTGGAGGTGCCTAACGATGAGATATTGGGTGGTCTTCCAAGCTACTTCTAGGATAGATCCCTAGTTTTGATAGAACTAGCACAACCAATTAATCATGGTACCATAGAATCTTCTAAAATCACACATGTGGCTCAATCCTTATCAACAAAGGAAAAAGAACAATTCACTTAGTTTTTCTAGGAGAAGAAGATCAATTTTGCATGGACTTATGCTGACATGCCTGGAATTGATACGAATCTTATTATGCACCATCTCTCTATAGCTCCTAGCATCAAGCCCATTAAACATAAATTGCAAAAGATGCATCCAAATGTGGCCCTACTTGTGTATGTTGAGTTAGAAAACCTCCTAAGTGCCAAATTCATTAGAGCAATTGATTATGCCAAATGGATCTCAAGTATTGTCCCTATTTCCAAACATGACAAATCCATTTGTGTCTACATTGATTTTAGGGACTTAAATAAATCATGCCCAAAGGAAAATTTTCCACTACTGAACATAGATATGATAGTAGACATGACTCTAAGTTATGAAATGTATAAAAAGAGAAAAATAGCTCCCAAGGATTAAGAAAAAAATAACTTTTACATGTGCAATAGGAACCTTTTGTTGGAATGTCATGCCTTTTGGTCTAAAAAATGTAGGAGCTACATATCAAAGGGCGATGACCACAATATTTCATGATATGATGGAAAAATATATGGAAGATTATGTTGATGATACCTTAGCAAAATATAAAAAAAGAAGCACTCACTTGTTTGACCTAAGTCTAGTACTAGATTGTATTGAACAATTTTAACTTAGGCTTAATCCAAAGAAATGTTCTTTTGGTGTCACATCTGGAAAATTGTTGGGGTACATCATCTCAGCTAAAGGAATAGAGGTTGATTCATAAAAGGTCCAAGCAATTATGGAGATGCCACCTCCCAAAAATATTAGCCTACTATGGAGTCTACAAGGAAACCTTCAGTCTATTAGGAGTATCATTTCTCAATTAGTTGATTTTTAACATAAAAAATATACACAAAGGATCAACATGCATATGTAATTGAGAATGTGAGAAAATCTTGGTTCAAATTAAAGAGTATCTATCAAAGTCACCTATTCTCATGCCTCTAATTCAAGGGAAACCATTTATCTTATATATTTCAGCTATAGAAAATTCCCTAGGAGCTTTGTTAGCATGGCATGATGAAAATGGGAAAGAAAGAGTCTTATACTATATCATCCACACAGTAGTAGCTTATGAGATTAACTATAACAACATTAAGAAATCTTGTCTATTTGTAGTGTTTTTATCACAAAAAATTCACCACTAGATGCTCACTCACACCACATAGTCGATTGCTTAAATTGATCCTCTAAAGTATCTCTTATGTAAGGCTACACTTAATGGGTAGATTGGAAAAATGGATGATGATTCTTTCTAAATTTTACATTCAATATGTTGAGTGTAAGGCCATTAAATGATGAGCTATTTTTCATCAACTTTCTGAATTCCCCATCAAAGATAGTGCCCCTATGCAAATTAACTTTCCAGATGCTTCTATAATTTACATTATAGACAAAACTTGGAAGATGTTTTTTGATGAATCATATACTCAAAATGGTGTTGATGCTGGAATTCTATTTGTCACACCCCACGAATACACTATCCCAAAGTCCTAGAAGCTATTCTTTCCATGAACAAATAATATAGCTAAATATGAAGCTCTACTTAATAGAATCAAGCTAGCTCTAGATTGGAGGATAAAAAATTGCATAGCTATGGAGATTCCCAACTTGTCATTAATCAAGTGAGCAATGAGTATTAAACTAAAGATGACAAGCTCATAACTTATAAGAATTTGATTGATGCCTTAAGGAATTACTTCATATTTGTCACATTTCAATAGATTCCTAGGGAAGAAAATAAAGCTACTAATGCTATGCTTACCTTGGCCTCTATCTTGCAACTACAAGAGTACAAATCTCACCTTGAGTTTCTAGTGGAAGAACTATGCCATCTTGCTTATGAATTTCCTGATGATGGAGTAATGTTTAGTGTTTTCAATCATGGTTCCTCTCACTATTCTACCATTTTCTCCTACTTGCATGATCAAATCATTCCTTAAAAATTTACACATAATGAAAAATGTTGGCTTATTCCTTATGCCTCTCACTACATTCTCATCTCTGGTGACTTATATAGGAAGGGCTTAGATGGAACAATACTTAGGTGTTTGGAGATGGATGAGTCCAAAAAGACATTAGCTGAAGTCCATGATGATATTCACAAGTCACATTCTAATGTCCTTGCACTTTCTTGAAAATTTCTTAGGGTGGGCTACTACTGGCCAATTATGTAGGTCGATGTTGTCAGATATGCTAAGTCATATAAAAAATGTCAGTTACACAAAAACTTGTTTCATGCTCCTAGATGTGAACTCATTCCTTCCATCACACATTGGCCTTTCCAGCAATGGGCCTTTGATCTAGTTAGTAAGATCCATCCAAGCTCATCTAGCAAACATAACTTCATAATCAAAACTATTGTGTATTTTAAAAAATGAGTCAAAGTTGTTCCGATGTCTAATGCAATGGGAAGCATGCTCCCCTATTCATACTAAATCACATCATTTTCCCACTATGGTATTCCTTCTTCCATAGCTACTAATGATGGGGGAAATTTAAAAATAAGGACCTAAAACAACTTTGCAAAAAGTTCATAATTAAGCAACATTGGTTCTCAAGATATTATCCCCAAGGGAATGTCCAAGATAAGGCCTAGAACAAAAAATTGCTAAAGATATTACATAGAATAGTTCACAATTTAGGAAGGGACTAACACTTGCTAATTAATCTCATGTTATGGCCCTATAGAACAACCATACAAACTCCCACATGGGCTACACCCTTTGCTTTAGTCTATGGTTATGAAGTTGTCCTCCCACTAGAAGTTGATATTCCTTCTCTACAAGTCTCTTTGCATGGATTAATCACTAATGAGGACCATAGGCCTATGAGAATTCATGAACTTTAAGCTCTAGATGAACACGAAAAGGCTACCTTTTACCACATGTGAGCTTATTAGAAAAGGTTGTCCACCAACTATATAAAAAAGTGCATCCTCGTAAATTCCAAGTAGGTGAGCTTGTTCTTTGAGAGAACCCTAAGAATCAGTAGAACAAAGAATAGAAGGATAAGTTTGAGCCTAATTAGTTGGGTTCATACATTGTCACTACTACATTTGGATCTATTGCCTATCAGCTTTCTACACCCAAGGGAGAACAACTCTCTGCGCCTATCGACATTCTCCATTTGAAGAAATTCTATGCCTAAGGCTCTTATGGTTCAAATCTTTGTCCATATTATATGATACTAAAAAATCCCTAAAAATTAGAAAATTTCATGAAAAAATAATCATCTTAGTGAAAACCTAGCAATAGGCACTTTGATGTATCACCAAGAAACTCAAAATAATTCAAAAATACAAAAAATTATAAAAAGTCCTTAAAAATTTTCCTAGTGAAAACCTAGAAATAAGCACTACTTCAGACCCTTGCACCTATGTCTATGAGTTTCACTTGGAACTCATTCACTTCACTTTCACTTTAACCCACCTAGTTTGGAACTCACTCTCTCATCTAGGTCTAGGGGTCACAACTGATTAGCTTATTAGGGTCTCTATGTGTGTTGGTGTTTCTTTGGAAACTTGTCCAACAATGTTTCTCAACACTTCCCCTTGACACCAAGTTTTTCTCAACACTTTATAGATACCTTAGTTATAGTCTAGAAGGCTATGATATTTCTCACTACCAAATGTGAGTCCTAAATATCCAGTCATGCAACTTACACAGATGTACTCAAACATTAAACAAGTTGAGACTTGATTGCCTTTACCTTCATTGTGTGATGTCTATGATGATTTATTTTATGAGTGTTCCCTCCCTAATACTCTCTCAAGGATGTCATGGCCTAGAATACTAGGGGTATGGGGCATGTTTTACTTGTTTTATGGTTGTGGGTATACCTTGTTAATCTAAAGTGTCATGAGCATTCAAGCTTGTCCTACTTGACATTTGGGGTCTAAAATGTATCATCCTTGTCTATTTTTGCAAAACCCCACTCAAGGTTTATCCTAGTGCTTATACCTCAATATAGGTGTAATCTTTCTATATCAAACTTAGGGAATCTAACTGCATTAGTCATCTAGACTTATATGTATTTGATGCTTAGGTTGGATTCCCACATACCTACCCAATATAGATCATATTCATATTGTCATAGTTATGCTAGTGAGCATTGTATGATCTTTCAATTTCCCTAATAAAGGTTGATGATGAAATTAGAGTCTCAATGTTCTGTGTCCCTTTCATTTAAACCTCTTGCATTTTAAGGAGAATTCTAGATTACTCTTGCATCATGCATATAGAGAGAGATCTCTCTTCATCTTTCATGGACATATCATCTAACTACATTCATCTTTTTTGCTCCTCATCAATCATGTCCACTTAATGCTTCTTCTATTCCTTTCATCACAAGGGGTTAATCTCATCATCATATCTAATCTATCCAAGTATCATGTCTTCAAAACATAAGTCTACATCATAACATGAGAGATAAAAACATTTATGAGAGAGATACATCTATGAGAATATATGAAAACATAAGAGTAAGTATTGAAACATCCATGCAAATCCATCACATGAGAAAGAAAAGAGGCAAGTACACAACTGATATCAAACCTAATATCTCATATACAAGGAAAAATAAAAATATATATACATGTGAGATCCAAAATATGGATAACTATCTCAAAATACATCATTTAAATGTCACAAGGACATCAACTTAAACCTAGCCCTAGACCTAAGACATACTCTCTCCCTCATGAGTATTTTTTTGAGGGGGAGGTGTATGTATCTTGGTTAGAGGTTGATCAGATCTTCCTACTATCTTTGAATAGAGAGGCACCTACTCTCTTGCTAGAACCAATTGACTCCATGATAATATGATGCACTAGCTCCTTGCCTTACTTCCTCTTGCCAAGCCTTTACTAGATCGTTGTACAAGGATATCTCCTACCTTTTGACCTCTTACCTCACATCAACTAGATTTTGGTCTCTAACTATAATGGTTTTCCTTAGTTGATGTACCTTTACCTCTAGAGTCTAGATTCGAGTGTCTCAAGGATCCTTCCTATCTCCCCCTGTAAGATGCTCCTACCTTAGCTCTTCTCTCTTCACCCTATGGCATCTGACAAGTCTCTCCTCCTCCTTAGCCTCCTCCATCTTGACATGACTCTACAACTATGTCTAGCTACTTGATACTCCTCTAGAGATGCTCCCTACCTCCCTCCTCTTAATATCTCTCCCTTCGTCATCTTTGCCATCTCCACCATCTCCTTCATGTCCCACATCTTGAGGTAATACATATGACATTGTAAAATTAGGGAAGGGGTTCCTCTTCATCTCATATGCATATGTCATCTCTACTCCTACATCTGCTACATTGGGGAGATACTCCCATACCTCTCATTGCAAAGCTCTAGTATCCTATAGGGCTATTTGGTAATATAACATGAGCAACCACCCCCAACTCTCCTCTCCCCTAAATTGGTCATAAGTAGTATATTATCTCATGTAGCTCATGATACATATCTACAAGGATAGATGGTCCCCATGCCATCTACCTTACTTGTCTGACTAGGTCTCATACCAATTTGTCCTAGCCTAAAGGGAAGCCCTTCTAGCTCCTATTTGTCACCAAGACCTAAGCTACCAAAGACAATAAAAGACATGATATGGGATACTGATCCCCATACTCCTCTATCAACCACTCCCAACTCAAGCATCTTTCTAGGATGGTGACATCCTCAAAAGGATCCTATATTGCAGCCCTCCCCTCTGTCAGGGTCTTATAATAATACACCTGTGACAAGCCAAAACTCATGTCAAAACTCATAGTATGGAAATCATGAACCAAAAGAGAAAAAATCAAAGCATATCTAGTTATTGGGTACCTGTGATGTGGTACCCGAAGGATGAAACACACATCCTCTAGTATGATCATGGCCTCTCTAGTGGGTCAATGAAAAGTGTTATGCTTATAGTGCCACTACTTTGCCAACATTGTGAAGACCATGGTTTACCTGAATATGGGGTATCTATAACAACCAAATAAAACCCATGCTATCAAGTGTTTCTTTATCATCATCATCTAGATAGTGCACTACTCACAACCCCACCACCTTAGGGTTCTAATGATCAATGTAGGAAACACCATCTGCATGACGAAAACAATGGGAAAAGTGCATCAGTACTAACCATGGTGAACTTAAATATCTAGAGAAATGGGAAATCAAAATCAACATTATTACACGCCCTACAGTCTTCTATGTTTTTCTTCAATATTTCAATAATGTTTCCTTATTTAAATTTGAACTTGAACCTCAAACTCAATTAAGTTCAAAGTTCAAGGTTCAAATAATCTTGGTCTTATCATTATGTCTTTGTTTGGATTGTTTTGTTTTCTTTCCTTGAACTTGAACTCGGAACCAATTGAGTTCAAGAGTCAAATTTCATTCTCCCTATCCATACATTTTTTTGAACCTAATGAGGCCAATATCATTAGTTGGATTTCGATGCTTCTTTTTAAATTGAGCTTTGAATAATCACCCATTCAAGTTCATAGTCCATTAATCATGTAATTTCCTTTCATTTCAAGTCTTTTTTATGTGATAGAATCCCTACAATTACCATCTATTGAACTTGAATCTTGAACCTCAAAGTGATTCAAAGGTTCAATTTACCAACCAAAAAAATTTATGGAAGGCGAGAGGAAACACTACAGAGATTGTTGAAGTATTTCCTAAAAGTTTGAAGTGACATGCTTTAATACATGATTGGTGTAAAAGATGGCAGGATGATTTACTATGTGTGGGGATAAATATACTCATAAATGATTGAATGCTCCTATCAAATTGATTCTTTTCATATTGAATCATGATGCATTTACATGTTTAGGTTGTTTAAACTTGTGTTTCTATTTCATTATGTTAACTGTTGAATAGGGAAAGTGTTCACAATTCTTTGGAGTTGTAAGTGGTTTGCAACATAGATTTTACATCGAAAGGCCTTGTCATTTCTTTCTTCTAGTAATTCCTTTTCAAATTCCTTATTGGTTACTATTAGAATTCCTACTTTAAGGTGTAATAACTATGTTAGTCCTTTTCATTTTAGTCTTTTCTTACTAGTTTAAAAAGGAGATTTTAGTTTCTTTGTTTTTGATAACCACATCTCACCCAAAGTTACCAAAATAAAAGCCAACCACTTCTCTTGTCAATTTCCTACCAGAGCTAAAAGATACTTTCCTTGTTGATGTGAATATTAGAAAGTTGTTGAACTTGGTGCATCATAGAAAAGATAGCCAAGAGTGGATTGTTGCAGGCTGTAGGATTTCTAGAATCTATTCTTCACCCATAACTTGTTTTAGAATGTAAAAAGAGGTATGATGCCACCTAGAGGTGTATTAGGACATACCTACATGAAGTTCTAGTATATGTGAATATTATTACAATCATTAGTGCCTTAAGGATTCTAGCACATGAAGAATATGAAGCTTGGACTATTGATCTTTCAGATGCCAAATTTGCATCAGACCCCAACACATTCAACAATGCCATAGTCAAATATTGTCTACTCAAGCTAGAGAAAGGAGGTTCCTGTCTTCCTCATCCCCTAACAAGAAAACATATGATATCTGAAAAAAAGTATGTAATTACCCTTTTGAATAGAGTAAAAGGAAATAAACATGCCTTCCATTGGGAAAATTGGATGTATTTCTTTGTTCAAGCTATCTTAAGTTATAGGAAGTGTATTGATTGGGTAGAAATCATAGTAGATCGATTACATGATGAACTTTCCCAAGCATCTAGAATTTTAAGTTTTTACATCACCTCATATTTGATCTATATCTTAGCATGGTGTAAAGAGTGGGCTAAATTGCCTCATGGCCAATGGGTTAATGATATGTCCATATAAAACTATTTTCATTCTTTGTAGAAAGAGAAGAATCTAGGTAATTTCAAAATGGTACAAGATACTTACCTTGCTAAATTAGTTTTTGAGTTACAAGGTAAAAAATAGAGGAGATTGACTAAAGAAGCACCACAATTCACCTCTATTTATGGTAGTTTCTTCAACCAGTTCCCTAAATTTACATACATCCGAGTGGGTAGATATAAAGGTAAACCCCTTGAGTTGTCTAGATTTTTCCTAGATCTTTATGTTTTGATTGAGGTTTACAGACAAGTAGTAGAGGTTAACAAGAGTTGAAAGGCTAGGAAGAGTTCTAGTTCTACTTTTCACATAGAGCTTGGTCATTATCAATGTAAAAATATCCAAGATGCTTTTGGCCTAGATCTTGAGTTAAAAATAACGAACCTAACAACCTATACCTCTTATCCTAGTTTTGATAGAATTTTTTTTTGCTCAACCTCTTTTTGAGTTGCAACCCTCATTCTTTGATATTCCACATTTAGAAGACTTCTTGGTTGATTGTGATGAAGATTAAAAAGTAAGGAAAAGAAGGTGGTCTAGGCTCACCTTGAAATAAATAAAGGAGTATAAAATTCAAATGAATGTAAAGGGTGTGAAAGAAGATAAAGATTGAGAAGAGGTTGATCCTTTCTATATAGATGAGGTCAATTTTTTTCCCTTGCTAGAGATAGATTGAGATTCACCTAAAGAAGATAATCTCTAAGCCAGAACTAAACTAGTCATCAAAAGAACTAAAGGTTGGTTGAAAGAGAAAAGGAAATCTAAGATAGGAGATTCAAAACCACATCTAGGAGAAGCATTCACCAGGTCTAAATCAACCCTACCTATTCATAGTACTGAAAATGTTGTCACCTTTTCCCCTATAGGTATATTGAACCTTGAAGCTAAAGTTGAACCCAAAATTCAAAGTTTAGTTCAACCTTCAAGTTCAACAAAACAAACCCATTCTCACACCAAGAAAGAAAGAACCCAAAGAGTTACTATGGTGAACCCTAGTAGAGACCCAAGTTAGGTTGAGAAATGAGCTGAATATACTAGAGAAGGAGCACACAAAGTCATGGACCAAAATAACCAATAGATAGTGGGTGATGCCAGTTGTCCAAGTTCTTTGGTCATTGGCACTACTTCCCCTATTTTACAAACTTCTTCATCCAAAGGCATTTTTCTACACCAAATTGGTTTAACTTGTCAATGAACAAGAAAAGAAGTATATGGAATGTAAATATATCTATGGATGATGTGGTTTGGAAATATCTGGGAATAACACCTAAGGCTAAAAATCCAAAGATAGAAATTATGCTTGAGGTCGATGAATAGACATGAAATTGGGTGGATGATGTATATTATCCTTTGAAAGATAAAAGTCTAGATGACATCACCCCCATTTTTACATGATAGAGAAGAAATTCCTTGGTCTAGCCTCCAGAGCTATAGACATGAATATTTTAGATGTAGGCCATGCTAAGGTCACCAATCACATCTAGGAAGATTGAAAAGAGAAGAAAGATCTAAAGCAATTCATTTGCCTACTAGTAGAATATATACACACTTTACATAATGTTGAAATAGAAGTTAAAACTCAAACCATCTCCATGATCAATGTGACTTCCCCTACTAATCATAAATTTATTGATCAAGTGAAAAGAGATAGGTCATTTTCCTAAGAATTTGATGAATAACTCAAATTTGTAGTCTCCTATGAAGTCAACTACATTGCTCGCTTAGTAGAAAGAAGGAAAAAGTCTAACCAAATGATGACCAATATGGAATCAAAGCTAAGTGCTCCGAATGAGGAGAAAGAAAAATGGGCTGAAGTTATAATTAAAATTACCAAACTCTAGGAGTATATAGGATGGATAAATTTCTAATGGAAAAATATAGTTCTGACATGGACACAGATTTCCTATATGTTTCTAGAACCAACTTGGAATGGAAAAATATGGTAATTGAACAATGCTTGGATGAATGTTTAGAACTTTTCAAAGAGTTGGGTTGTTTGAAGCAAATTCTGGACAATGATGTGAAATGCATTGACATGGAAATATTGGGTAACAAAGATCAAGCTAATAAAAATGTAAAATAAATTGAGGCAACATGCCAAGATAAATTATGAGCTCTAAAAGACACCAAAGAAGTATTTGTTGCAAACTTCACTATCACTACCCAAATAGATTCAACGATCATAATTAGTGATGATCATCTGGTGATGCAAAACAAAAAGTTGGAACATGCTTGCAAAGTGATCATTATTTGGCAGCTAAGATAAAACAACTGGAGATTTTGTAGCAAAAGGAGATTGTTGACTTTGAGATGTCTTATAAAGAGTGGAAAGAGGTACTAGACAATGCATCAATGGAATATGGACAATAGGCCAAAACAGTCAATGCAACAAATACCTAGCTTAGAATCAAGGGCATCAACCATTTAGTTATTTTCAATTATCTAAGTTAGTTTTTCTTTTTTCTAACTTAAAACTTTATTAACTCCATCTAGAGTTAGTTTTAAAACTATTTTGAAAGGCTTGTGTGGCTATATATATTGGGATTTTTTATGGTTTTAGTATTGATACTCTGGGTAATTTTGTTAACGAAAAAGTAGAAGTTGTTTAGAAATGATTCTTTCTTGAACCATTTTGTGTTGCTATTTATCAAAATGAATGAATAGAAATAAAATATTTTTGGTTTGTGAGATATATCATTTGTGACTTGAGATCATATATTTTTGAGTAATCTTGGTTCGTTTCTTAAGGAATGTTGTTTGGATTGTGATAAATGATTATTTGTTTATTCTATAAATGGTTATAAGTTAACTTATATTCATTTGAATTGATCCTTTTATTTTAAATTTGCATTGTTCATTTGATAAGTCTTAAGGATTAGCATTCAATCACTAATAATTTTGCAATGCTTTTACATGGACATGGAAAAGTATTTTTACTGCCTTAGTTCTTTTTGGTAAAAAGATCACATATTATTATTCTTTGGAAATAGAGGAGATTATTTCTTATCATTTAAGGAGGGATTTTTTCCTCTAAACACAAAGAGTTTTATAAGGAGAACTCAATTGTGGTGTGATAGTTGTCCTTGTCATATAGCCTTTTATTTCTCAATTTGTGAAAGGAAAAACCATTCACCAACAAACATGACCAAATCTTGATTCAAAACATGTGAAATTTCTCAAAATACATCAATGCAATACTTTCTATAATACTTGTGTAGTACTTCTGGCTGATCTAGTATCATCCAATACTTTGCATTCTATGTGTGTGATACTTTGTGCGCATGCGATACTTCACATGATATCATACAACTAATGGGTAGTCCTCATACGATACTTCCCCACACATCCGTGAGATAATTTTTCATTTCTAGAAGTATCGTATGATATTTTGGACAAAACTATTAAAAAATGAGTAAAATGTGCCAAAAACATACAAAAAATGACTAAAATGCTCAATTTTTTTAATGATTTACCAGGGCACTATATTATGGATGTTGGTTGTGCAACCTACCATGCTCAAATCAATTCCTGTGTGCCAGAATCCCCTCCCAAGCCATCGATATTTCTCTCAGAACACTCAAAAGTTCTCAAATTCACAAATTACAAATGAATTGAAAATGATACTTGGACTCCTTATATAGCCTCCCGACCCCATTTTGACCTAATTTTTGATCTCCTCAAAACTGCATGAAAATTGTACCCCAACTAGTTTCGACATCCTGGATCCATTTTCGAGATTGAAATAAAAATCTAAGTCCATCTTGATGGTCAAAATTGTATTTTAAAATTTCCCCCTTATTCTATACAGTTAGCTAACCATTTGAGGCCTAATCTTTGAATCTCACTCAGACATCATCATTTCTTCATTCTTTCATCATTTCCATTCCCTATTACACTCTTTTCTAATTTTATTTCACACCTATCTTATATTTCTTCTTGATTTGACCTAGTTTTAATACCTTATCTTTCTTGGTCAAATTTTTTCAAATTGGGGCATTCCATCACTTCTTAATAGTCACTCTTGGTTTTAATCACTCATCTATCATCATGAACCTTGATTTATCTTGATTTGATCATATATTGCTCATTTATGCATCCTATATACCTCATTTATATTTGATCCCAAGGGGGTAGGAATATTCTATCATCATTGCATTGCATGCTTGCTATGGCTAACAACTTCTCAGGACCATATGCTTAACCTTTCAATTTTCTCTTGATCTATCTTCTTTTCTTGACATTAGTACTCTTCTTGAGTTTTTATATTGTCTCTTTCTCGTAGTGTTCACTACTATCACTACCAGGTTGTGCATTCAGGACTTGCTATCTCATTTTGCATTTCATTCTTCAGAATTAGATCTTTCTATATATTGTTGCATGCTTGGCTTCTTCATTATTTGATATAATGTGTTCCTAGATCAATCACACATTATTCAAAGAGGGGAAAATGTTATCACCCAAAAATGGTTACCTAGACTATTTTTCCCCTTCTCAACATTTTGGTTAAATTATTTAATTATTTGCCCTGACCAAATCTTTAAAAATCAATTTATTTGATTTTATCCTTGTAATGTCCCCATTTTAGCAGTTGACCAAGTGTGTGTGCGTTAGCCTTGTTCAACATGATCCCGAGGGCTAACAAAGGGTTTAATGGGATCTTGGAGTGTTTTGGCCTAGTCATTTCTAGTTTGGGCCAAAACGAAGTTGATTTACTCAGTTTCAGGCATACTTACTATTTTTAGTAAGTCGGCAGGACACAGTGCAGGTCAATTTTGGTGATTGGATTCGATACTCCTCGGTGAGAGCTTTCCGATGAGCTATCACTCGCATTATTCGGAGTTTGATTGCTAATACATTTTAATGCCTGAAGTTTTATTAAAGTAACGTCTAATTTAATTGTAAAATATTAAAGTGTTACTTTAATATTTATTTTATGGTGATGTGTACCCAAGGGAGACATAAGGGGTATTTTAATATATGTTTTATATTACACATCTTTTATCCCACATTGCCCATATGAGTTGAGCGGATCCATGGGAATATAATAAAAGGAAGCATCTGTGGCTTCATTAGGCAGGTTGAATATGAGAAGAAATTGGTGTGTGAGTTGCAGCTTTGTTTTTGGCATTTGAGGACGTCTATCCTCTCTTGTAACATTCTAGACGTCATTCCCTTGGGGTTTGGCCTTTGGAATTCTTTGTTTTTGGCTTCATTATCAGGCAGTTTAGTTGCATTTTCGGCTACAGGCAGATTTGATATTTTGCTCATATCTTCTTCACTACTTGTCCGACGCTTATGCCGCTTGGAGGGAATGGTATTATGAAGGTAGTGGACTGATTGGGGGACAAAGTATTGTAGCAGCAAGTTCGTAAGCATGGGCTGGAGTAATATGACAATATTGTTGAAGTAATTATTTTTTGGGACATCCAGGGGTGTCCATTATAGTGGTATCAGAGCTTCCTTGCAAAGTCTTTCATAAAGTTATAACCGGTGGGTGCCCATTATAGGTATTAGAGCTATAAGTCCTGCCATCCTGTGGAGGTCTTATAGGGAATTTGGAACAGCCGGATAGAGGGAAAAAGTAAGTAAAAAACACAGGCTAAGCATTTATGTTTGAGCATGCGACAGGGGTCTTATAATTTTCGCGATACCAGAGCAAGACAAAATAGGATTTCAGACTTGCAAAGCAAACAGTCTAGTACATCGGTGCAGGGGGACATTGAATTCAACCATACAGACACAGAGGAGATATTCTGTGATTAGGACAATAATATGGGTGATCGAGATGACAGGAATACAGGATTAGGCAGAGGCAGAAATGCTGGTCCAGATCGGGAGGAGGTACTGTTCCGACAGTTACTGGATACATTAGAGCAGGGGCAGCGTATGCAGCAGGAGCAGAATAGGCGAATGGACATGATGTTGCAGCTCATGGCTAGACAGATGGGTGTCAATATTAATCCAGGTGATGCCAACAACAGAAACAATAACAACAAGGGAAACAATAACAACGGGGGAAACAATAACCATGAAGGCCAAGGCAACAACAATGGTCCTGAGAATAACATTAATGGTAATAATGGACACGGAAATAATGGGAATGAGGCTGATAACTTTAGACACGTTGCACGCCCAGCACGGACTGCGAGCTCGAGACCTCTTCTACCCACTTTTCCACCCAGAGATCCGGTTCATCTAGTAAACGAACCGCAGATTACCGAGTTATAGGATCAGTTCAGGAGGGACTGGGAGGCTAGTGGACCAGAGTTTCAGGCGGATATTTCTCTTAGAGATTATATGGACTTGAGGATGAGACACATGCCTAAAGTAGGAGGGAGGAATCAAAACTTTGAGCTGAGGAAGAAAGTTGGAAAACTTTCTTTACCTTATTATGATGCTTCAGGGAAGATGACTGCACGAGCTTGGGTGCAGAAGGTAGATACATACTTGCAGCTAAATCCTATGCCTGAGGAGGAGGCTATCAAGTATGCGGCTATGCACTTGGATGGCATTGCACATGAATGGTGGCATCATGGCATGGTGACTTTGGGGCATAATCAGATTACATCCTATGAGGAATTCACTGAAACATTGATTGGGAGATTTGACACTAAGGATCTCGAGTTACATTTCAAGGAGCTAGCACAGTTAAAACAATCAGGTTCTGTGGATGCTTGCATTGCCGAGTTTCAGCGCTTGTCTATACCTGTTACTGATATCTCTCCTAGGAGATTGGTGGTGTTATTTTGTGATGGTCTTGCTGATCCATTACGAGGTTGGGTGAAGGGACATGATCCACTCATGTTAGCTGAAGCAACTAAAAAGGCATGAGATTTAGCCCCTTCGGTATACAAAGGAAAAAACCATTCAACAGATTCTTCCTACCGCAAGGACAAAGACAAAAAATCATTTCAGAAAGAGTATAGCAAACCCAAAGAAGGATCAAAAGGACTAGACAATAAAACCTTGAATGAACTTTGAAAGAAGAAGCTGTGCTTCCATTGTAGAGAGCCTTGGGACTTATCTCATAAATGTTCTCTCAAGGCTAAGGCAAATCAAATGGAGTATGTTTCAGCAGAAGAGTCAGAGTCAGAAGGGGAGGATCAGCACTCTGATTTAGATGAGGGTAACACTATAGAGGAGAGCAACGTTCCTAAGAATGATAGATCGTTGGCATGCTTGACAAGGGCCCAAAAGGCAATCACATTTAAGGTCAGGGGTACTATCCAAGGGCAGAAAGTAATATCTCTTATTGACACTGGGGCTACCCATAACTTCATAGATGCACAGTTGGTAGCCAGGAGAGGGTTACAGACAGAGGAGCATGATGGGTTTAGAGTCATGGTGGCTAACGGTGATAAGTTATTATGCACTCGAAAGATATCTAATCTTCGCATCAGGTTTGGAGATGGCTACGAGTTGGAGGATGAGTTCTATGTTGTGGACATGGGAGATTATGATGTCATCCTCGGCATGACATGGATGGCTTCACTAGTTGAGTTCACACTCAATCTAGCGAAATTGGAGATGAGATTCCAGCATGAGGGGAGAACTGTGGTACTTAGAGGGCTTTCAGATGGAGGTTGCAGAATAGTGTCCTTGAGGAGAATGCAGAGACTTTTTCGTCATGATGACATAGAGTGGGCGGCAGAGTGCCACATTATGCCAACTTCACCAGAGCCACAAGAAAAGAGTCATCCACTAGATGTCCAGAAGATACTGGATAGACACGCTAAAGTATTTAGCGATATTCCTCATGGGGTTCCTCCTGACAGAGGGATGGAACATGTTATTGAGCTCGAGGAGGGAGCCAAACTAGTTATGATTACTCCCTATCGTCATCCTAAGAAACACAAGGATGAGATAGAGAAGGTGATTAAGGATTTGTTGGAGATGGGGCATATCAGGCCCAGTAAGAGCCCTTTTGCTTCAGCAGTAGTATTGGTAAAGAAGAAGGATGGGACGATGCGCATGTGCATCGATTACAGGGAACTGAATAAGAAAACAATTAAAAACAAGTATCCCATTCCTAGGATTGATGAGCTGATTGATGAGTTGCATGGGGCATGCTTCTTCACCAAAATTGATTTGCGATCCGGATACCATCAAATCAGGATGAGAGAAAAGGACATTGAGAAAACAGCCTTCCGATGTCACTATGGCCACTTTGAGTTCATGGTTATGCCATTTGGTCTAACCAATGCACCTGCTACATTTCAAAGTTGTATGAACCAGGTATTCAGGAAGCAGCTGAGGAGATTTGTCTTGATCTTCTTTGATGACATCTTGGTCTTCAGTAAGACCTGGGAGGAGCACTTACATCATCTAGAGGAGGTGTTATCTATTCTAGAGAGAGAGTCATTTTATGCCAAGGAATCTAAATGTGAGTTTGGCATGACTGAGCTCCTTTACCTGGGGCATATCATTAGTGCAGATGGCGTTCGGGTTGATCCCGAAAAGATTAGAGCTATTGTAGAATGGCCTACTCCCACAAACCTTACACAGCTTAAGGGATTCTCTGGTTTATGTGGTTTTTATAGGAGGTTTGTTAAGGGATTCTCACAGATTGCTACACCCTTGACAGATCTTACCAGGAAAGGAGCCTTCATGTGGACAGGGGCAGCACAGAGGTGTTTTGAGCATTTCAAGCAGGTAATGTCTTCATGTCCAGTTCTAGCTCTACCGGATTTCACGAAGCCTTTTGAGCTTCATTGTGATGCATCTGGTGATGGGATTGGAGCAGTATTGATGTAGGAGAAGCATCCCATTACATTCGAGAGTAGGAAGCTCCGAGGAGTTGAGAAAAGTTATTCTGTCTATGACCGGGAGATGTTGGCCATAATGCATGCATTGGCCAAATTTCGATCATATTTGGTAGCTGGACGTTTTGTGATCAAGACTGATCACAACAGTATCAAATACTTCATGAGCTAGCGTGATCTTAATGACCGGCAACAAAAATGGGTGACTAAATTGCAGGCTTATGACTTTGACATAGAGTTTGTCAAAGGTAAGAAAAATGTGGTGGCTGATGCCTTATCTCGGAGACCTCACTTATGTGCTTTGGCAGAGATTTCAGGAGATTGGAGAGATCGGATTATAGCAGAGTATGTCAGAGATGCTTGGGCTTCTGGATTGATTTCAGGTACCATACAGGATGATCGCTATGAGGTGATAGATGGATTGATCAGAGTTCAGGACAGGGTTTATTTGATTCCATCATCACATTTGAGAGAGGCGATACTGAAGGCATTTCATGATGTACCCACAGCTGGACATCCGGGGGTCTTCAAGACCTACAGGCAGATTCGAGAGTGGTTTTCATGGAAAGGGCTCAAGGATGATGTTCAGAGGTATGTGAGGGAGTGTGTGGTTTGTCAACAAAATAAGGGAGAACACACATTTCCTGCAGGTTTATTACAGCCCTTGCCCATTCCTGATAGGAAATGGGAAAGTATTTTGATGGACTTCATCACTGGTTTACCATGAGTACAGGGAAGGGATTGCATCTATGTGGTGGTGGACCGCTTGTCGAAGTTTGCTCACTTCATTGCTATTCCATCCACTTACACAGCAGCACAGGTGGCAGAGCTTTTCTTTAAAGAGATATTCAGGTTACATGGGTTGCCCAGATTCATTGTCAGCGACCGGGATAGTAAGTTTATGAGTGTTTTTTGGCAAGAGTTGTTTAGGTTGTGTGGTACAGATCTTACACCTAGCACTAGTTATCATCCGCAAACAGATGGGCAAACAGAGATTGTGAATAAATGGGCGGAAGGATATTTGAGGAACTATGTAACTACACAACAAAAGGCTTGGATCAGATGGTTGCATATGGGAGAGTATTGTTATAACACCACTTATCATATGTCCATCAAGATGACTCCTTTCATGGCACTCTATGGTTATGAAGCACCTAGCTTCATGGATTTAGTTTTGGGGGACAGTAGAGTGCCCAAAGCCAAAAACTTATTGCAGGATAGTCAGGACATCCTGAAAGTGCTCAAAGAGAATATACAACAGGCCCAGAATCAACAAAAATTGTATGCTGATCAGCACCGAATAGAGCGCAGCTTCGAGGTAGGGGATATGGTTTACTTGAGGCTACAACCATATAGATAGTCATCGCTCAAGAAGAGCGGAGCTAAAAAGTTGAAACTGAGATTTTATGGTCCATACAGGGTGATTCGCAAAGTGGGCAAAGTCGCCTATGAGCTTGAGCTTCCAGAAGGCAATCGAGTGCACAATGTGTTTCATGTGTCTAGGCTTAAGAAAGCCATTGGTCAGAGTGTAGTGCCTTCTGCAGATTTACCCCCTTTGGATGAGGAGGGGAAGCTTGTGTTAGTACCTGAGGCTATTCTGGATACCAGAGAGAGGAAGCTTAGAAGCAGGATAGTGAAGGAGTATTTGGTCAGATGGAAAGACCTGCCGGAGGAAGATTCTACATGGGAGAGTGAGCAGGTTATTCAACAGGCTGGACTGAGATTGCTTGAGGACATGAAATTTCAAGGGGGGCGGACTGTAATGTCCCCATTTTAGCAGTTGACCAAGTGTGTGTGCGTTAGCCTTGTTCAACATGGTCCCGAGGGCTAACAAAGGGTTTAATGGGATCTTGGAGTGTTTTGGCCTAGTCATTTCCAGTTTGGGCCAAAACGAAGTTGATTTACTCAGTTTCAAGCATACTTACTATTTTTACTAAGTCGGCAGGACACAGTGCAGGTCAATTTTGGTGATTGGATTCGATACTCCTCGGTGAGAGCTTTCCGATGAGCTATCACTCGCATTATTTGGAGTTCGATTACTAATACATTTTAATGCCTGAAGTTTTATTAAAGTAACGTCTAATTTAATTGTAAAATATTAAAGTGTTACTTTAATATTTATTTTATGGTGATGTGTACCCAAGGGAGACATAAGGGGTATTTTAATATATGTTTTATATTACACATCTTTTATCCCACATTGCCCATATGAGTTGAGCGGATCCATGGGAATATAATAAAAGGAAGCATCTGTGGCTTCATTAGGCAGGTTGAATATGAGAAGAAATTGGTGTGCGAGTTGCAGCTTTGTTTTTGGCATTTGAGGACGTCTATCCTCTCTTGTAACATTCTAGATGTCATTCCCTTGGGGTTTAGCCTTTGGAATTCTTTCTTATTGGCTTCATTATCAGGCAGTTTGGTTGCATTTCCGGCTACAGGCAGATTTGATATTTTGCTCATATCTTCTTCACTACTTGTTCGACGCTTATGCCGCTTGGAGGGAATGGTATTATGAAGGTAGTGGACTGATTGGAGGACAAAGTATTGTAGCAGCAAGTTCGTAAGCATGGGCTGGAGTATTATGACAATATTGCTGAAGTAATTAGTGAGTTGATAAATCTGCTATGTATTTGATTTTATGAATTCTGAAAATAACATTTTATTAGCAGCAGTTCATTTCCACTTTGCATATCATTGTAGTTGCTTTCTTGTTTATGTTGTATGATACCAATTCCATGCACGAAACACAACAAACAATAAATGTTTGATTTCTGGAATTATAAGGGGTTTAAAACATTAAACGGAGAAATAAGAAGTTGAATGCAAACTGTTTGACATAATTCCTTTCAGCAATTTGGTTTAGTTTTTTGGGACATCCAGGGCTGCCCACTACAATCCTATAGTTTGACCACTATATCCTAAGTTCATATTTAATTAAAAGGAACATGTCCCCGTTTAATTAAATAAAAAACCCCTTTCACCCCCTTATCCTAAGTTGCACACATAAATTTTTTTTTCCAATTTGAAAATAAAAGAAAAGACTTTTTGTCTCACATGGAGATGCAAAAGTCAACTCTTTCTTAGTGGTGGAAATGATCTTGCACATGGATCATGCAAAATTCAACCCCCACCCTTTATCGCATGCCTCTAAATCTTTATCTCTACCATCCATACATATTTAAAAGGCAGAGCTCTCCCCTCATCTAAGGATGTGAATTTGAATTATTGTTATGCTACGAGTTTTTCTACAATTTTCTTGGAGAATTTATGGAGAACTTCTATTCTCTTTCTCATTGTTTCATAAGCATACTAGCTTAGTTTCATAGTGCATTAGTTTAGTTTCTTTGTTTCAATAATATAGCTCACATAGTTTAATTAGAAGGACTTGTAACACTCCCGGATTTCTAATTTAGTTTCATTATTTGCATCTCATTTAGCTAGTTGCATTGTTGCATTGCATTCCATGGAAACTCTTGGACACTAGCATTCTTTCTCTTGCCTTAAAATTTCCCATTTCATTGTTTATTCACAAGGGGATGCATTCCTTAGGCTTGTTTGAGAGTCATCTTATTACTCATTGTATCGCTTTTCCCTCCATGATTAGGGAGCTCTAGGCTGCCATCCAAGATTCTCAATATATGAGATTCTTTGGATATAATACTTTAGAGAATTGCACTCATCTTCAATACCTCCTTCATAATAGTTTTCCAAATTTGAAATGTTGAACATTGGTAAAATATTCAGTTCAGCAAGTGACTCTACTTCATAGGCATTTCTAGAATCATATTTTTTGAGTATCTTGCATGGTCCAAAGTTTTTCATTTTTAGCTTATTATATGTACCCAATAAAAATATCTCCTTCCTCAAATGAACCATGAATTCATCTCCAATCTAAAATTTATTATACCTCCTTTTCACATCTACCTTAGCCTTGTGCCATGTATTCATCCTTGTAATGTGTTTCCTCACCTCCTCATGGATGATCTTAAAATATAGTGCAAACTCCTCTACTTTGACACTATTTATCTCTCTTTAATTTGACTTCCTCAATTCAGAAGCTTATTTGAGACTGCTCCCATATACAATCAAGAATGGTTATTTACTAGTACTTTTGTTGATAGAATTATTGTATGTGAATTATGCCTATTGTAAAATAAGATCCCATCCTTTTGGCTTATCCCCAACCAAACATCTCAACAATTTCTCCAAAATCCAATTCACTACCTTTATCTTCCTAGCATTTTGTGGATAATGTGATGAACTAAACTTCAAATATATCTTCAAATTCTTCCAACTTGGTATCTTGATATTAAACTATACTCTTTGGTAGAAATGTAGTCTCACCACTAACCTAAAAAATAACTCCCCCACATGAACAACATCACTAGTCATCTTGTAGGGAATGAAATGTGCCATCTTTGAAAATCTCTCAACTACCATAAAAATTGAATCATGCCCTCATTGAGTCCATGGTAAACCAAGAGAAAAGTCTATGTTGACATCGTCCCATGAATTCTTTGGTATAGGTAATGGCTAATACAACCCCATATTTTTCTTTACCCATTTTACCATTTGACATACTCCACAAATATATCCAAATTTCTTAATATCTTGCTACAAATGAGGCCAATAATTATTCTCAACAACCAAAGCAATGGTTTTATCTCTATCAAAATGTCCAACCAATCCTCCACTGTGCTTCTCCTTAATGTGATTCTCCCTTGGTGGGCTTCTTGGAATGCACAACTAACTTTCTTTGAAGATTATACCATCTTGGATTATGAAATCCAACCATTTTTTCCTATCAAGTGTAATAGGTTCTGTACAATATTTTCACGCTTCACCAAAATTAGGATCCTCCAGATACAAATTTTCTTGAGTTTTTTAAACCCAACCACCTCAATTTGCACCTTTGTCAGCAAAAATTTTCTACTACTATCAGAATTTGGAACTCTCTTTGACTTCCCACTTCTATGTTCCAATTTTTTTAATAAATCTTCAAAAACTCAACCTAATTCAAATGTCTTTGGTTTAATTTCCCTTGACTATTCAAATATTACAAAGCATGATGATCAATATACAATACAAAATCCTTAGGAAGAAGATAGTGCCTCCACTTATTCAATACCTCAACCATAGTATATAAAATTATTGATCACAAACATAATACTTTTGGAATCATTCAACTTCTCACTAAAATAAGCAACATTCTACTCAAACAACTCCTATTGTGATACCACTAGCATCAAAGTCCACTTGAAACACCTTATTATAATTTGGAAGTGCTAAAAGAGGTTGTTCTATAACTTTATGTTTCAAAATTTTGAAAATCTTATCTTCTCATATAGTCCACTTAAATTCTTTTTTTAATCTTGTCTCATTTTTTTAGTCAAGGATCCGTAAATACTATTAAAACCTCTGATAAACCTTTTGTTAAAAATATCCAATCTATAAAAATATCTTACCTCTATAGAAATCCTTGGAGTAGGCCATTTAGGGATAGACTTCAGCTTCTTAGGGTCCATTTTTAAACCTTCTTCTAAAATTACAAATCTTAGGTGCACCAACTCCTTCTTCACAAAATTACACTTCTTTAGATTTATCAACATTATTTCTTCCCTCAACTTCTCAAACACCTTAAATATATGCATTATACACTCCTCCAATGTCTTACTAGAGATTAAAATATCATGTAGGTAAACAATGACAAGATCACCCAAAAATAAATTTAGTACCTCATTCATGAGCTGCATGAAAGTGCTTCCTACATTTGTTAGCACAAAAAGACATGACTAATCTCTCATACAATCTTTCCCTTGTCTTGAAGGAAAGCTTCCATTCTTCTCCTTCAATTTGAACTCAGTTGACATAGTACTAGGTAGGTGTACCTCTAAAGGAGATGACCAAGCCTCCAACAAAAAATATTACAACAAAAGAAAACAAGATATAGTTGCGAGAAAACTCTTTATTATCAATGGATCTCCAACTATGCTATATGTTAGGCTGTAAGGCCTTCCTGGATACGAACAAATATAATTCCAGATTACAGACCATAGCTTTCCTATTCTTCCTATCTCCTTGATAATTCCTTGTTATTTAACAAGACTCTAGGACATTACATATAGAGCCATTAAGCCACACATGTCAGTTTTGAGTTCACAATTTTCAATAATATGAAATGTGCATTACATTATATATAGGAATGACTAATAAATTAATGACCAAATACATAATACATAATACATCAAATAACCTTATCCTTGAGTCAGCCTTGAGGCTTTTCCAATTAATTAAAATAAGATAATTAATTAATTCATAATTACAACAACAGTGTCAACTCACAGTCTATATCAAACTTAACATGTGTGAAACCACATCCTGCGCACACTCTGGCATCATCACATGATTGTCCTCTATCACTATTATCTACACACACCTTAATTACATCCCATATGCAATATAGCAATAGATCATCAAAACTTTATTTTCTAATGCTCTGTTTATGCATGACTTCTAGTAAAACATGTGTAACTTTTGTACAACATCAAATTTTACTTAGTACTTTAAATGATGTCATCAAGATAGCCTCAAGAACACATCCTCCACTATGCATCATTTGAAACTTCCTTAGCTCTTGTGCATACTAAGATTACTTACTGCTATTCTTCTTGATGGGGACACAACCCAAGAACAGAATGGAACCAACAGAAAGGGAAAATATATTAACTGAGAAAATAAGCTAGTACAGAGAAAATAAACTTCAGAACATGCCCTAAGGGCTTACAATAGCATAAATCTGGAGAATATTTCTCCTTTTAGCACCTCCTCTCAAGCTCCAATCCGAACTGCCTTTTACAATGCCAAAAATCTCCTTAAATAGACCCCGGAGGGTTAAGGACTAGGAGTACATTCTAGAAAGTGCTAGTAGGAATCCACCGACAAAATAGAAGGTTCCAGAAGCTATGTTAGAAGTTGGTGCAAATCTAGAAGAATCCAGAAATGGTAGCCAAACTTTCGGGAGGCATAACTTTTGAACCGTAGCTCTGATTGACGAACCGTTTACATTTTCGGAAAGCTCTCGAAGTGATCTATAGCCCTATGGATGAGCTTTTCTCGTCCCCCATTTTTTGACCCTTTTTGAGGTCATTTAATGCCCCAAACCTGACTTTGAAGCATTCTTAGGAGGTCTCCAAAACCCAAAAAACTACAATAACTTTCAAACCGTGGGGCCTATTGACCTGATTCTTTTTTCAGAATGCTCTAAATCATGATTACATTCATCTGGCCAATTCACACCTTCTAGTTTACCGAAATGATGGCCCAAATACATGCTCCTATTTTTTTGGGATTTTTAAATGCACTGATAGTTGAACTATGAGAGTTGGAACCTTTATTTGAGCCAAATGGGTATCCAAAAATGTAAAGACATGAAACAGAAACTAAGTCTAAGTACATTTTTTGGGTGACCCAGGATTGCCCTTATACCTCTAGATGCTCCTGCATCACTTCTAGTCTTAATAGAATTACTATTGTGTTGACATCAATGAAAAATATGTTGGAATTACAAGTACAAAGAGTAAAATTTTGAGTGGGGAGGGGGGTGGGGAGTGAATCAGTAGTTAAAATATGAAACCATAAAGATTTCACCACACATCCATCTCATGCATTCAATGGATAAACTAAAATAAAATGTAAAGTACATACATCTAAATCATGTAAACATGTAAGAAATCACACATATAATGCTAGATATGATTACCCAGAAGCCCTCCAAGTGAGAAGGTAAAACTAGACACCCACAAATCTTTAGTACTACAATTGTAAATTGTATCCAATTAAGGTTACAATGTTTTTACCATGAATCATGGTCTGCCCTATGAAAGGCCTGCCCTATTAAAGGCTTACAAATACTGATAAGTCCCACCTTATTAGAGGATTTCAACACCCTGTTAGAAGTGTGCCTTGTTAGAGGACTTTAACTCACAACTAAGTAAGCACCATGTTAAAGGATTTCATATAGCCTGCTAGGACTACTCTGTTCAGAGATTTGATTGAAATCACCTACTAAAATGTCTCAGCATAGATCCTATCATTAGCACTTTCTTTCCTAATAACAGATCACCTCTAAACACTATCCAATTTGATCCTTCATGATCAGATGTCTCAATGTCATATCCTTCTCTCTATCCTCTATTCTTCTCTAACTGATTTTGCAATTCATTCGTTCTCCATAACTTCTAAATCTTCATGAATTCTTGGTTTGTGCATGCAAACTTCTCTATTCTCCTCATTCAATACCTTACACACTCATATGAAGTTTAGGGTTTCATCCTCCTTAAGAAGAGTAAGGGTTAGGTATGAATCTATGGTTGAGATTCATCCATATTTCCATTTAAACCTTCCCATTTTCTAATTGGCTAAATGTAATTGTATATGAAATATGCATATAGATTCATCCTTATCTCCAAAAGATTGTAATCTATCCTTAGATTGGCTAAAAAATGGTTTGCATAGTTGTTTGTTCCATTACAAACAAATATGTCCAATCTCTATCACTCGGCATATGTAGTGACCGATGCTTGGCATACACTATAATTTTGTTCTAACTCAACACTTGTATTGCTCAACATCTGCTATTTACTCAACACTTGAATCACTCGGTATGGTCTATCTACTCGGCACTTGAGTGACTTAGTAGCACATGAGTGACTCAACAATCATTGCAACTCGACATGGTCTAACATTTGTACTCAACATGCATTACTAGTTCAGCATGAACTAAGTAAATGGCTTAAGTATGTTGACAGTCACTTGTCAAAAACAATCTAAGATCAACAATCTCCCCTTTTACATGAGTGTCAAAAACACTTGAATATACATAATCAATCTAATCTTCTCAAGTATAACATAACCATGACTTGGCTTATATACAAAACTTCAAAATTTTAAAATTTTGCAATAACCTATATACCTCAAAAATTCATAACCCCCCTTGAGTAAGTATATCTATTTTGTATGAAAAATCTATGCTCCATCTAAGTAGATTTGTCTCTATTGATAATCATTGACTTTAATGCACTTATACTCTTTTATAGATGATGTCTCTGCATTGTATATTTCTCTTGTTTCTCTATCTCCCCCCTTTTGCTCTGCTCTAGCTCCCCCATGACATATTCTCCCCTTTTCTCTAACTCCCCCTTTTTGACACTTATGTCGAATGGGCTATACACATATAGTGTGTTTGTCAAAAAATAATTTATGGACCTCTAGTATTATCTTGAGAGCTACATCTTAGTTCTCACATGCAACATCCATTGGCTTAAGTTTGATGGCAAGCTTAGCAGCAAGGCATACTAGGCTATCTAGAGTAGAAAGATTGGGGTCTTTCTTTAGAAAAATTTCTACATAACCTAGTTCCTTGTGCAGTATCTCCATATGAGGAGTGAGAAATGCTTGGATACATGTCAATTTAGCTCTTATGCTAGCCTCTTCTACTGTTAATACAACTAATTGATTTTGTGATTGAAGCAAAGTATTAAAATGCTTCTCACTCTGAGCTAGGTTCTGAGGTAACCTTGTACCTAATATTTTAAGATTTCTCGCTAGGCTCATAATATGATGTCTAGTCTCTTGGGTGAAGAGTGTAGGATCACACAATTTGGTGTACAATGATAATATATTCTCAAGTACCTTCTTCACATCCTCAACCTTGGTTGCCAATGCAACTTGTGTCAGTGCTATCTCACTAGATATCTTTTCATTGACTTTTCCTTGGAACTTCTTCTCAGACAATTCTAAAAGTTTTGCACTAGTATCAATATCTTCATTATTGACCTTTTCTACTATATTAGTTAGCTATTCAATTAGTGGCTTGGTCTCTTCAAGAGTAGGTAGACTAAATGCATATAAAAAGATGTCTTTAATGTCTTGAAGATCTTGCTTCTACCTGTATTCTCTCCTTAGCATTTCTTGATGCTTCTTCTTCTCTAAAGCTTGTTATAAAATACCTATTTGATCTAGTGTCATTGTGTCATAATAAAAATGGTATTATTAATTCTTCATCAAGAGTGATGTCACCATAGTAAGTTACCTTTTCAACCTTAGAAGAGCTGAGCCAAGAACTGAGATTTGCAATGGTACAACTTTGGTGCTCGACTTCTGAAGAGCTTGGGTGGAAGGAGTACCAGATGTTGGTAGAGTTACCAACACTTGGATGAAATCTTATTCCTTCACCTTTGGTGTATCTTCACTCTCTTTAGATATGCTCTTGTCTATCACAATGATTTGAGTAGCACCTTGTTCTTGTGCTTTAGGTATAGATGCATTTATCTGTCCTATTTTGCATTTCTCTTCTACTTCAATCTACTTCTTCTTAATAGTAACAACTTTCACAAGTGTCCCAACCTTATTAGATGTATCTACTAGTGTTTGAATTAAAGGTTGCATATGGGTAACTAAAGGAATGACAAAATTTGGTTCTTGTCGATTCACCTTATCCCTTGTGGTGTTAGTTACTACCATTTGGAGCTCATCTACACTCACCAAGACTGGATTGTCACATAATTTTGCTTGGAGTGTAGATTGGTCTAATATCCTCTTTAAGTCATCTACAGTTAATGGATTGATGTTCTAAGCTGAAGCATTAGGAATATCCTTAACAATAATTTTTTAGTTGACTTGACTGTGTTATGTGGGGGGCTGACACTCATCACTTGTGTGTCTTGCACACTTTGTTCATCTTGCTGCTACTCAGCTGTTGTGTCATAATCTTGCTTTTCAGTTTCCTCCCCAATAGTGTTATCTATCCTATCATCTTCTGACATGTCATCATCATCATCTTTGTCATCATCTTTTTCATCATCTTTTCCATCTTGCTTATCCTCGTTCCTTTCATCCTATTTTTCTTTAGAGGGATCAACCTCACCTTACTTCACAATAGTTAACCCATAGATTAGTTTCTAGATTTGGGTTGATTTCTTAACCACATCTTTAATATCATTTTGAAGAATGCTGAAGGCTCTATACTTAGGTGTAAACCTAACTGCATATCTCTTCACTTCCTTAGCAATCTATCCCTTTATTAGCTTTGGCTTCACTTGAGTGAATTTTGACTCTTTGATTTTTTTCTCTAGATTTAAATAGTAATACCACTTTTGCTCAACAATATCATATAACCCTTTAGGTATTGTGTTGGAAAACTCTAGTGGAGTGTTCTGAAATTTAGAAATCAAAGCATACAATGCTTCTTCCACTTGATTCTTTTCATCTCCACTCAATTTATCAAAATTAAAATTCTTTTATCCAGATAAATCTTCATTATTCTTGACATTATCACACAAGTTTTCAAGATCAGAAAGTGGTTGGTGACTTACCACTTTGAATTGGCTTATATCATCTAATTTAGTCCTTTCTTCATTTGAATTAGGCTATGCAACATATTTTCTTCTTTGCTTCTTCTGCACTTGACCTCCTTGGTCTATAGCCTTAGATTTCTCCTTAGCCTTATAAGTTGTTTCTCTTGTCTTAGCTCTGGTGGTAGGAGTAGTAGGCTTGGTTGGGCTTGATTTAATAGTTTTCTTTTCTTTAGCCATAGGTTGTGTCTTAGCCTTCCTCTTCTTTGGCTCTACTTGAGTAGGTACTTCCTCAGCCTCTTCTTTCTTGACACCTACTATTTCCTCTTCTTCTTTATCCTCTCCCAAGCCTTGGGTCAATGCAAGAGGTCCTTGTGTTTGTTCTTTCTCTTCCTCTTCATCTTCTTCCTCTTCCTCATCTACACCCTCACCAAATTTAGCTTTAAGATTTTTAACCAACTTATCTTTCTTCTTAAGTGTGGAGGCAGTTTTCAACTCCATGGTAATCTTTGACTGTACCATATCATAGTTGCCAAATATCTTTGTACTCTCATCAATTTCCTCTACTAGGAGTGTAGTTATGGCTACTGATGCTTCATCAGTATAAATCTCATACCCAAGTGGTCTCAACCATCTGACTCTTGGTGTGGAAAATTGCACAAAGGTATAATTAGCATCAACTAGAAAATATATGTCATTATAATGTTGCTCAACCAATGAAATAGGTATCCTCATTCTTTCCTTCATAGATTTCTTAAAATCTTCAAAATAGCTAGTCATCAATGTTTCAAAATTCTCACCCATTTGCTCAATAAATTCATTGATCTGCACCACAACTAACCTATTGGTCTTCCACCCTACAATACCAAAAGATGGAAATGTATTTTTTACATAGAAGAATATGTAGACTAGTATTGTACAAAACTACATTGAGCACTCTTGGTCTTTCTGATGGCTCCAAGATTCTCCATCAGTTGTTGTAGTTGGAGTTTTGCCAGATCATAAGTATGATCTTTCTTAACAATTTTGTAACCAATGTCTACAACTATGCAGGGTACACTAGTCAATCTACTAGATTGATAAAACTTGTGTGAGATTACCCCAATAGAAAATTTAAGTAGAGGATTAATGATAGTATCAATTTTCATCCCTCTCATGTTCCATTTTTCTCCAGTGTTTTTCTCTATCACTTCTTTGGAGTCACTCCTTAGAGTCTTGGGCTGATCTAGGGTTGGGTAGCTAGTAACCCTATGAATTATCCTCTTTTATATCTTTATTGGTCCACCCTCTAGCCATAAGCATCCATCATGGATTTGGCTTAAAACTATTCTAATCCATCTAGTCTTGAAAATACTCAAAAATTCTAGGGCATAAGTCAAACCCTTTCTTTCAACAATTCTATACTCTTCCTTCAGAACACCATTTTCACATAATTTCTCATAAGATTCTCTTATTTCTAAATCTCCTATGCTACTAATATTTCCATTGTAACATTTTCTAACATCTTGAACCATAATGACATTGGGCGGGATCATTGATAGAGTGCTAGAAGGATCTTGTAGTTTCTAGGAAATGTCAGGAATGGCCTTGAATGTGGGTTGTTTCACTTCATTACTAACCAACTAGAAATTCAAAACTTCTTTACCTTCTACATATTTAGAACTAGATGCCATTCTGTTAATCTAGGATTTTTGTAAAAGTAAACTACGTTGCTCAACTTATGATAAAATACCTTGTAAAATCTAAAAGCTAGTGCGAGATCATCACTGAGATCTTTATAAATGCTTCAAACTAGTTTATGAGTTGCCTTCTACTCTACTTGCTCTTACTTGAATTTTAAATGATGAAAAATGAATAGAAATAGATCATATACCCTTTAGAAACTTTGCATTTAATGTTGAGTGCTTACATAGTTGTAAGCTCAACATTCACCATTTCTAGAATTACTCGGCATCTACTAGCTTACATTCACATCTACTAGCTTACAACTAGCATTCCACTTGACATCCATTGAAAACATTTCATGCTTAGCAACAACATGAAAAACTTAAATATTTAACTTTAATTTTCAACAACATATTGCATCTTTATTCATGATAATGTATTCCTTTCAGTACTAACTCTTTTGGAACTAATGTATGATATAACACTTGAATATCAGTCCCACATACCTCTTGGTTGCCTAGTTTGATGAGGTGTGATCACTTGACCCATTAGGTGAACTGATCTCTTCTCCATTTGATGTGCTACAATCATCTTTCTTTTTCCATGTCTTATTCATCTCTTCTCTGATGTGTTCCACATCTACCTTGCCTTTGCCTTTGTCAAATTCACAACTTGGTGCCTTTGACCTTGTTGGACAATACTTACTAATGTGACTAGTCTTCAAACAAATAAAGCATGTGGTTTGACTCAACCACCTTTTGTAGTTACCATTGAAGTGTGTCCTAATATAATTCTTGGGAACATGTCCATATTCTTGACAATAATGGCAGCTATATCTTGTATTATAGTCCCAATAATAAGAGTTACCATTGTTCCTTACCTTTGCTTGCTTGTTTGATGAACACATGGATTTGGATCTGTATTCAAAAGCTCTATGTCCATACTTCTGATAGTTGTAGCAATAACCTTCAAATATTTATGTGTTCATGGTCTTGGTTCTCCATTCATGTGCCTGATAACCTTGCTTTTTGCATTTGTGACAATGAACCATGCTTTTGGGCTTAGCATTTTGATTTCTATTCTTGCTCCTACACACATTAGTAATATGTCCTTTCTTACCACAATTATGACAAGTAGGTTTGGATTTCTTACCTTTATTGTTCCTTTCTTCAAAACTTTTAAATGACTCTCCTTCTTCAGTGCTTGTGTATCCTAGTCCAGATGTATGATTGTTAGAACTAGGGGATTTCAATAGTTGCTCAAAGTATTTGATAGCTTCATTTGGTTTGTTGAAACTTTCATAAAATTCCTTTTTTCTCTTTAGATCATTCTTTAGTTGTTTATTCTACAACTTCAATGTAGTAATCTCAATGTCCTTGACATTTAGTTCATAGTTGGAATTCATCATTTGACTTAGAGTATCCAATTGCATGTTTGAAATCTTGGTTAGCTCTATTGACTTATCTTCCAGTCTATTATCTAAGACTCTTTTGTATTCTTTAATCATGGCTTTGTCTTCCATGGATTTCTTCTTTTTTTCAACCACCTCACATACCAGTATGGCTTGTGATTCTTTCTCTAACTTGAGATTTCTAATTTCCTTGGCTTGGATTTTGTCTTTTCCATTAGATCTACAACTAATGCGTCAAATTCATTTGAGTCTCCATCTACAAATAGCTTAGTGGTGTCTATCTCTTTGTATTGTGTGTCATTCTCCACACTAGCAATCTCTTTCATTCTCTTTATGAAACTCTTCAAAGCATCTCTAGTTTCATTCAAATGATGTAGTATAAGACATATTTAAATCTCCTAGTTCTCAATAGTCTTTCCCAACTTGTAGACCTCCATTTCAAGATCTTTCCTTAAAGTTGCAAAGCTTCTCTTTCACAGAACTTAGCTCTGATACTAGTTGTTGGAATTAGAACTAGAAAGAGTAAACTTTTGAAGGGGGGGGGGGGGGTGAGGGGGGGTGAATCAATAGTTAAAACATTACCTATAGTGCCTAACCTTGTTTACATCTTTTTAGACTTATCGTTGTTATTTTTATCAAACTATGATAGACTAGTCTTATGTTGATGGATTAGTGGTATTGTTTTGACACTATTAGACATTATGTTATAGATTCAGTGGTTATATGATGAGATCATTTAGATTTTACATTTCATGCATACATGATGATCATTATACTATTTTCAGTTATTATTGATGATTAGATGGATGGTTTATTATCTTATGTGTTTTATTATGGATACTTACCCCATACTTGCATGTGTATGGTGTGTGTGTTTTCTTATTGTATGGCATTTCTGATGTGGTTAAGGAAGGGAGTGGTAGTCACCTGCTTAGTCAGGATCTACACGATGTACCACTTCTTGCCATTATTTGTTTAGCTTTCCATTATATATATTGTATGTACATGCATGGTTTTTTTTGCAGGTTGTAGGTACCGAGTATCGACTTCCCTGAATTGCCAGGATGAGCATACCCTATTATACTATCTCAATGATAAGAGAAGGGAGATAAATTCTCAAGTTCAAATCCCAAACCTTTAAGCCAATTGTTCTAGTGAGGTAGGACAAGTATCTGGATATTTTACCCACCAAATGTGTCAGATGACATAATTCGTGATTTTTAACCCTTTAGACTGATTTTGAGTGACTTGCTCTATGATGGGTTTTCATATTTTATCTATGGTGAATTTTCTATTAATTAAGTCTTAATAAATAGATTTAATTAATAAATTAATTATTTGAGAAAATTAATATAAAATATTATTTTATTTGATATTTTGATTGTAATTAATTAAATGTGAATTATTGAGGAAAAATGAATTAAATAAAAGAAAATTAGAAATTAAAATTAATAATAATAATAAAATAATAATAAAGTAATAAATAAATAATAATAATAAAAGTTATAAAAGTTAAAATTAAAGTTATAAATATTTAAATAGAAATTATATAAAAAGTGAATTGGAGTTATAAGCTTGCATGGGAGTTAGCACACTTCTCTATTTCTCAAGTGTCAACAACACGAGGGTTAGTGCATCAATTAAGCACATGGTGTCTACAACCCTATGGCTTATCTTGAAGGTTGAAAAAGACCCATGCTTAGTTGGTGACACCTTCCAACTGTTTCTAGAAACATTCTATATGTTTCCTGAAAGCTCTTTATAATTAGGCATTCATAGAAGCTTAGACATAGTGTTGGGAGAGCAATTGGGGCATTGGAGGACTTGAGAATTATGAAGAAGGGAGAAGCTTGCTCTGCGAATTTTCTGAGGAAGAGCGATTTAGCATCAGAATTCGGGTAGATTCTTGTGATTTTATTTATGCTATTTTCACATCATGCATTCCCTATCTTCTTCATGTCTTCCATATGTCTTCTGAGAAATTTCATATTTATATACATTCTCAATGTGGGTAGATTAATTTTATTGGAGAATTTTATATGCATTCTATGATGCAAATATTTTATTCTTAATTGTAGATATAATCTTTGTGGGAAAAAAAAGAGAGGAGACATACATGGTTATATGTTCAGATCTGCATACATACATACATACATACATATATATATATATACATTTATTATTAATCAATTATAAAATTTGAATTTATATATATATATACATACATACATATATATATATATATATACCTATGTATATAATGCACCGAATTGAGCAATTGATAAAATCGTAGTGGAAAATTTATTGAATCGCATCGTGATTCATATCGCATGAAAAAAGTATATATATTATATGCCGTGGGCACGATTCGTACCTCGCGCTGGCGAAAGGCAGAGACCTGCCATCGTAGGTCCATGGCGACAGGGGTACTACATATCCGTTGTTGGTGCAGTGCCTGCGATCGTAGGTACTACATACTGCAACAAGTGTTTTGGGGGTTATTAATGTTAATGTGATGCAAGGAAATTTTTTTTATGTTAGAACGTTTATAAACAATCGATTTCTCATTGCTATATAATATGAAGTCAATCAAAATTGTTAAATCGATTTTATGAAAACGTATTAATATATTTACATATGTATGTATGTATATATATATTTATATATATATATATGTATATATGTAATATGTAAATATGTTATTTATAAATTTAATATATTTTTATTTGATAAATGATTTATATTGAAGGTTTATTTTCATAAGGTGAATCTTTAATAACTTTCAACTATTTCATAATTTAAATGTTTTAAATTATTAAATAAGGAATTGATAGTTGGGTGGGGGATGTATCAAAAAAATGTTATTAATTGGAAAATGGATTTTAGTTCTAATAAGGAAAAGTCTTATTTATCCAAAAACAATATATGTGTTCCTCCATTCATTCTTCAGACTTGGAAACTTAAACTGAGATCTCTACATTTAAACTCAAGTTGTAAAACCAAAACATGTGTTTTCATTGTGTATTTTTTATGCTATTGTTTTGGGTTTTGGGTTGACTAGTGTTGACCAGTATAGGATGTCTACCAGAGGCTTGGGGGATATGTGATTGTGGTGACATGATGATGTTTTAATCTCAATCTTTATAAACCCAACCATGGTTATGTGATGGAATGCTCTATGTATTGGTTGTGATTACTGATTGTTGTAGTTTAGATTCTTATGTATGAGACACTTGACTTAACCATTATTTTTGGTCAGCGATCAATTATCCTTGGTTTATTTTTTAGTCGCCATGATGGGACTGAAATGTGGATTTATTTTTGATGATGTCATGTTGTGACATGTTTGACTCAACCATTTTTGGAGTCTTCGATCAGTATGATTGAGATATATATTTTTTGGTTATTGAGAACCATTGGATATTTGATTACCAGTGATACTTCAGTTGCCAATAGAGAGCTGTTGTGTTCATGATTTTCTATGGATGTTAGCTCATGGAGATTTGATGCTTTTATGCATATTTTTTGATTTTATGGATTATCTTTTGTGATTTTGAGATTTTTGAGTCCATGAGCATTAGGGTAGGATATCTTCATGTAGTGACGGGAAGTGGCTTGCAATGGGGGCCAAGGCCCTAAGAGGCTGCCAAGGTAACTCATTGTAAGTTGGATTAATAAGTGATAACATTCACACCTAATACTAACTGAAAGAACCTAAAAAGATAAATGTTTTGTTCTCACCCATGCCTTGAGTGCTTGTACAGGCTAGGATGGGAGTAGTGAGACACATGGTTGCAACCTTGCATTCTATAGTATGCCTCGTCAGTATGAGAGGATACTAGTGGCCGCATGAAATCAATATGGACCCGTGGAGTTTAGCTAACTGCCAGGGTAACTTGTATGTGATAATTGTGATGACACTTTCCCACTTGCATAGTAGGTTCCTACATGTCATCGTGTGCATCTGGGATTAGATGTCAGATTTTGTGTTTGGAACCTTTGAGTTAGTATACTTTTAGGATTCCTGGACTTATAAAAATTTGTGTTATGTGATTTTGGATAGCCGTTTGGAACTTGAGTTTATCTCCTTAGCATGGTGGGAGTGGACCACTTAGGTACCACGTGGTCGGGTGGTAGTGTATTTTCCACTCTTATCATTTGAGATTCATTGAGACATCGTGGCCGATGCATCCTTCATAATGATGGATATGTATCCTTTCCCATTGATGATTGGCATATGTTAGATGATGTTATCTTATGCTTTTATTTGCATGTTAGATTACTTCTATATATGATATTGTATTTATTAGGAGTGACATTCCTACTATGTAATACCGATGATCTCTTCGGTGATTTGGAATGTTAGCACGGAGGGATGGCTAGGATCCACGATGGTCTAATGATGCTATTGATGGTTGGGAGGAACTGTGCACTTAGTTTATTATGTTTGATCTTTATGATGGATGTATATGATTTCTATGATGTTGTATCATGTGATTATCTCTACTTTGATGTATCAGGGATTAGAATAGGATGATGTACCTTATTCTATGTATGTATATTCTTTTGAGCTTGTCATACCCCATGACATGTACGATGGATGATTAAGTATTTGAAATGTAATGTATAAACATTGGACTTATCATTATTATTTCATGTGGATGTTGTACTAGATGGATTCATGTATGTAATTCAACGTTAAGGGATCTTAAAGAATGTAATCTGTTATTTATGTTATGTTTAATTTTAGATGGACATTGCTATTGCTTTCATTATTGTGCATAACTTATATGTGGTGTATACTTGCATAAAAAAAAAAATGCTACTAAACATAGTGAAATTCTAGGTTAAATTCTTTGGATCCCTTGGCGGGGCGTTACATTACCTATAAAAAACTCACCACACATCCATCTCATGCATTCAGTAGATAAATTGAAATAACATGTAAAGCACATAGATCTAAATCATGTAAACATGTAAGCAATCACACATATAAAACTAGATATGATTACCAAGAAACCCTCCAAGTGAGAAGGTAAAATTGGGTGGGGATGAGACCCACAAATCTTCACTACTACAGTTGTAAAGTGTATCCAATTAAGGTTACAATGTTTTGACCATGAACCATGATTTTCCTTATGAAAGGGATGCCTTGTTAAAGGCTTACAAAGACTATTAAGTCCCACCTTGTTAGAGGATTATAACACCCTATTAGAAGTGTGACTTGTTAAATGACTTCAACTCACAACTAAGCACTCTGTTAAAGGATTTTATATAGCCTTCTAGGACTACTCTATTAAGAGATTTGACTGAAATCACTTGCTAAAATGTCACAGTATAGATCCTATGATTGGCACTTGCTTGCCTGATAACAGATCACCTCTAAACACTATCAAATTTGATCCTTCATGATCAAATGTCTCAATGTTGTATCCTTCTCTCTATACTCTATTCTTCTCTAACTGATTCTAGAATTCATTCCTTCTCCATAACTTCTAAGTCTTCATGAATTCTCTTTTTGCGCATGCAAACTTCTCTATTCTCCTCCTTCAATCCCTTACACACTCATATGAAGTTTAAGGTTTTGTCCTCCTTAAGAAGTCTAGAAGACTTACGGTTAGGTATGAATCTTGGACTAAGATTCATCCATATTGCCAACTAGACCTTCCCATTTTCTAATTGACTGCATGTAATTGCATAGGGAATCTGCATATAGATTTGTCCTTATCTTCAAAAGATCATAATTTATCCATAGGTCAGCTGAAAAATGGTTTACATAGTTGTTTATGCCATTACAAACAAATATTTTGAATCTATGTCACTTGACATATGTAGTGATTGATGCTCAACATACACTATAATTATGTTCTGACTCGGCACCTATATTTCTTAGCATCCACTGTTTACTCGACACCTAAATCACTTGGCATGGTCTATCTTCTTGGTACTTAAGTGAATTGACACTCATTGCAACATGACATAGTCTAACATTTGTATGTTGTACTCGACATGCATTACTAGTTTAGCATGAACTAAGTAAATGGCTTAAGTGTGTTGACACTCACTTATCAAAACCAATTTGAGATCAACAAAATATAGTCATGAATGCAACATGTATAATACTCTATAATGCTTAGGATATTCCCCCAATGTAGTATCATTAACATTCATGCTAACAATCTCCCCCTTTGGCATTGATGGCGAGATAGATGAAAAACATCTAAGTTCCAAGAATACCAAACTATACTTTACTATTGTCTTCTTATCATATCCTCTACATCAATTTGAGATTTTCTATAATGTTGTGCTATTCTTCTTCTTCTTTTAGGATTGGTAGTAGTTGTTCACAGTAAACAACTTACAATACTTTCTGGTTGCATCTATGTACTTATGTGAATCTTTCTAAATCTACCTAAAGAGATAACTCTCTCCCATTTCTATCTAAAGAGGTGCTTCTCTTCTTATGTAAATTGACTCAATATATTTTTCATGTACATTCTCTCCCCCATTGACACTATTCAATACCAAATACCTAGAGTTCTTCATGACACAGTACATATCAGATACTCCCCCATACAGGAATCATCAACATTTAGTTAAGTCTAACCATGGTTCTCTGCACCACTAGACTGATGCACTCCTTGCATCAACTACTTTGAAGTAGGTAGGGGCATAACCCCTTGCATACCTCTTAGGTACTCAAAAGTATCTTTAGGCAAAAGATTTGTAAAGATATCTATAATCTGATCTTTAGTACTTACATACTCCAACCTTATTTCTTTCTCTGCTACCTTTTCTCTCAAAGCATGATACTTTAAGGATATGTGCTTTATCTTATAATGCAATAATGGATTCCTAGACATACTTAATATACTTGTGTTATCATAGTAAATGACAATAGGTTCTATAAACTCAATTCCAATATCCTTCAACATTTGTTTCATCCACATAACTTGATTATAGTTATTTTTTGCTACAACATACTCTAACTCAGTTGTATTCTGAGGTATACAATCATGTTTCTTTCTCAACCAAGAAACCAATATTCCTCCAAGAAAGAATGTTCCACTACTAGTGCTCTTTTTTTCATCTATACTGCCTACCTAATCTACATCAGTATATGCCCACAAGGTGAAATCACTTGATCTATTATACCATATTCCATAATTAAGTGTACCCTTCAAATATCTTAATATCCTCTTTACTACTACATAATGATACTCTTTTGGAATAGCTTTAAATCTTGCTACAATCCCAACTACATTAGTAATATCTAGTCTAGTGTGAGTTAGATATTGCAATCCTCCAATCATAGATATATACTTCTTCTGCTCAGCTATAGGTGTCTCATCTTTACTGGATAACTTGTGACTAGTTATCATGGGTGTACCAATAGGTTTACAACTTTCCAAGCCAAATATTTTCAAAAAATATTTCATATATTTAGTCTGTGAAATAAATATCCTATCTTTGTTCTACGCAATCTACAATCCTAGGAAAAACTTCATTTCTCCTATCATGCTCATTTCAAATTCATTTTTTATTTCTTTTGTAAACTTGTCACTTCATCATTTCCTCCAAATATTATATCATTCACAAATATTACAATGATAAATAGACCATAATCAGTTTTCCTCAAATACAAATTACCATCTGTTGTACCTTTCATAAATCTAAGCTTTGAGAAATAATTGTCAAACCTTGCATACTAGGTTCTAGGTGCCTACTTCAAACCATACAATGCTTTCTTTAGCCTGCATACAAAATATTTATCTTCTGTCAAAGGGAATCCATTAGGTTTCTCAATGTAGACTTCTTCTTCAAGTTCTCCATTAAGAAAATCTGACTTAACATCCATTTGATAAACCTTGAAATTCTTGCTTGCTGTATAAGCCAAGAACATCCTTACTACTTCTATTCTTTCCATGAGTGCATAGGTTTCTTTGTATTCTATGCCTTCTTGCTGTGAGTAACCTTTGTAAACAAGTTTGGCCTTGTTTCTCACAACTTCTCCTTGCTCATTCATCTTATTTCTGAATACCCATTTGGTTCCTATCACATTCTATCTAGGAACTAATTCCCATGTTTCATTCTTCACAATTTGATCTAATTCTTCTTTCATATCTTGCATCTAGTGATCATTCTTAGATGCCTCATCTATGCTCTTAGGTTCCACTTGAGAAATTAGACACAATTCCTGATTTACTTTGTTCCTTTTCATCACAGCTTTATCCTTGCTCCCAATTATTTTCTCTGGAGGGTGATTCTTTATCATGTTTATGTTGGAAGTAGGAGTTGACATCTCAACTTTGATCTCTTCCTTATGTTTAGATCTCTGTTCTTCTCTATGCTCAATAGATACTTCATTCTACAAATCTTTGTTAGTCTCAAAAAGAACTTCAACATTCTATCTAACAAATCAAGAATTATCCTCTTCTTCACCAGAATTATAATCTACCATCATCTCTTTAGTATCAAAGTTTTTATCAATCCTTACATTTGCATAGTAAACTATTTTCTTATTTCTATAGTTGAAACATCTATATGCTTTTCTTTTCAATGAGTAACTAAGAAATATACCTTCATCACTTCTAGGATCAAACTTACCTATATCATCATCTCTCTTTATGTAACACTTACTTCCAAATATTCTAAAATACTTGACTAATGGTGAGTGACCAAACCATAACTCATAGGGTATCTTGCTCATACCTTTTCTGATCTATACTCTATTCAAATTATATACTATAGCAATAACTAGTTCTCTCCAAAATGTCTTTGAGACATCATTCTCAAATAACATCGCTCTTACTACTTCTACTATTGACTTGTTCCTTCTTTAAGAAATATTATTCTATTTAGGTGTTCTCGGTGAAGATAACTATATTTTGATTCCATTCTCTTAACAGAACATGTTGAACTCTCTAGAAGTGAACTCTTCTCCTCTATCTGATCTTAAACACTTAGTCTTGACACCAGATTCATTTTCAACTCTATTCTTGAATATCTTAAATTTCTCAAAAGCTTCAGACTTCTCTTTAAGAAATGCTACCCACATCATCCTAGTGAAATCATCAAAAAAAATCATGAATTAACTTTCACCATAGAATCCTATGGTTCTTGTAAAACCACTCAGATCTATGTGAAAAATCTCTAGTTTCTCTATGGTAGAGAATTTATTGCTAGGAAAAGACACTTTCCTTTGCTTAGCCAAAATACATTCCTTGCATACAACATTAGTAGGCTTAATAATCTTAGGTAGATCTCTCACTGCAAATGTACTACTAACTTTCATAATATTATCAAAGTTTATATGAAAAAACACATCCCTTGTCTACCAACTATCCAACACTTAACAAATTATGTTTCAAACCATCAACAAAGTAAACATGGTCAGTTTTAGTTTTACAATCAAGAGTAATAGATTCAATCCCTGTAATATGAAAGGCTATATTGTAACCAACTCTAACAATACTTCCATCATGATTTTTGAACTTAACAAATTTGTTCATAGCACCAGTCATGTGATGTTAACATCCATTATCAATTATCCAATCTAATTTCTTCTCAAGTTGGGTAACTAGAGCTCTCTCTTCCCTAATTTCTATATCAAGGTTATCTTCCTTAATATCCACAAATCCTAATTCATCATCATTTTCACTCTGATCCTTTTCATTAGATTTTTTGTCCTCATTAGCATATAAAAAATTTGTATCCTTATCTCTTATAGGCTTAAATTTTCCTCTAAGCTTTTCCTCTCTTTTAGGACATTTAGATGCATAATGACCATATTCATCACAAGTCCAACATTTAAAGATTTTCTTACCATCTTTCTCTCTTCTTACTAGAAGTGATGTTCCTTCTTCAATCTTCTTATCTTCTTCATATCTACTATTGCTGTCAAAATCTCCTCTTGTGCTTGTAATTCTTGATAGATTAGGTCAAATGTGCATAGCATTGAAAGCTATCTCAACTCTAGCTAATTCTCTAGACTATCTCATTTTTGCTTCTATAGATTCTAATCTTCCAAGCAAAGTTTCCTTTGTGAAATATTTGGTGTAGGGCATTACTAGCTGAATTATTTGAGCTATTTTTTGGAATGGTGGTGATAAAATTTTCAAGATCTTTCATATAACCTCATCATCATGTTTAGTTCCACCAAGATATTGAATGCTTGCAATAATTTCTGATATTCTTCCTACATAATTTCTAATGGATTCACCTTCCATCATCTTAGTATCTTGAAATGCACAAATCTAACTTTGTAGTTTCATTCTTTCTGCATGGTCATCACCTTCAAAAGTAACTTCTAATACTTTCCAAATTTCATGAAAAGTTTGAAATTTCTTTACTTGATTGTATTCATTTTCTAGAAGAGCTGACAGTAGGGCTTCTTTGGCTCTCATGTTACACATGAATAGATCTCTTTCTCCCTCACTACATTCCTCTGGCTTTGATTCTTCAATAATTGCCTTCTTAGCTTTTGTCAAAAGCCAATAACCTAGACCCATGCACAATTGATGAGTCTTCATCTTTTCCTTCCAACTATCATAGTTGGCCCCATTGAATCTCAACCTATCTTTCCTGAACATATTTTTTATTGATCTCCCAAAGCTATTAAGCCTTATCTTCAAAGACTTGATGCTCTTATATGAATTGTTATAATATATAGTCCACTGATATAACTAAGAGGGGGGGCAGTGAATTAGTTATCCAACTTGCTGGCTCCTAATTTAACAGATTTAAAAATAACCAAGAAACTAGACTTATACATCTAAGGCTAGAAAATTCCTATAATGGATGCACTTGACTGCAATCTTGGGCCAACTATAAGGCATAACTCCTTCTTCACTTTAGACTTTGTAACGCCTAAGTGGGTTAACCTTGATGTTTTAATGTATGGTACTAGTGCAAATAAACATAAAATCTGAACCTATTAACAATAGATGAAAACCTTATATCTTTTGATACTTATGCAATAACATAGGAGTAAGCTAAGTGAGGGTTAATTCCTTTTAGTGCACTACAAAACATGGAAAATTGAACTGATTTGATTAAAATGATTTGTGCAAATGAACTTCATTTTAGCTTGCATATGATTTAGTGATCAGTGCCTTATCCATTACAACATAGAGTCACTACTAGTAGGATGACCTAACTTGATTGCCTTACAATTAAGTTTATCAACTAAAATCCCCAAACTCCATTCTTACTAGCATCCCCTCCATACACCTAGAAACCCTATCAAATCATTGAAGCATTTACTTAACTCCTTGACTTAAAAGAAATAGTAGGTTTGACACACAACTCATCCAAGTTGTCTTAAATTAAATGAACCTTATTCATTCAATTACAAAGTTAACAATATATGAAGAATTAGGAGATAGAATAAGAGAACACAGATAATTCATTGTAAATCCCCTTTTGTATTTGTCCTTAGAAAGACTGAATACATTAACTGGTAACATCAAATGAAACTCAGGATAATATTATATGATCTATCATCAATTTTCATTATCTTAGAGAAACAATACATGAAATGAACCCAAAAACCTGCACAAGAATGGATGCATGGCCTTCACAGCTAGAGCTCTTCTTAATAGAGAAGAAGTAAAACTAACCAACAACCAAAAAAGAAAGAAGAAAAGAAAGATATAGACAAGGAAAGAATTTCTAGATCTTCTCTGCAATTGCCATGTGTCCACTTGGAAAACTTCCCCAAGAAGTTAAAAACATCTCTCTAATATCTCCCAACAACTGGCAAATCAAATCCTCACTCATGTTACCTCCAAAGTTGAAAATATTCTTAGCATTTGATGGAAAATATAAATGATTTGGTAGGAAACAAAAAACACCAAATTTTCCACCAAATATACATCAAATTGCTAATTAGAAGCCAAATATTTCAACTAGGATCAAAATACCACATATTGGAACAATCAAACATGTCAAGTGTCACCACAACTAATATTTGCAACTAAAACACTTGTCAAAAACCATGGATTCATAGGAAGTACAAATCCCCCTGTAGCATGCACCAATAACCACCTGTGCAAAAAAAAACTCCAAAATTGGAAAGTTCATCTTCTGCCAAGTTCAACAATATATTGGAGTCCATATTTTAGGAAAAAATTGCCCCTCTAATAGATGTTCAAAGTTCTAGGCTCCAACTTCAGTTTTGCACATTAAAATGCAAAATATTTGAAAATTTTAAAAATACTATAGTATAAACTATAGGTTTCAAAATTATAACCTTGATTATTTTTTAAATGAATGGCCATTTCAAAAAAATGAATAAAATTTTAAAAAATAAAATTTTATTTCTCCTAAATCCACCCAGGTGTTAGATGTGTGCCACATGGCACCATACCATTGGTCTAACCTCAACACTTCATCACCATGTGTCCTCACTTGATTCACCCACACTGCCATGTCAGTGCCTAATCTTCTACCACATCAGTGCTGAGCCATCATGGCACAACATCTTCTTGCCATGTCACTATACTTATCATTTGAGCATCTTTGTTTGGTGACATAGCAACCATCATCCGATGGGGCCACATGTCTTCATCCAGTGCATTTGGTCTATCTTGATCTAGCTGGCTCCATGTCACTATCTCATTATGCATGTGGTTGATCAAAATTAACTCCTTCCTCCATCTGGCTAGGGTCCACCACGAGCTTGTTATTTTTGTCTTACAAAAGCTTGTGTCTTTCAAGACACTATGGCATTGTGTGCCTTAACATTTTAACAATTGAAAATCATCTAGCATGGGCAATGTGGGATAATTGCTTCTTTATCTTCCCTTTGCTCTATTCAAAACCAACACTGGTTTACTCTTTGTTGCTTGGGAGCCACTTCTGCATGAAGACATATGACACATGTATTCAATGTGAGAATGGATACATCAAGACCCACCGAGGGATCAAGTGCTTGTGATTGATAGTAGTAGCCCATGATTGAAGGTCTTGTTCTATCCTAGAAATGATGAGAAAGGCACTCCGTTACGACCCAACCCCCTATCCATATCTCTAAATCTCTTGGTCGTCCTCTATATAGCATCCTCAAGAGGTTTTTGTTTTTCAAGAACACAACCTGATGGGCACCCTTTCATTGTTTTCTAGGCAAATTATTTTCCATATGGAAAGAGACAATATCCTTGGGAAGAAAGGTGTCTCCAAATTCCCTAATCTCCAACATCTTCCCTTATCCAATCTTCTCTAGTAGCTTGGAGATGCAACATGTGATTCCCCTCCTAATTTAAGATGCCAAGGACCATCTTCTCTTAAAAATCTATAACTAGCCACTTTATCTACAACCAAGCATTGTCTAGAGAAAGTAGTTTGATCTTTGCACCCAATTCAAAAGCCATGAGATTCGATCTATGGCTGCTAGATTTAGAACCTACATGATGGTACTTATGTGGCCACACCCTCATATTTTGATCTTATCCCTTAAAGGAAAGAATTACCTTTAGAGAAAGGTCCAAATTACTTGCAAGATTAGGTACAAGATTTTCAAGTGCATAGAAAATCTCATCTTGGACAACACACCTATCCTCAATATGCTCTATTAGCTTCTAGGCCCTCTCCTTTAGAAAGCTCAATTCCTCATTTCCTTCAATTTGCATGTCTACTTTCACTATCACAACTTGCAATTCTCTCTTGCCATTGAGCTCCCATACATCTCAAACTAGTTCTCCCCTATCATTGGCTTTCTGCTCTATGATCCTTCATTGGGTCCCAAGTGAATCTGCAACTTATCATTTCAAATTGATTTACACCCACCATGTTTTCATAGAAGTAAAGGAATTTACATTGTGATTAGTGAATAAGAGGTTGTGAGTATGCATCCTTCCATCCATAACAATGTATTATATCATGTAATATATCTCGGGTTTCATTTAGTGTTACTAGTTAATGTATTCAATTAATTTTGTGTGTAGTATCCATACCTAAGAACCTATGTTTCTAATTTTTTGTTGTTTCAATATGTTTTGACTAGGTTTTGAATCCCTCAGAGTCAGTCATTTATTATTGTCATGCTGATGAAAATTGTTCTAAATTATAGAAGGACTTGTTTGACTTGTTATAACTCTGACCTAGTTAAAAAAATGAGATAATTCCTTTTGCATTGCATTTTAGAGGTTAGAGACTTGTTATGTTTCAATTTTGAGCTTACAAAGAATCCGTTTGATCAGTTTTTTAACATGGTTCCAAATGCAATTTGTAAAGTTCTACTAGTGTTATAAAATGTAGATTGGTCAGTAACCTTGTTCAGGATGTCATATCTTTGAATTCATAATAGGTGAGATCAAATGGATTGTACCATTGTGTTCTACTCTAAAAATACTTTAATTGTGCTAGTTTGAAAGTTTTAATGAATCCATCTACACACTTTCCCAAGTCCATTCTGTTTACAAAAACTATTTTTTTGCTAGTGTTTTGAGTCTACAAATTTGAGGAGCCCACTTTAACCACTTTCCAAATTTGCATAGTTATTTCTCATCAGCCTAGATAATAAATTCATATCATCCTCATGACAATGAACCAATGACCCAGTTTTTGTACCCCCAAGTGTTAGTTTGCCCAATTTTTGAAGCCAAAATAGAACACAATTTATTGTTTACTAATGTGTTTTCTTGCAGGCAGTTCTGAGAAGGCAACTTTGATAGCTAATATCTTTTCACTAAGAATTCATCATGAGACCAGATTTGACAAGGTAAGAGAATGTGGAACAAAGAATTAATATGTCCTATCTTAGAGCCCAGTTAGGTGTTTTGGTCAATTTTTAAGGCTACTCAAAGGACCCCTCGGTAGTAAATTGACACTTGGTAGTAAAGAGCTAAAGATGAGTTTTAAAATTTGAAAAAATGATGTAGATGGTTTCAAGTCAAAGTCAGATATTCATCAGATCATTTTGGAATGTCAGTCATTCAAAAACAAATTTTTTTTTAGCCAGTCCCACTTTGGGGCTTGACTAATTGCATCAGATTGATAAGATATGGGGGAATGAAGGTTTTTTAAAAAGATGTGTAATGATTCTTTCCATGTTGATGTTTCTTTTCAAATGTGACTTCTTCCTCCATATGTTAACACTGCTTGCTTCCCATGTATCTTGCATGACTGCCATTAGTAACCATGAAAGAGATTTTCCAAGGAGTAAATCAATATATGAGAGCATAGACTCTAATGGAGAATGGGGTGTTGCTTATGAGAGATATTTTCTTATGGCAACACAAATAGAGGACAAACCATGATACTCAATGAGTCAAGGCCTAATACATTTCACTATTATATCTATCGAGCATGACTTGGTTTCTAGACCCATGTATTCAAGTATAAAAGAGGGATTGATACACAATAATGTAGATGCCAAATTTGTTACAGCCAATGAACCACTTCTTCCCAAGTACCAAGTGGATTTGGTGTTGTGGGGTCATGTACTTCACAACTATGAGAGAACTTGTGCTCTATACAACAATAATTGTAATGCTCTCCCTTACAAGGACGTGGACTGAGTGGATGTTTATCACACCATGAATTACAACACACCCGTTCATGTCATTATTGGGATGGCTGGATTTTCTGTTGATTAATTTGACTCCAACCCATCAAAGTGGAGTTTGGTATGTTTCTCCAAATTTGGATAAAAAGGACAACATAGTTTCATGGCACAAGTAGCCATGTATTGAATTCGAAAATCATGTTCAACAATTTAAAAAGGGGTGGTTGGAAATGAATTGTTACATTAAGTTTTTGCATCTTTTTGTTCTTGAAGGTCGTGTTATTGTTGTTGAGAAGCAAGGAAACTATGTAGCCTCATCAACTCTTTTTCAACTCTAATAGCTATTACTTCTTCTCAAACTAAGAGCCTAAGCCTTTATGAGCATAACAGTTAGACTTTCCCACCAACCCAAATTGGTACTTTCTTGATAGATTCGACAATGTGACCATTGATTGCATCATATTTGAAACTTATCAAAATTCAACTCAAATGCGACAAACCATCCATCTATAGAAAGGTGTGGAATGCCATAAGATGGTGGGGATTTGTGGAAGCCACTATTGGAAAATAGTATGGAGTGCAGGAGCTGCTATATTTCATGTTTAAATTTTCACTTTGTGCCAGGAGATTTTCACATGAAAGGATGTAGGGGTGTCCATGCTAGAAAATCCTCTTGTAAGAAGTAGATGTTTACTAGTTTTGATAAAAAGTGTTGTCATGTGGGGATTAGCTCTCCATCCTCACATGCTCAAGATTCTCCAAGTTAAAATTCACCTATACATGAAGCGATCTAACCAAAAAATGGGGGACCAATATGGAGGGGATGGTTTGCAGCTTGACTGGGAAGAATATGCTCAAGGTTATGTGGATTAAAGATGTAACACCAGGAAGCCAACCATAAAAGTATATTTCAAAAATGTTGAATGTCGTATAATGAGTACCTGGAGTTGAATCATGCACATAAATATCCATTGGAAGTTTTAGTCCCACACTGAGTGGGTGGAGGTTTCTTTTAACATTTAAGTACTTTTGCACTAACACTATAAGTGTCTTAAAAGATGTCTATCTCTTGAAGGAAAAGCTTATGCCTGTGGGACTTGGATTGCCATATGGTCATTGATGTTAGCAAATTTTGACTAAAATGTGCTAGGCTAGATGCTGACATGGAAACTTGAGTACTAATCTAGTGATGACACATGGTAGGAGGACCTTGGACATGGCACAAAAATTAAGGCACTAATGCATCAGTCTTAAATCAGAGGCATAGGACAGTGACATGTGGTAGATCGAATGGTGCTCACCATGTTGCTAAAGGAAAGATGCTCGAATGATAACCATGTGATATGGAAACTAGTTGATGAGGAGGTGACATGGTGATGACATGGATCAATAATGTGGTAGGCTGATATGGCATGATGATTGGATGCTGACAAGGATCAAGATGACACATGTCACATGGTTGGTATATCGCAATGACATAGCATGATGCTAACTCATCATGCGACATGGGAACTAGTAACATGGCAAAAATGTGGCAGCGACATGGTAGATGTTAGATGAATTTGTAGGAATCAAACAATCTAGTGATGACATGTGGTAGCATTGGTCAAACAAGTTTGACTTGGATGGAGAAAAGGAGGGAAAAATCAAAGGCATGAAAAGTTAAATTTTTAATGTTTTCTCTTAGAAAATCACGTGTAGCTGGAGTTTTAAATAAAGTTTGAATTTATGCTATAGTTAAAACTTTATAAAAAGTCAAATATATACCAAAATCCAATATGAAAGCCTAAAAGGACCCTGATTTTCAAACTAAGATTCTGGGCATTTCTGATTAGCTAATATAATACTATTATATATCGCCAGAATTGAGAGAAAATAAAATTTCCATCTCTAGAGTTTATTTTTGTATAGGAGCTCACTAGTTTGTGTTATGCAAGGATTTGTCTCAGGTGCCCAGTTTTGAGTTTAATTCAGTTGAGGCAGTTCAAATTGGATTCTCAGTGAAATGATGAACTGAATGAACATAAAAGGTAGCATGAATGTAGTTATGGGTTTTGTGACATCCTAATTAGTTAAACCAAGGTATCATAAGAATTTTATGATGTATTTCAAATATTTTAATAACTGAAGGGTTTTTCATCACTGAGGAAAAGATATTTCGAGTTTGTTACAAAATAATGATGAAAACCAAATAAGTTCTTATGGGTAGAAAGAGGAGAGAGGTTTTACAAAAAAAAGGAATGAGGATTCAAGTGGACATATGTCACTCTAAGATGACATCCAGGATTCCATTCTTCTTCTATATCTTTCCCTTTCTAATCCATTATAAGGGTTCTAGTTTTGGAGAAAATTTCTCACTGCTATGATACCTGGTTGGCAATTTTTAGTGTGAGACCACATGGTTGGTTCCAGAACTATGATTCCACCATATTCTTCAGCATATTTATCTTGTGTAAATAGTAGTAGTGAAGATATATTAGCTAGTTCTGATCTATTTAGTGGTTTTGTGAGTTGTTTTACATGCATCTAAATGTATAGTTTCAAAGAAATGAATACAAATGAGCAAGAATCTCTTAGTTTCATTTTGATTCTTGTCTCCTATCTCTCTAATCTGTAATCTTATGTGGTTTAGGGACAAGGAACTAAGACCTATTTACATCCCCTTAAGATTGTATGTCTAATATATTTTTCTATTGGAACAGAGGGCTAAGTAAATGCTTGATGTATTTGATAGGGTTGTTGGTTATTTGAGAAGGATACTTCATAAGAATGATGTCTTTATGAACCCCATGTTGGATACAATTGATTAATTTTATTTTGTCTTTGATGTTACACAAATGTCATATTAGTTTATGTTAGTGTATGTCGAGCTCACTCGGACAGTGAAGACAGTTCTCTGTGTCTACCAAGCATTCCTGTGTTTTCCTAGTTGAATGGAACTAGTGCTAACTGAGCTCACTTAGTTTCCAAAGGATTTTCATGAGTTTCTTGTGTTAACCAAACTTCCATTGGTGAACAAAGGAAATCATTTTTGAGTTAGTATTGACCAAGCTATGTAATATGAATCAAGTTTCATAGTATTCGCTAAGTCACCAATACAGACCAAGTTCAAGACTACTTGAAATTGATCAGTTTGAACTAAGCCTCTACATCTACTGAGTGCATGATGATGCCAAGTATTAACAATAGATGTCATGTATCCAAACCTCACTGAGCCAGTCTTCAGAACCTGAGTGTTTACACTTTGGCCGACTTTGTGATTTTGTGTAAACTTGTATTCTAGCCAACTAAGGTGATAAATGTGTATTATTCTAAGTTACATTTGAGCCAACTTGACAATCTAAAGAGTATAAATAAAAGGTCAAGTTATGATTTCAAAGTGTGGGATGCAAGTTGAATAAGTTGAAAGAGATAAGAAGAAAGGAAGCGAACTTGAAGGATAAGCAGATATCCTTGTGGAGCAAAAAAGTGTTATTCAACTAGGAAGGATCAAGTATGAACTAGAATTTAGAGATTTGTAATCAGCAATTCAGTTGCATCAAAATTAGGTCATTTCATTGTTACTTTTTAACCATTGTAGCAGTGATCTAAAATCTCTTAACAAAGTTGGTTTAACAACCATTTTTAAATCCTCTAACAAGGTGGCAATTTTATTAAATTGTTTCAAGACCTCTTACTAGGCCACTCCTAACAAGGTGATCAAATCCTCTAATAGGGTCACACCTAATAGTGTATTTTTTAACCTTTAATAGGGTTGGCTCCTAACATTGCTAACTTCAGAAGAGTGAAAAATAGTAACTAGTTACATTGGTGGTTTTTCCCAAATTGGGTTTCCACGTTAAATTCTAGTGTCTCATGTGTTCATGCTATTTACTTTGATGTGTTTGCAACTAAGTTAAAGTAATAGAAATCAAATATAATATCTAAAGATTTGCATGTTAATTTTTACCGAACAAACATAGTGTTTACTAAGTTACAACATTTTCTTTGTTTGCCAAGCATGAGTAGTATTTAGTTTTCTAGAGTTTGTTTTTGTATTGACATCTAAGGGATCTGGGATTTATTTTAGTAGTAACTGATTCACCCCTCCCCTCTCAATTACTCCTCTTATAATTCCAACAATTGGTATCAAATATTTTGGTGCTTGTAAAGAAGGTTTCAAGGACCTAAGCTAAATATCAGGATGTCTTATAGAAGAGAGATTCCTAAGCTAAATAGAGACAACTTCGTAGAATGACAAGGATTAATGAGACTACATCTGGATAGTATCAATGATTTAGGTTGCAAATATCTTGATGTTGAATACAAGACTCCCATTGGAACATTAACAATTGAAGATATTGCTAAAAAGAAGAGCCATAAAATTATGATGATTGATATTGCATCTACTCTTAGTTATGCTAAATTTGATGAGGTAAAGGACTGGAAAACTACTTTTGAAATGTGGAACAAACTAAAAGATATCTATGGAGGAGATGACAATGTAAAAAGAGAAAAAGCTAAAAGACTTAGAGGAAAATTTGATCAAATGAAAATGAGAGAAGATGAAAACATTGCAAAATATGTGGAAATAATCAAGGCTAGTGTAAGTGCAATCAAAGCATATGGAGGAGACATCAAAGAAGAAACTATTGTAAGTAAAGTGCTTAGAAGTCTTCTTCCCATTTATGCAAATAGAGTATCTGCTATTCAAGAAATGAGATGTCATCCAACTTGTAAAATGTCATTGGATCCTCTAGCTAGAAGATTGACAACTTTTGAGTTAGATGAATTTGATAACTATGTTCCTACTTCAAATAATATTGAGTCTACTTTTGAAGCTAAACTTTCACTCAAGACAAGAGGCAAAAGATCAAAATCCAATCAATTAGGATGTCAAGAAGATGGAACATCAAAAGAAAGTTTAGATAGTGATATTGAAGTTGTTGAAGCCCTACTTGCAAGGAAAAAATCCAAAGGTAGAGGAAAGTACAAAGGTAAAGTTCCTCTAATCTACTTTTCTTATGAAGAAACTAGTCACATTGTTGCTAGGTGTCCAAATATAGAAAACAAAGATGTAAAGAAAAGTCATAAGTACAAAGGCAAGAAGGATTTCAAGAACTATGAGAACCACAAGGACAAAGGTAAGAAATCTTTTTTTATGGCTAAAGATTTTGATAATAGTGAAGATGAAATGGTATATATTGTTGTAAAGGATGAATCTGATGATGAAGGAGATAAGATGGCACTTTTCTCTCATTTTAGAAAAGATGATACATGGATTATTGACAGTCACTACTCTCATTATATGATTGGAGATAAAAATATTAATTTGAAAATATGGAACCTTATGATGGAGGCAGTGCAAGATTTGGAAACAATGAACCTTGTTGCATAAAAGGTAAAGAGTGTATCTCATTAACCAATGAACTTCTATGTGACAATGCTTATTGGGTTGAAGGATTGAAACATAATATACTAAGCAAAGCATACAAATGTCTAAATTTATCCACTTACAAAATCATAGAAAGTGCACATGTGAGAATTGATGAGTTTGCATAAAAGACTGAAGAAGAAAGTGAAAATGAGCCAGAAGATTATAGAAGATTTTTCTACTATGAACCCGATACATTTCCAAACACATTTGACAAAAAGGGTACTTAATCTCCCAAGCTCTCCAAGTCTCCAACAATTACCAAGTTGTAGGAAGTGCAAACTGAGTTAGAAGAACCCGAGTCACATTCAGAGGCTACCAAGCTAGTTCATACTGAGTCTAAAGAACCCAAACCACAAATAGATGGACCTAAGCCTGAAGTTGAGATTCAAAATGAAGACATCACAATTCATTCAAAAATCAAAGAACTTGTATTGGCTAAATATGTTAGAAGGAATCATGCACCAAATCAAATCATTGGTGAAAAATCAGATGGAACAATAACAAGAAGCAAACTAAAACGTACATGTTTACTTGCTGAATTTGAACCTAGAAGTGTTAAAGATGCACTAGAGAATGAAAGCTAGATTGAGGCCATGAATGAAGAAATAGAACAGATTGAAAAGAATAAAAATTGGACTCTTGTTCCTAGGCCAAAAGATAAGAATGTAATTGGTACAAAAATGGGTATTCAGAAATAAGTTGAATGAAGATGAAAAAGTGTCAAGAAACAAAGCAAGATTGGTATGCAAAGGGTATTCTCAAGAAGAAGGTATTGATTAGGGTGAGAATTTTTCTCCTGTTGCAAGATTAGAATGTGTTAGGAATTTACTTGCATATGTAGAAGAAAGAGGATTTAAAGTGTATCAAATGGATGTTAAATCTACATTCTTAAATGTAATTCTTGATGAAGAAGTCTACATTGAACAACCAAAAGGTTTTGTAGATCCCAGTAAAAGAGACATGGTTTGCAAACTACACAAAGCCCTATATGGTCTCAAACAAGCTCTTAGAGCCTAGTATGAAAGACTACATGACTATTTGATACAGATTGGTTTTCAAAGAACAAATATTAACAATAGCCTATACATTAAGGAAGGACCAGATAAGAAGATTGTGTTGGCAAAAATATTTGTGGATGATACTCTATTTACAGGAAATGATGAATTATGCAAGGCATTCTCAAAACAAATGAATAAATAATTTGAGATGTCCATGTTTGGTAAAATAAAATTCTTTGTTGGATTGCAAATACAACAAAACAAGAATGGTATCTATATCACTCAATCTAAGTACATCAAAGAGATACTCAAGAAGTTTGGAATGGAGAATTCAAAACTAGTTAAAACCCCCATATGTACTGGACCTAAGCTTACCAAAGATGATGACTCCAAAGAAGTAGATCAGACCTTATACAAATCAATGATTGGGAAATTATAGTATCTAGTACATACAAGTCATGATATTGCCTTAGCAGTTGGGATAGTGGCAAGATTGTTAGCTAAACCAAAAGAAAACCACATGATGGAAATCAAAAGAATCTTGAGATATTTGAAAGGTAATGAAGACTATGGATTATGGTACAAACTTGGAGGCAACCTTGACCTAAAAGTATTTACTAATGCTGATTGGGTAGGAAATCTTGATGACAAAAAGAGCACTGGTGGTGGAGCATTCTTTCTTGCCAAAAGGTTGGTATCTTAGACAAGCAAGAAGCAAAATTGCACATCCCAATCCACAGCAAAAGAAAAATATATAGCAACAATAGAAAATTGCTCTAACATTGTTTGGTTCAAATAGTTGTTGGAAAGAATGAAGGATGAAATCAAAGAGCCAATAGTGATGTATTGTGATAACGCTAGTGTAATCAACATATCAAAGAATCCAATGATTCATTCCAAAACAAAGCACATTTCTATAAAATATCACTTTGTACCATAATTGGTGTAGGATAAAGAAATCATATTGGAAAATGTGCATACAAAAGAGAAAATTGTAGACATATTCACAAAGCCATTACCTAAGGATGCATTTTTGTATCTAAGAGGTAAGCTAGGGGTTATTCTCCTATCAAAAGCTCACTAAATAAAGTTTAGTGATGCATCAACCAAAGCATGTTGAAAATCAATTAGTTGATGCAGAATGATCAAGGGCTCATTGCAAATGAATCAGTACTTAAGGTACATTGATATTAATAGAAATATTGTCTTTGGCATGTTTTATCAAAGAGGGAGAAGTTATATTGTGTCATATCTCATAAGAAATTTCTCTAAGAGGGAGAAGTCTACAATAAGAGGGAGAAGTTTTCTATCATAGAAAATTTATGAAGTAAAGGAGTTCTCTGACAGAGGAGGAAATCTAAAGATAGGAAAAGAGCTCACATTGATGAAGGGAGTTCTCATGTTGAGAATCAAAATGAAACTAAGGATATGTTCCTTACTTGATTCTTGCTCTAGAAATTTCATTGTGCTATGACATGTTGTGTTTCCATCAATGCCAAAGAAGGAGATTGTTGAATACAATTGATTAATTGTGTGTTGTCATTAATGTTACACAAAAGTCATATTAGTTTCTATCAGTGTATGTCTAGCTCACTCGAATAGTGAAGATAGTTCTCTGTGTCTACCGAGTGTTCCTATGTTTTCTTAGGTGAATGGAACTAGTGCTAATCAAGCTCACTCAGTTGCCAAAGGATTTTCACAATTTTGCAGTGTTAACCAAACTTTTGTTGGTTAACAAAGGAAATTGTTTCTAAGTCAATATTGACCAAGCTATGTAATATGAATCAAGTTTCATAGTATTTGTTGAGTCACCAATATAGATCAAGTTCAAGACTACTTGAAAGTGATCAATATGAACCAAGCCTCTACATCTACCAAGTGTATGATGATGCCAAGTATTGACAATGGATGTTGTGTATCCAAACCTCACCAATCCAGTCTTTAGAACTCGAGTGTCTACACTTTGGCTAACTTTGTAATTTTGTATAAACTTATATTCTAGCTGACTAAGGTGATAAATGTTGATTATTCTAAGTTACAATTGAGCCAACTTGACAATGTGAATATTATAAATAAAAGGTCAAGTTGTGATTTCAAAGTGTGGGATGCAAGTTGAATAAGTTGAAAGAAATAAGAAGAGAGGAAGTGAAATTGAAGGATAAGTAGATATCTTTGTGGAGAAGATGAGTGTTATTCGATTAGGAAGGATCAAGTATGAACTAGAACATAGATTCGTAATCAGCAACTCAATTGCTTCACAATCAGGTCATTTCATTGTTACTTTTTAACCATCGTAGTAGTGATCTAAAATCTCTTAACAGAGTTGGTTTAACAACCATTTGTAAATCCTCTAACAAGGGGGAAATTCCATTGAATTGTTTCAAGACCTCTTACTGAGCCACTCCTAATAGGGTGATCAAATCCTCTAATAGGGTCACACCTAACAATGTGTTTTGTAACCTTTAATAGGGTTGGCTCCTAATAGGGCTCACTTCAAAAGAGTGAAAAATAGTAACTAGTTACATTGGTGGTTTTTCCCAAATTGGGTTTCCATGTTAAATTCTAGTGTCTCATGTGTTCATGCTATTTAATTTTATGTGTTTGCAACTAAGTTAAAGTAATAGTAATCATAGATAATATCTAAAGATTTGCATCTTAATGTTTACTGAGAAAACATGTTGTTTACCAAGTTACACCATTTTCTTTGTTTGTCGAGCATTAGTAGTATTCAGATTTCTAGAGTTTTTTTTTTATACTAACATCTAAGGGATCTAGGATTTATTTTAGTAGTAACTGATTCACCCCTCCCCTCTCAATTACTCCTCTTATATTTCCAACACACTGATGTCTGAATCACAAGGTGATAGGATAGATCTAATATCTTGGTGTATGAAATATGTCATTGGTATCACAGATGTATGTGTTTAATTTGTGAAATTAGCCAATAGATAAGGCATTGATTAGCTACAAGATCTACTTGTTCTTACTATTGCATATTTGGGGTCTTGCTTAAATCAACATCATTAATCAAATATTTTTCCCTTTAATGTTGAAGAATTGAAAAGGATGCACTCACTTAGCTTAGCAATTTCTTAGGCCATGTTATTAGCTATTCCATGTCTAAGATCTCTACATAAGTGTTAGAAGATTAAGGTTTTTATTTTCTTTTTTTAGATTCAGTGTATGCTTTTGACAATTGGTACCATATGAAGAATCTAAAAGTCCACCTACCTAGGTTTTGTAGAGCCTAAAGTAGAAGAAGGGTCTAGCCTTATAGTTGGCCCAATGTCTGAAAGGGTATGTTGAAGGTGGGAAGTAGCTTCCCCTAGATGTATCTTTTTCTCATCAAGGTAATTTGGAACCATGTTGTTTCAAAACACCAACACAACTATCATTACAAGCAATACTTTTAAACAAACTTAACAAAGTGAGCAATATAAACTAAAACCACAACAAAATAATCATACATAATTAACACCAGATATGTGAACTAGGGAAACCCTTGATTAGAGGGAAAACCCCGATGGGGATGGTACCCACTAGATGATGTACTAATATAAATATTTCTTGTTAGAGGATAGACCTTGTTAGGAATCTGTTACAACATTTAGTACATATGATTCCTTGTTAGGAGTCTTTGAAACCCTATTAGGAGATTCCAATCTTGTTAGGAGTTGTGCCAACCCTATTAGGAGTTGTGAAAGATAGTTGGACCCACTACCCAAACAACTTCAAGGTTAAGATCAAAGAACCCACTATCCAAATGATCTCTATATTATTCCTTGAAAAATAATAGAACTAAAATGTACTTCCTTCCTCTATCATTTTCCTATCAGCTGAACTTCTGCTTCTTTAGATCTTGTGACCAGATCTTATACTATACATCGAATGATCCCTTGAATCACTTACACACATTCAACAAGCATTCTGCTCCTTGCACTATGCACTAATACTTCACATTCCATTTGATCCTTTGAATTCAAGTCCATTTACAAACACATAACACATCTTTCCTTTATACCATATCTTCATAATAATTCCTTGAGTCAGCCTTAGGGCTTTCCCAATTAATTAAATAAGATCATTAATTAATTCACAATTACAATAATGTTGCTAGCTCATAGTCTATACCAAACTTTACATGTGTGAAATCACGTCTTATGTACACTCTAGCATCATCACATGATCATCCTCTATCACTATTATCTATGCATCACCTTCATTACATCTTAGATGAAAGATAGCGATAGATCATCAAAAATCTATTTTCCAATGCTCTATTTCTGTACGACTTCTACTAAAATATGTTTAACTTTTGTACAACATCGAATCAAATTTAGTCCTTTAAACCACATCATCAAGACAACCTCAGGAACATGTCCTCCACTACACACCATCTAAACCTTCCTTGGCTCCTACACATACTAAGATTACTTATTACTATTCTTCTAGTCTTAATGGAATTACTGCTATGTTAGCATCAAAGACAAATACAGTCATGAATGCAACATGTCAAAAGTCTACAATGCTTAGGATACTCCCCCAATGTAGTATCATCAGCATTCGTGCTAACATTGACACATAAGATTATGTGCACTTAGGTATATGATCCATGATATGTCTCTAATATGTAGCCAAGAGTGACAAATATGGAAATAATAAACAAGTGTTTTTCAATACAAACAATCAAATAGATAACTGTAAAACAAAAAGAATAAATTGTATATATATATATATATATATATATATATATATATATATATATATATATATATATATATATATATGGGTGATGCAAGATTGACAATAACCCAAGGATTCTCCTATATCAAACACCCAAGGTGAAAAAGATATGTTTCATAAGGACTTATGAACATCATCCAAAACATAAACCTCATGCTCATTCTTAATCCATAAATCCTCTTCATCGATCAACATAGAAGTTTGTCCCAACTTACTATTGCAAGTAACTATATCATCAACAATCTCAAATCTACTATTATCACTCTAACTACCAGGATCAAGTGAATCATACATGTTTCACGCGTTCATTTTATTACAATTTTTCTTTCTTTTACCTCTTCTCTTAATCAAAAGATTAGGTAACTTCAAACTAGACTATTTATCATTAGCAACCGCTTCAATCATAGGTTCCACTATTTTCAAACTTAAAGTCTTGAAAACACTTAGGTTCTTTACTTTGACAACTTCCACATCCTTCAAAGGAATCTAAACAAATTTTTTACCATCCTTTTCAACTGTAATAGTATTATTTCTGAAACCATGTATAGATGCTCTACCAAATTGCCAAGCTCTTCCAACTAAATCATTACAAGCACTCATATCTACTACATCACAGTGTATAAGGCTTCATCCTTAAAAGTACCAATAGGGAGCTTCAAGAGGAACTCTTATTCTTTGGAAAAAGTCCCTCTTTTCTAGATTTGTACTAAATGAAAGTAAGCATTTCATGGTGGTCAAAATGACTGACTTATTCTAGAATTCTGAATGGTACGTTGTTAATATCTATGCCTCGAATACTAAGAATTCTAGGAAAAAAGTTTGGACTACCATATCTAATATTAAGAGTAAAGAATAGAATGGAAGGTGAATCTTTATGGGTGATTTTAATGTTCCTCTCTATGACCAAGAGAAAAAATGAGGCAATGCTAGTCAGCTTGATTGGAGGTTAGATTTATTGGAATTTATTAATAATGAGGGGCTTATGGATATGGATCTCCATGGTATAGAGTTCACTTGGACAAACAAAAGGGTTGGCAATGAATGTATTCAAGCTCTATTGGATAGGGCCCTAATATCTCCAAACTAGACCAATGAATTCATTTGTAAATTGAGGCTTCTCAGAATGTTGGATCAAACCATTTTCCTTTGATTTTTAATGCTATTAAGGAAAATTCTAAGAAAAATTATCTGTTTAGATTTGAAAAAATGTGGATGCAACATCCACATTTTAAAAGCGAACTGAAGGAATGGTGGAACATTGAAGTTGATGGAACTACTCTTTATAAAGTGGCTACTAAACTTAGAAATGTTAAAAAGGAGGCTAGAATCTAAAAATAAAGATTTTTTGGGAACATTTCTGAGATCAAACCTAAAATTAAGGAAGAGTTAAAAATTATATAGGATAGGATAAAGAAGGAAGGGTATAATCCTAATCTAGTCAAAGAAGAAAATGGTAAACTTGCTAGGTATCATGATATTGTCACTAAGGAGGAAATCTATTGGAGGTAGAGGTCCAAACTTGTCTTGTTGAAGGAAGGGGATAAAAATGTCGAGTTCTTTCACATTTTTTCTATGAAGCACAGAGCTAAAATTCACATCTCTAAATTAATAATAGATGGTAGGAAAATTAGTGAGGAAAAGGATATTTTGAAGAAACTAGTTTCTTTCTTTGCTTCCTTGATGACTGCTAATCCTAACATTGATCCTCTTAACCAAGATGAAATTCTTAGAGTCACTCCCTCTTTGGTTTCTAGAGATCAAAACAAGATGCTGGCAGCCATTCCAAATGATAAGGAGATTCATCAGGTTGTTTGCTCCTTAGGGGGGGGAAAATGTCCTTTTTAAGATGGATTTCCTATGTTCTTTTTCCAAATTGTGTGGAATCTGGTCGGGAAGGATGTTTGTTGTGCTATCAAAGAGTTCTTTAGGGCAAAAAGAATGCTAAAAGAGGTTAATTCTACCTTTCTCTACCTTATCCCTAAAATGGTGGGTGCTGACTCTCCAAACCAATTTAGGTGTATAAGTTTATGCAACTCCTTTTAAAAAATCATTTCTAAGGTCCTCACTTCTAGACTATTATTGGTGCTTCCAAATATTATTGTTGAACAATAGAATGGCTTCATTCTGGGTAGACAAATTTTGAACTCTGTCATTGTTGTGCATGAGAATATCCATTCTTTATCTCATTCTAATAATTAGGGATTCATTATGAAAATTGATGTTGCAAAAGCCTATGATAGAGTGGAGTTGACCTTCCTTGAAAAGGTATTATTGGCTTTTGGTTTCAATTCTAATATTGTGAGGATGGTTCTTTAACTCATATCTACTTCTTTGATTGTTGTTTTAGTTAATGGGTGTCCTTCTACTTTTTAAAATCCCTCTAGAGGTTTGAGGCAAGGAGACCCTTTATCCCCTATTCTCTTCACCATTATGGCTAATTTCTTAGGAAGGTATATTGGGAAATTGGTTCTGGTTGGAGACATTAAGGGTTTACCACCCTCTTCCCCGACCCTTATCTATTCTCATGGTCAGTTTGTAGATGACACTATTTTTATGGTCAAAGATAATGTAAGGGAAGCCAGGAATCTAAAAAAAGCTCTTAACCTCTACTCCTTGGCCTCAAGGTAGTTGATTAACTAGAATAAAAGTTGTTTTTTCTTTATGAATAACCCAGTGTCTCAGCAAACTAAAATTGCTAGAATTATTGGTTGTTCCATTGGTTCCTTTCCTTATTCTTACCTAGGCCTCCCCTTGGGGCGTAATGCCCCTAAATCCTTTTGGGAAGACATTATCAAAAAAATTTCTATGAAACTTTCTGGATGGAAGGGAAATCTATTGAGTTAAGCTGGTAAAGTTACTCTTCTCAAAGCTTGCCTTTAAAGTATTCCTACTTATGCCTTCAACTTTTTCAAAATTCTTACAAAATATGATAACTCCCTTGACAAAATCCAAAGGAACTTTTTTTGGTCTGGCTCTGAGGAGAAGAAGAGAATGGTTCTAATTTCTTCGAACTAGATTTTTAAGCCAATATGAGATGGAGGATTAGGAATAAGGACTATCTGAAGTATGAATAAAGCTCTTCTTGTGAAGCAAGAATGGAGAGTGTATCATGATAATAAGGAATGGAGCTCAATATGGAAACATAAATATTTGTATAATGCCCCTTCTCTTTCTAATTTCTTTATGTATCCTAATGTTATTTCCCCTTCTGCTATATGGGGGGCAGTGCAAGGTGCTAAGAATATCTTAAGTGAAGGATGCTCATGGAAAGCTAGAAATGGGCAGAAGATTAGGTTCTAGGAACATTCTTAGATTTTGGATCATCCACTGATAGATGATTTTGAGGATATGAATTGCATTGAACAATGCAAGTAGTTATGTGAGAAAGTATTGGCTCAATAATAGTTGAGTCAACCTTACAAACATTAGCTAGGACTTCAATAGCATCTAGATAATGCTGAATGCTTACTATTTGTATCCATATAAGGAGGACAGAATGATATGGAGGAATGATGGTAATGGGAATTTTAAAGTCTCCTCTATATTTAGATCTAAAGAAAATGGGGCTAGTCCATTATGGTCTAAAGCCTAGATAAAACATCTAACTCCCAAGATCAGTATCTTTTACTAGATTCTATTGTAGAATAAAATTTTGACCTAGGACCATCTACAAAAAAGAGGGATAAATGCAGTTAACCATTGTTGTCTATGCAAGAAAGATTTGGAGGATAGGGATCACTTATTTTTGAATTGTAATTATAGCCAAAATGTGTGGAACTACATCCACATTTTTTGGAATATTGCTTGGGTGCATCATTATAAAATTGAGCACTATTTCTAGAGTTGGATTTGCCTAACTAAGGACAGTAATGTGGAATTTCTATGGAATATTACTCTCTCTCATTTGTGGTGAGGAATCTAGAAAGAAAGGAATAATAGAATTTTCAGAGAGAAAGAAACGCCTTATTGGGTCCTTGGTCAAAACATCATTGGTGCTATAAAGGAAAACTTTAAAGCTTAGAAAAATGTCCCTAATGGTTTCTTGATTGATAATCCAACACAAAATACTGGTCCTAAAAATAAAGTGGAGGATAAAAGATCAAATGTAAAATAGAAGGCCCTTCCGAGGGATTGGATAAAGGGGAACTTTGATGGGGCTACTAAGGGCAACCCTAAAAAAGCATGGCGTGGAAGAATTATAAGGGATCACATAGCTAATGCTATTGATGCTATAGCTATTCTTATTGGTATTTCTACCAGTCATAGAGCTGAAGCTATAGCTACCCTTGATACCATGAGACTGGCTGTGAAAATTGGAAACATGTATCTTTGGATGGAAGGTGATTCTCTAAACATAATTAATATGCTCAATGACAAAACCCCAAGTACTTGGACTATAGAAGATAGCATAATGGAAATCAAAGCCCTAATGGCTAATTTTGAAAAAGTCATTTTTTCACATTCTTATTGTAAAGGCAATGTTGTTGCTGATTGGATTGCCAATAGGGCTATGCAAGGGGATAGTATGCTGAGTTAGCACAATGACCTTAGATCAAACATGGATTTAAAGTTGCTCATTAATTATGATGGTACATATGCAACAGAGGGAAAGATATTCCAAGATTAATAATCTAATGATTATTAAAAGTGTTCCTATGGAGGGGTGTGGTATAATCCCAAGATTGTACTTTAATGCCATTATTATCTGGGCATGGCACGAAGGAGGATTAGTGAATTCTTAGCTAACTTTAGCAATTTTTTTGGCTTTCTTCACTTTGTCATTTTTACTAGGTTTTATTTCTCTATCCATTTTATGACTCTATTTGAAAATGAGTGGAGAGCCAAGGAAACAAGACCCAAAAAATGAAAATATTGGAAGGATAAAGCCTCTGTTTGGAAAATTCTTGAGAAAGGAAATACGACTCCTTATCTAGAGCATTTGCATGGTTTCAAATCGCATGAACTAAGGCTTTCTTTAAGAACTCATTCGAAGAAAGGGTTATCTTGCACTGGGTCATAGTCTATATCACAGAGGATTTTGTTGTAGAAGTGACTAGTCTCCTAAAGGAGTGTATGAAATTTAGCAAGGAAATGACCATCTCTAATGCTACCTTCAAAAAGTTCCCAAAAACTAAGGAAGAACAAAAGCTAGAGAATAATGGGGACTTCTACAAGCTGAAGCAAATCAAGGTAATATGGAGAGAGGTTTTGTCATGTATTCATGAATATTTCATCTTAGATGGAAGGTTCAAAAGAGTTCAGAAGTTCCATTTTGTTTTTCTAAACCACTTCTGATATAAAGATAGGATTTCTTTTCCTTTCTATTTGAAGTTTTTGTTATTACAAATGCTACATGCCCATAAGAAGAAAGATACTTGTCCCATCCTTCATGAAGGCCTTATTCTCTTAATTGAGAATTATTGCAAGACTAAGGCAATTGTTGTTTCCTCAATTTTAGAGAGGAAAAGGGGGTCGACGAGTGATTCTCAGTCAAGAAAGGACAATAGGGATGCAAGACAGAGTGTGAAAAAGGAATTAATGATCAAGGATATGCCCCCAAAAAATGAAGAGGAAATGATTGAATCTTCTGATAAAAATGAGGATAAAAATGAGGAGATTGAGGAAGACAAAGAGATGGGGGATATTAGTTCTAATGTGGGGGGTTGTCCTACTAGTAAAGATGATACTAGGAAGAATGATGAGGATGAAAGTCTAGATAAAAATGAAGGGTCAGACAATATTGGTCATGAGGTTACAAACCAGGGCATAGATGGAGGGGAAAATGTGGAGGAGGTGGGTAAGGAGAAAGATTTAGGGAAAGGAGAAGCCAAAGGTATGGAGCACCCTAAGGATAAGAAGATGGAAGACCTGACAATGGGGGCTACGCCTACCTTCCTTGATACTACTAAAATGAAAGCCAATTCCTCTCTTCATTGCAACTTTTGGATTTACAATGAGATTATGAAACTAAAGAAAAATTTGGGTAAAGTGCAGAAAGACCATGAGAATGACTAGGCCAAACTTGTGCTACTAGAAGCTCAGGTGGGAAATATACCTAGCAAATTGAAGGAATATGAATATGATCTCTAGCACCTGATCAAAGAAAATGGCAACAAAATGGAGCAAGTGACTTTTAGTCTATGTGCAGTCGTGGCAAGTTTGGGGAAGAGGACTATTGAGGTTGTGTCTCCTAGAGGACCAAGTAAAATGACCAGATTAAACTCATGGAGAAAGGCTACTAAGGATGCTATTGGTACTGATCTTACCCCTACCGATACCATTCTTAGTATAGCTAATGTGGGTAAGGAGGTTGCTAAGATAATCAAGGAACTACACTAGTGGTTTGGTTTCCTTTTGTCTATTTTTTTGTCTTCATTTTGAAAACTTTATCACTTGTATGTTCCAAGTCCTTGTAAAACCTGGTCATTTTTTTCTAGTTACATTCTATGGTTTTAGGTCCCTATAAAACCTAATTTTGTGTTTTTTTTTTGGGTTTCAGGAGCATGTTTTCCTGGTGTGCTTAGTTGAATATCTTTTTTTCTATTGTTCATGATTTTGAGTCCCTTCAAAACCTACTTTTACCTTAATCTAAAACAAGATATTGTTATCTAACCTACACCCAATTATTATCTTGAAACCAATTGATACCACAATGAGTAGGATGTTTTAATCTTTACAAACCAAGTATCCTAACCATCTCTTCAGAAATAATATTATTAGTACTACCTTCATCCTTAATAAATTTACAATATTTACCTCCAGACTTAAAAAATAGTTTAGACTAAGTTCCTTCTTTACACTAGTTCAATTTCATGCCTTTCCTACATGTTTCTTCTCATCAAAAGAGGTTCTCCAACTTTTGGTGAAGCCAAATCAACATTAGAAGATTCCACTTTATATTCATCCCGTACAACCAAGTTCTATTTGTCAACTTTCACATTAGGACTTTTAAAATATCGATGTCCCTCCTTACCACATTTAAATAAGTACATCTAAAAATAAATTTCTTTGAACATAAACAAGTATCTTGCCCTTATAAATGTTAGTAACTTTCTTACCTTGCTTTCTTCCCAACTTTTCTTCATCTTTCAATGCATATTTATAAGAATCTTCAATTGAACTAAGCTTCAACATACCCAATATATCCTAAACATTAAATTTCAAACCATTAACATACCTTGCAGCCTTTTCTTTAGAATATTCATGATTTCTAGATTTGATGTATATTTTGTAAAAAAAACTAGTATAAGCCTTCACAAACATATCTTTTTGCTTCAAGTTAGTTCAAATTCTTAAAAAATTCAAGTTCATAGTCTTTAGAGATGAATTTATCCTTAAATCTAGAAACCATGGGTTTCCATCTAGTAATATTAGGTTCATCATTGTCTTCTCTATCCTTCTATAGTTCTTTCCACCATAATGCAACATGATCTTTCAACTTAGTCTATGCTAACCTAACTCTTTATGGATCTACAATATTTTCAAGCTCAAAATACTCATCAAGCTCATTAATCCAATCTATCAATTTCTTAGGATCTAAATAGATAGGATAATTTGAAACTTCCATTATACTACTCTTACCCATTTCTGCCATAACTTTCAATGATCTTTCTTTTGCATACATCTCTACCTTAGGTACTTCAAGATATTCAAGATATTCTTCTTCAACTTTAGGGTTTCTTCTCAAGCCATTCAAGATATTTTGGAGCTCATTCCTCATCTCAACCTTGAATTCTTCAAACATATTCTCCAAACTCCTAAGATTTATCCTTTTAGGAAATATTATTATTTTTAACAAGTTGTAAAATTCCTCAAACTTTGATGATCTGTATACCAACAAGGATCAATATTTCTATAATAGGATTCCAAAAAAAACTTGAACAAGTCCTCTAAAATTATGAGCTCTAATGTTAATCTGCCACCTCATAATCAAGGATTCAAGTCTTCACAAGGTCTCCAAACTTAATAGAGATTAGATCGATAGCTATCAGATCTAACCATCTTTAACAAGTTACCAATAAGATCAACCTAGTACTCTATGAACAATCATGTTGTTAATTAGTGCCAAAAAGTAAGTTGATGAATAGAGAAGATCATGACTAGAAGACATAGACAATAAGCCATACTATAGTGACCAAGCAGAGAGGAAGAGCCAAATACTCTAAGTGTAGTGTCATAATCAAGCTCAATACTTACCAAGTAATTCTATATTGACTAAGCATAGTTGTTGTCGAACATAAAGAGTTCAACTAAGCATAGATGTTACCAAGATTTACAATAAAAAAATGAGTTAGAAGGACATTGAGTAACACCATAACTATCAAGCATAAACACATTATACACCAAGTTAGACAAGAATCACATACAAGTTAGAGATGACACATAATCAAATGCATATTGACTACGCTAAGTAGGAAACATGATGCACAAATCGATGTAAAGATTTGGTAAGATTTATTGGTAAATGTGAATTGACTATTCATGATTCCAAGGGAGAATTAAGACCAATGAAATGATAGAATGGAAAAAAATTGATCAAAGACTATTCTATTTATATTTATTTCCTCACTGAGTACACACTTAGTATAGTGTTGTAAAATCCTTACAAAAGGTAGATCTTTACAGATTTGATTGTATTACTAGTAATAGAGTAAATCACCAGAAGTAATATCATATTGTAGTCCTAAGAAGGAAACCTCTTACTTCAGTAGTGAAGGATTTGTGGGTACCATCCCCACTGCAATTTTTCCCCCAATAAAAGAAATACAATAGAAGAGGCCAAGATATAATTGCAAGAAAACTCTTTATTATTAATGGATCTCCAATTACATACTATATGCCAGGCTATATGGCCTTCCTAGTTACAACAAAATACAATTCCAAATTACAAACCATAGTTCACTCTCCAAGCTCTATCTTCTTGTTCTTCCTATCTCCTTTATACTTATTATTTAAAAAGACTCTAGAACATTACATATATTTACATTAGGACACACATGTCAGCTTTGAGTTCATAATCTTCAATAATAGGAAATGTGCATTACATTAAATATAGGACTAACCTAATGAATTAATGACCAAATACATAATACATTAAATAACCTTATGTAGCCTCAAGTATAGGTCCACATGTTAACCAACTACCTAGATACAAGAGAGAACAAGCTAACTCTTAAATATAGAGCCATGCTAAATTAAATATTAGATATCGCATGACAAGCAACATAGAAAATTAACACCCAAGAAGATGAAGCATAAATTTTTCCATCTAAAAAATAAGATTATGTGCACTTAGGTATATGATCCATGATATGTCTCCAATATGTAGCCAAGAGCATCGAATCTAGAAATAACAAACAAGTGTTTTCCAATACAAACCATTAGACATATAACTATAAAATAGAAAATAGAAAATATAATTTTTTTTTGGGTGATGCAAGATTTCAAACAACCCAAGGATGCTCTAGCATCATTTATGGTATCCACTCTTCATTTCTATCTTTGTGAAATACATAAATGCACTCAAATAGTCCATAATGTCATTTATCCTTGACAGTGGAAATTCGTACTTAATTGTGATTTTACTAATAGTCTAAGAATTTGTGCATATCCTCCACTCTCCATTCATATTTGGTGCTAATACTTCTGATACAGCACATGGACTCAAACTCTCTCGAATCAACCCCTTGTGCAACAACTCATGCACTTATCTATTTAACTCGTCACTTTCTATTGGTATCATTTTGTGCCCTGCCTTGTTTGGAAAATTTTCTCCTAGAATCAAGTCCATCTGGTGACTGATCTTTTGCATTGGTGGTGATTCATCAAACACATTATTAGATAGAATAGCTATAAATTCTTCCAACAAGTCTGCAACTTATACAGACACCTCTTCTACTTCTTCTTTACTATCTTTTGGAATTATAGAAAAACACATATGCTCATGCCTCATACCCTTTAGGAAATTCCTTCCATCAACAAAACATACTCTAGCATCACTACATACATTTTCATTTGTATGTTTCAATGGCTTCATCTTATGTTTCACTCCATCCTTCGTTAAAGTGTATGTATTCACACAATCATCATGTACAACTTGCTTGTCAAATTATCATGGCCTACCCAATAACATATGTCATATGTACATAGGTATGATATCAAATAGTACCTCATCCTGGTAGCTTCCAATCTTAAATTTACTAGACACTGCTCATTGACAATGACCTTTGTGGTCATCCTACACCTAGGCAATATGGTATGAAAGTGGTTGTTTCTACCTCTTGAGATTTAACTTTGTGACCATCATTTCTTACACTAGATTTTTAGTGCTTCCACCATCAATGATCATATCACAATAGTTATATTTACACTTGCACTTGGTATGAAACAAGCTCCTCCTTTGATCAAGATCATTCTCACCACTCAACAAGACTCTCATGTTAACTATGACTTCTCCTCTTTCAAAATCTTTAGAATTTGATGATTTGGTATCTTCATGAACATGCAAAAATATGACTTGACCTTTGGTTCTCCTATCTAACCTTCCTTAGCACTAGGGACTCTCAAATTCCCTATGTCCTTCTTCTCTATAGTGAATACACAAAAACCTCCTTTCCATCTCCCTCTTGCTCTCTGATCTATATTGTTCTAATCATAAAAATGATTGAAATTTTTTCCCCTTTGGTTTTCATTCCTATAGCTACCTCCATGCTTCTTCTTTTAATATTCATTTTGGCCTCCATAAGACTGTCCTCTAGATCTTCTACTGTGACCTCTTCCACTTTTCTTGTTGTCAAACTTCTTGTTCAGCTTTTCCTCAACTCTTAGGTAAAAATGGCATTCATCTTAAATATTATTCATTTAGACTAGAATCAATTTTTCCTGAATACTTGGCCTCAACCCATTAACATAACAGGAAACTTTCTTCTTGTTAGCTTCTACATGGCCTATTCTAATGAGCAGTTAGTAGAACTCTTTTATGCATTCTTGAATAGATATTTCCACTTGCTTCAACCCTTGCATTTTATTTAATAAATCAAGCTATAATCCATGAGAATGAATTATTTCTTTAATCTAGCTATCATTTGATCCCATCTTGTAATTTTATCCTTTAGTCTTCCGTTTCACTCCAATTGAATCTTCTCTACCAGATCTTCACATGACTCTTCAGTTTGGCCTTCATAAATTTGACCCTATTAGGATCTTTAATATCTTCATAGTCAATATATTCTTCTAATTCATTGATCAAATTGATCAATTTATCTTAGTTAAGATTGCCTAAAAATATGGGAACCTTAAACTTAGGTCCTTTTCCAATCTTGAAGATAACCCTAAAAATCCTTTCCTCTTCTATGTTCAGAACTTCATCTTCTTCTTCTTGATCAATGTTTCTATTTTCTTCTCTTTTGTCCTTACTTTCATCTCTTATGGAAAGGTTCATCCCTCTGTGTACTTCTTCTTATGATGTTTGTAGTTATATTTGGAGGAATCTAAAATCCTTAGGTGTTACACATCTACCTCTTCCACCACATTCCCTTTGTGGGGGACTTTTTCTTGTTTCGCTAAAACCCTACTGTAAACTGCCTCCCAATCAACAATCTATCTACACACATATCCCAAACCAAGCTCTTGGTGTAAACTACCTCATAGTCAACAATTTGTCTACACACTCAAGAAATCTTACTCTAATACCACTTGATGAAGGGTGCTCCCTTTAATACCATAAATAGATAAACAAAAACAATTTGAGAGAACAAAATATGAGCTTCTTATTATCTCCATAAGTGTGTAATTACTGAATTCAAAATTACAATGCAAAAACCCATATGAGTGCCTTTCTTACAATAGTCTGCAAGACATATCTATGTCTATCACCCATAACTTCCCTACACAACCTATGGGCCTTCCTTATATAGGAATTTTTCATGACCCAAGAGGGTCCTAGACACTAAGCTCTAACTTTTGAGGTTGACCATCCTCATATTAATTACTTTATTACATAGTTTTGGAAACTACAATTAGAAAAATTTTTATGTTGTCATTGATGTCAAATCTATTGGTGAGACAATTTTCTATCTAATCTAAATGTCATATCTATTTGATTGATAGAGAGAATTTGAGAAGTTGTTCATAACAAAAGGATCTAGAGGAAAGGTTGAGTTATGAAGAGGAAACTACAAATGGACATTTTATTAGTTGGACTTTGACAAGATAAAGTGATTGTTTAAATCATGTTGCAAGAAGAGAAGATAATAATGTTCAAGTCTTGGAAGTGTGAGCAAAGATAGATCAAATGTATAGTCTTGACTGAGCAATAGAGTAAAAGATTAAAGAATTTTGATGAATATGTTGAGTGATGCTAGTGTCAACTAATCCATAGTAAGTGTTGAGTAAATTTAGTGTTGACTGAGCATCATTATCGACTGAGTGACAATGTTGATACTGATAAAGAAGTTCTATAGTGACTAAGTGACCTAGTGATGACTGAGTGTTAGGACTTAGTATTGGTCAATGAACACAATTTTAACTATTTGCAAGGAATTACAATTTCCATCTAAGTTTGTATCTTGGGATATGTAAAACATGTTGAAGATAAGGATTGATGAGTTAGATCATTTAATTCTATGAGAGTATTAGGTAAACAATCTAAGAGATGAGTTCAAGGATAAGTTTCTAGAAAAGAAGAGATAAACAAATTGGTGTTTAGATAGATTTTATCTAATGGATTGAATCATGAAACCTAAGATCTATGGTGTTGATTAAGTGACAAAAGATTAGAACTACCCATTTAAAGAGGTATAGAAGAAATCTATGTAAAGAGTGTAGAGTGTAGAGAGGCTATGCACATGTGAAGAAATTATGGAGAGTTGGAGTTGTTACTAATGTTGTTGACTAGGGAATCTAAGTAGAAGGCTTAATGTTCTTTTCACCACCTCACATAGTCTTCACGCATTTGACTACTTTAACTAACTAACTGCACCACCTTTTAAATTTAACTACGATGTCAACTTAACTAAGATTGCCTTTCAAACTAGGCTTGTTATGTTATGTCAGTATGACTAAAGATCAATCATTTTCCTATAGCAACATAATGAGATACATCAATCTTCCTCCATTTGATGGCTTAGAAACATGCAACCAATTCATTGACCATTCCAGAATCTAAACCAATTAGAACTCATTTGTATGCCAACCTGTCTGATAAATCTTCAGTTTTGTTGCCCACCAAGGGAAACAAGACCCACAATCCATGTGGCAAGTGCTTGCTATGTTGCATGAGATAACTACCTTGCAACTCCATAAGGTGACAAAGTGACAACCATGGATGGTCCTTGATCTAACGATGAGTAAAATGTATTGAAGGAACTGGCCCACACCTTTCATAGTCATTACCTTAGCCAATGAGAAACCAACAAACTGCCCAACTACTTTGACAAGAAAGGGTCCACCCAAATCCACACTTCAAGTCATCACTATGTCACATAAAATAACTCCCTTGCATCTTTGCATAGCGACATAGTGATGAAGGTAGATCATGAAAAGATCTGACAATGGGGAAGTTGTAGGCCTGTGAAAATATTAAAGTGCAGAGTCACTTAGGGATTAAAATATAACCTCACATTTTAGTATAAGGTATTTTTGTCCCATATTTTATTTGAATTTTCAAATATGTAAATGTTACTATGTTTGAATTAAAATATGGCAATTTTGGCGGGAAGGCAAAAATGACTTACAGTACTGTAAGTTATATTCAAGTTGACTTTACAATGTGTAAGATATAAATATAAGGTCAAGTTGAGGATCGAATATGTGGAAGACAATAGAAGATTTGAAGATGCTTAGAGGAAGTGAATTAGAAGGATAAGAAGAATATCCTTGTTGACCTACAAAGATACATTCCATCAGAAAGGATAAAGTATACAAGCTATAATTGAGATTTATAATCAAAAATTCAGTTACACTAAAAATCAAATCATCTCATTGTTACTCTTTAACCATTGTAGCAATAATCTAAATCTCTTAACAGAGTTGGCTTAACAACTATTTGTAAATCCTCTAACAAGGTGGCATTTTTAGATTGAAGTGTCTAAAGACCTCTAACAAGGCCACTCCTAATAGGGTGATTAAATCATCTAATAGGGTCACACCTAATGGTGTGTTTTGTAACCTTTAATAGGATTGGCTCTTAACAAGGCTCACTTCAAAAGAGTGAAAAAAAGTAACTAGTTGCAATTGGTGGTTTTTCCCAAATTGGCTTTCCATGTTAAATCTTGGTGTCACTTGTGTTCATGCTATTTCTTTTATTCTTATGCAACTAAGTTAAATATGTTGGTAATCTGATTGAAAAGATCATTATTGAAGAAGAGAGACTGTTGCAAAGAATGAGATTGTTGACAAAGAATGTTTTCAATCATTGTTTTATCACTAATGTCAAGCCTGCTATTTTCTTAGAATGACAATTGCTTATAAGATCCAAGTACTATCACTTAGTTGATTGATGAAGAGGATTTAATCAACAAGATGTAACAAAAGAACCTAAGGGAAAGGTTGAGTTATGATTTTGTAATGAAGTTCAAGGATCGGTTAAGACAATGGAGAAATGATGTATTGATAGTATACTTGAAGATACAGATGTTGGCCACACTTAGAAACACTGGAAGAATAAGTTGTAACAAGGTTGTCTACAAAGCTTAAACTAAGTTCATTAGTGAGTGTCAAGCAAGCTGGTTCATGCCAAGTAGATTTTCAGTTAGTGCCAAGCAAATGAAAAATCTAGTATGTACTGAGTGATACAGAAGGAGCCGAAAAAGTTTAGGTTCCAAGCATTAGAAAACTTAGTGGATGATGAGTAAGTCCATAGTAGGTGTCGAGCATCAGTAAAACATAGTTGGTGCCAAGTAACACAGTATGTGTCGAGCACTAGAATTTCAATAGTGCTGAGCTGTTACATTATGTGAAAAGTCAAAGATTCACCAAATCTAAGCTGACAAGGTTGTCACCTTAAATTTTGTCAACCAAATGGAGGATAAGGATGATGAGCTGGAGGCACAAAATTTTAGATAAACCATTTTTAGGTGAATTCAAGATGATTCTTCATGATGTCTCTAGAAGGAACAAGATATGGGTTAGATTCAATGAATCCTACCTAATCCATTTAAACTAAAATTAAAGGAGGGAAGATAGAGTTGCTGGAGTGCCAAATTGTGAAGTTGTTAAGGGGTGTCAAGTAGAAGGCATTGAGAAGGAAGAACAGAGCACAGAGACTCTGCTTTGATAAGTGGCCATATAGGAGATTGCACTAGTACATCGAGCATGGAGATTCAAGGAGACAAAGCTTGAAAGAAGGACAAGTTGTTAGAGCTATAGAGACCAAAAACTAGGCAATGTTGTGAGCTAAATATAGATCTGAAACCTACAAGTTAAGTTATGAGTTGTATCAGGTCAAAAGCCCTTGTTGTTACTCTCTAACAATTGTATCAATTAGGGTAAAATCCTATGGACTTAAGTTGGTTTAATAACCATTTGTAAATCCTTTAATAGGGTGCCATTCCAAGTGAATGTTCTAAAGTCCTCTAACAAGGCCCACTTCTAACAGGGTGGCTAAATCCTTTAACCAGGTCACATTTTACAGTGTGTTTTAGCCTTTAATAGGGTAGGCCTTTCATAGGGCATCACTTCAGAAGAGTGAAAATTGAGTAGCATTTTATTGGTGGTTTTTCCCAAATTGGGTTTCCACATAAATTATTAAGTTATGTGTTGATCTTTCATGTGTTACTCTTACATGTTGATTTTTAGTAACTTGCTAAGTAGGAAAGTTTAAGTTTGGATGAATAAATAGTTTGATGGGATCACTTTACTTGATGAAAAAGTTTTATTAGGACATTTGGACCTTGAATAACTAATTCACCCCCCCTCACAATTATTCTAAAAAATTTCTAACAATTGGTATCAGAGGCATCTGTTGATTTAGTTAAAAGGTACTAGAAGCAAGAAGATCAAGATGTCCAAGAGAGAAGTTCCCAAACTCAACAGAGACAACTTCACTGCATGGAAAAAGTTGATGTAGCTACATCTTGGATCAATAAGTGATCATGCACAATACTCAATTGATGCATGTTGACCCAACTGTGCCCACTGCAGAAGATATGAAGAAAATGAAAGAGCACAATTAGGCAATGTTGGAGATTGCCTTTCCCCTCAACTATGTTGAATTTGATGGCATCAAGGGATGTGACTCTACATTCAAAATGTGAAGATCCTTGATTAATACTTATGGAGGAGATCAGAATGTTCAAAGAGCAAAAAGAGAAAGCATCAAAGGAAAGTTTAATGACATGAAAATGAAGGAAGGTGAGAATGCTGCTCAATATGCCTCTAGAATGAAAGAAGTAGTAAGTGCAATAAGAAGTTTGGGTGGTCATTTATAAGATGATATTGTCAATAGAAAATTCTTAAGAACTTTTCTCCCCATCTATGCTATTAGAGTTTTAGCCATACAAGAGTTAAGATGTGTACAAGGAACCACACTAAATTTTGAAGGGATAATAGGAAGACTTACTACATTTGAGTTGTCTAACTTTGATAACTATAAACCTAAGAAAGTTGAATCTACTTTTAAGACCAAGCTATCAATCAAAGACATTAAGGAGGTAAAATCAAAGAATAAGAAGAAAAATGAAAAATATGCATCTAGTCATAGCAGCACAGATGAAGAAGATGTGAAACAATTGGAAGCACTATTGGCCAAAATATTTCACAGAGGCAAAGGTAAATTCAAAGGTAAGCTACCTATCATATGTTTTAATTGCAATGAAGTAGGTCATATTGCTGAAAGGTGTACAATGAAGAAGAATTACAAAGAAGGAAAGAAGTACAAAAAGAAAAGAGAAGATGATAGCAGAGATTACAAGGACAAAGGAAAAAAGTGCTACATTGTTGAAGAAGATTTTGATGATAATGATGATGAGGTAGTCTATGTAGCCACGAAGGATGAGTCAGATGGAGATGAGGAAACAACACTAGTAATATGTGTGAACAATAATGACAAATGGATCATAGATAATGGATGCTCACATCACATGACAAGAGATAAAAGTAAGTTTATTACCTTTACTCAATATGATAGAAATAGTGTTAGATTTGGAAATGATGCTCCATGTCAAATCAAAGGTAAAGATTCTATTAAACTTATAGAGAAAATTTCATGTGATAGTGCATATTATGTTGAAGGATTGAACTGCAATTTGCTGAGCGTATCACAGTTAGGCAATGTAGGTTGCAAAGTGGAATTTGGAAAAAACACTACCAAAATCTATGACACTAATGGAAATCTGATAGGAAAAGGTGAACAAACTAGGAGTAATATTTTTTACCTAGATATGAAAGATGCAACCTATCTCATTGTAAAACTTGATGATGTTTGGTTATGGCATAAAAGGTTGTGTTATGTTAACTTTGATAATCTGATTAGTATCAGCAAAATGAGAAAAGATAGAGGTTTGCCAAAACTGAAAAAGCCTAAAATTACAATGTACAAACAATGTCAATTAGGGAAGATGACCAAGTCAAGTTTTAAAAGAAAAAGCTACACCTCCAAAGAATTATTAAAGTTAGCCCATATAGATCTATGTGGCCCAATAGACGTACAAAGCTACCAAAGAGATATATACATAATGTTGTTTGTAGATGACTACTCCAAGATGATGACTGCCATGTTCTTAAGGCAAAAATCTAATACATTTCAAATGTTTAAGTGGTATTTGGCTAGGGTTGAGAAAGAACTAGGAAAGATTCTAAAGTGCCTAAGATCAAGCAAAGGAGGAGAGTTCACATCAAAAGAGTTTGAGACATTTTGCAATGACAAAGTAATTAAAAGACAAACATCATCACCAAGAACTCCACCTTAGAATGGCATTGCAGAGAGGAGGAATAGATCAGTGATACACTATGCCAGAACATTAATAATGGAGAAGAATGTTGCACTAAAGTACTAGAGAGAAGCTGTTAGTATAGCAATCTACACCTTGAATTGAGTTCAAGTCAAGAAAGGTACAAATGCAACACCATTTAAATGATGGTATGGCCACTCACCCAATGTAAGACATTTCAAAGTATTTGGTCGTAAATGCTACATTTTTAAAGATACTAGAAATGGAAAGTTTGATGCAAAGAGTGATGAAGGCATATTCCTTGGATACTCCACTAGAAGCAAAACATATAAGTGTTTGAATACTAACACTAACAAGATTGTGGAGAGTGAAAATGTAAATTTTGATGAGCATGTAGAAGCTCAGGTCGATGAAATAAACAAAGTAGAAGAGTATAGATCCTTTGTATATTTCTATGAAGGAATGCCTATTGAAGAAGAAATTGCCAATCAGATTGGGATTCAACAACAAGTTTCAGTATCAACCGAGTCACAGCCAGTGAATGCCAAATTGCATTCAGAAGTTGAGTTGTAGAATGAAAATAATGTACATTTTGAGTCTAAAGTTAGTACACATGAGAGAGATGATGATATATTGGAAAGAGATGTGCACAGTGATTCTGAAGCTGAAAAATCAAACATGGAAAGAAGGTCAAAACAAAGACTATCCAAGTATGTGAGAAGACATCACCCTACAAAACAAATCATTGCTGACAAGGAAGCTAGACCATTGACAAGGAATAGACTAAGAAATGAATCATTTTTGATGATCAAGATTGAACCTAAAACAATAAACAATGCACTACAAGATGATGACTAGTATAAAGCTATGGAAGAAGAAATAGATAAGATAAGGAAGAACAAAACCTGGACCTTTGTTCCAAGACTAGTTGATAAGAGTGTGATTGGTACCAAATGGGGTTTTTAGGAACAAGGTTGATGAGAATGGTGAGATTACAAAAAATAAGGATAGATTAGTCTACAAAGGTTATGCGTAAGAAGAAGGACTGGACTATGGGGAAACATTTTCCCCTATTGCAAGAATGGAAGAAGTAAGAACACTACTTGCATACACTGCCTACAAAGGTTTCAAAGTCTACCAAATGGATGTAAAGTCTACTTTTCTAAATGGTATAATGGAAGAGGAAGTCTACATAGAAAAATTAAAGGGATTTGTTGATGACAACAATAAGGATATAGTTTGTAAACTACACAAAGCACTCTATGGTTTGAAGCAAGCACCTAGAGCATGGTATGAGAGACTGTACAAATATCTTGTGAAGATAGGATTTGAGAGAATAGATGACAACAAAAACCTATATATCAAGGAAAAAAAAGGTAAAGAAATTCTGATATCTAAGATCTTTGTTGATGACATAATATTCGAAAGAAAAGATGCTCTATGCAAAGATTTTGTTGATAAGATGAAACATGAGTTTGAGATGTCAATGTTTGGAGAAATCAAATTATTTGTTGGATTGCAAGTACATCAACTAAAGCATGGTATATTTGTGACCCAATCAAAATATATCAAGTAGACACTCAAGACATTTGGCTTAGAAGACTCAAAACCAGTCATTACACCAATGGTAATAAGACATAAGCTATCTAAGAATGATAAATCGGATGAAGTGAATCAGACATTGTATAGATCAATGATTGGAATGTTACAGTATATTGTGCATAGTAGACTAGACATTACATTAGCTATTGGAATAGTGGCAAGATTTTCTTCTAATCCAGGAGAAAATCATCTTATGTCAGTAAAAAGAATATTGAGGTACTTAAAAGGAACAACTGACTTTGGCTTATATTATAAGAGGAGTGAAAAGTTTAAGTTGAAAGCCTACACTGATGCCGATTGGGGAGGTAATATTGATGATAGAAAGAGAACCAGTGGAGGAGCACTTTTCTTAGGAAAAAGATTGGTTACTTGGACTAACAAAAAGTAAAGTTGTACCTCATAGTTCACTATAGAAGCTAAGTATGTTGCTACTGCTATCAACTACACCAATATTGTATGGATCAAACATCTATTGCAAGGTATGAAGGAAGAGGTAATTGAAATGGCAATACTCTATTGTGATAACACAAGTGCCATCAACATATCAAAGAGTCTCATGATGCATGCCAAAACAAAGCATATTGTGATTAAGTTGTTGGATACAATTAAGTAATTGTGTATTGTCTTTGATGTTACACAAATGCCATATCAGTTATCAGAAAGAGTCTACCAAGTTCTGTTAGTCAGGAAAATAGTTTACAGAGTCTACCGAGCTCAGTCGGTCAGTAAAGCCTTTTGCAGTGTATACCGAACGTTCCTGTATGTCACACGGTGAGTTAGTGTTAAACGAGTTCGCACGATAAGCTAAGGAAAGTTTAGTTCTTATCGAGATCACTCAGGTATCAAAGGATTTTGTAGCGGACGGTTAGTGTTAACCAAGTTCGCACGGTAAGCTAAGGAAAGCTTAGTTTTCACCGAGCTCACTCGGTAGTCGAAGACAGCTTTTACCGAGTCTAGTCAGTTTCCAAAGGAAGTGGCAAGTTTACCGAGTTCCTCGGCAATTGTAGTTTTTACCGAGTTCTTCCGGTTAACACAGGAAGCAGTTTTTTTTTGTTCTGTATTGACCGAGCAGCGTCGGCTAGTGAAGAATTTTGTTTTGATTATTAGTTCAAGCTGACTTTGGAATATGTTTTGTCAAGTTGGTTGGGACGACCTAGTATTATGTATAGTATATAAAGAGGTGCTCAAGATGCAGAAAAGTGTGGAATAGAGAGTGTATATGGATAGTGCAAGGAAGTGCAAGGAAGAGACTTGTGTGTGCCTAAGCAGAGTTGAGCAGAGGGAAATCTTGGAGCTGCAAAGACATATTTAATTAGTAAGGATCTTGTGGAGCTAAACTGAGATCTGTATTCAGCAAGATAAGTTGCATGTATTTTCAGATCATTCATTGTTGCTTTCTAACCATTGTAACAGTGATTCCAAAATCTCCTAACAGAGTTGGTTTAACAGCCATTCTATAAATCTTTTAACAGGGTGGCAATTCAGTTGAATTGTTCTAAAGACCTCTTACAAGGCCAGTCCTAACAGGGTGATTAAATACTCTAACAGGGTCACACCTAACAGTGTGTTTTGTAACCTTTAACAGGGTTGGCTCCTAACAGGGCTCACTTCAGAAGAGTGAAAATTGGTGACTAGTTGCTGGTGGTTTTTCCCATATTGAGTTTCCACGTAAATCTGGTGTCTACTGTGTTCATGATTACTTTCTTTTGCATGGTCACTTATTTCAGTAAATGCTTAATAAATTAACTAAACATCTATCAAGTTTTAAGCAGTAATTTATGTGTTTACCGAGTAGCAGCAAGAACTAAGTTTAAGGCATCTTTGGGACTATTGAATTTGTTTTTGTGGTAACTGATTCACCCCTCCCCTCTCAGTTACCCCATCTTCATTTTCCAACAATTGGTATCAGAGCTTTTGCTGCTTGCAGGAGGAGATTTCAAAGATCTAAGCCAAAGATCAAGATGTCTTACAAGAGAGAAATCCCAAGGCTTAACCGAAACAACTTCTCAGCATGGCAGGGATTAATGAGACTTCATCTAGCTTCCATTGGTGACACTGGTCTGAAATATCTTGATGAGGAATATGTAGAACCGTCAGGTACATTATCAGTCAATGGCATTGCTATAAAGAAGACTCATAACATTATGATGATTGATATTGCATCTGCCTTGAGTTATGAAGAGTTTGATGATGTCAAGGACTGCACTACTGCCTATGAAATGTGGGAAAGACTGAAAGAGATCTATGGTGGAGATGACAATGTCAGAAGAGCCAAAGCTGAAAGTCTGAGAGGACAGTTCGATCAGATGAAAATGAAAGAAGATGAAAACATTGCCAAATATGTTGAAAGAATTAAAGCATGTGTCAGTGCTATCAAAGCTTCTGGAGGAAGTATCAGTGAAGAGACAGTCATAAGTAAAGTTCTTAGAACTCTACTTCCAGTTTATGCCATCAGGGTATCAGCCATTCAAGAAATAAGGTGTGAGGCCAATCACAAGATAAACCTAGAGGCCATAGTTGGAAGATTGACAACATTTGAACTAGATAATTTTGATAATTATGTTCCAGCTGCAAAGAACATTGAGTCTGCATTTGAAGCCAAGCTTTCACTCAAGGACAAAGGCAAGAAGAAGAAGGAATCTCAGTCAGAGAGTGAAGATCAATTAGATCAGAGTTCTGACAGTGACCTTGAAGTAATTGAAGCTCTACTTGCAAGGAAATATTCAAGAGGAAGAGGTAAATACAAAGGTAAAGTACCCCTAATCTACTTTTCATGTGAAGAAGTCGGTCATATTGCTACAAGGTGTACAAACGAGAAAGATAAAGATGAAAAGAAAGATAATAAATGGAACAGTAAGAAAGATCTCAAATCATTTAAGGATAAAAGTAAGAAATCATGTTTTATGGCTAAAGATTCTAATGATTCTAATGATGAAGAAGAGGATGAGATTGTTTACATTGCTGTAAAAGATGAATCTGACAATGAAGAAATGGCACTCATCTCTCACATAAGTAAGAATGATACATGGATCATTGATAGTGGCTGCTCACATCATATGACTGGAGATAAAACAAAGTTTGATCAATTTGAAGAGTATGATGGTGGCAGTGTAAGATTTGGAAACAATGAACCTTGTTGCATCAAAGAAAAAGGAAGAATCACTCTAACCCAGGAACTTGTATGTGATAATGCTTATTGGGTAGAAGGCCTAAAGCACAATTTGTTGAGTGTGGCACAGTTACTCAACAATGGACTCAAAGTAGAATTCATCCAAGGCAAAGCAAGACTGCTGAACGGTAAAGGAAAGCTGATTGAATCTGGTACTCAAACTAAAGGTAACTTGTTCTATCTTGAACTTGGTGAACATTCATGTTTTATTGCTCAAGTAGAAGAGAGTTGGTTATGGCATAAAAGGTTATGTCATGTGAATTTTGGCAATTTGGTAAAGATAAGCAAATTCAAGAAAGAGAAAGGCATTCCTGATTTAAAGAAATCAGAGGTTGATTTATGCAAGAATTGTCAAATTGGAAAGATGGGTAAGTCTAGTTTCAAAAGCAAAAATTATCAGTCTGAAGATTTATTAGAAATTGTGCATACTGACTTATGTGGACCTATTGGAACTAAAAGCTATACTAGTGAAAAATATTTTATTCTTTTTGTTGATGATTATTCAAGAATGATGACCGTCATGTACCTAAGGAACAAATCAGAAGCATTTGAAAAGTTCAAATGGTATTTAGCAAAAGTAGAAAAAGAAACAGGAAAAAGATTGAAATGCCTAAGGTCAGACAGAGGTGGTGAATTTATTTCACATGAATTCAATAACTTTTGTATTGAAAGAGGAATCAAAAGAAAGGTTTCAGCACCAGGTACTCTTGAACAAAATGGCATAGCTGAAAGAAGGAACAGATCCATCATGGATTGTGCAAGAACCTTGATGATAGAAAAGAATGTTGCTATCAAATACTGGAAGGAAGCTATCAGTACAACAGTTCATACCTTAAACCAAGTACAGTTGAAAAAAGACTCATTCAAAACTCCCTATGAATTATGGTATGGCTATAAACCCAATGTAAGTTATCTGAAAGTATTTGGAAGAAAATGTTATATCTTGAAAGAATCTAGAAAAGGTAAATTTGATGTAAAAGGTGACGAAGGTATATTTCTTGGATACTCATGCAAGAGTAAAACATATAGATGCCTGAACTTATCTACTCACAAAGTCATAGAAAGTATACATGTGAAAGTTGATGAGTTTGCAGAAAAGACTGAAGAAGAAAGCAGAAGAGAACCAGAAGATTACAAAAGATTCATCTTCAGTGAACCGGATATAATATCAACTGCATCTAAGAATCAGAAACCTTCTTCTACTGAGTCATCACTAACCGAGTTGCAAGAAACATCTACCGAGCCAACATCTACCGAGCCAACGTCTACCGAGTCAGAGAATACCGAGTTAGAGATTACCGAGCCAGAGGTAACCGAGCATGTGCATACTGAGCCAGTTGATACCAAGCCAGACCAAACCAAGCATGAAGGTGAAATGCAAGAAGATAACGACAAGATTCATCCAAAAGGAAAAGAACCTGTTCTAGCCAAGTATGTCAGGAGACATCATTCAGAAGATCAGATCATTGGAAATAAATCTGAAGGAACCATCACAAGAAGTAAGTTGAAAGGTACTTGTTTACTTGCTGATTTTGAACCTAGAACTGTCAAAGATGCAGTAGAAAATGATAATTGGATTGAAGCAATGAATGAAGAAATAGAGCAGATAGAGAAAAACAAGACATGGACTCTTGTACCCAGGCCTAAAGACAAAAATGTAATCGGTACAAAGTGGGTTTTTAGAAATAAGTTGGATGAAAATGGTAAAGTATCAAGAAACAAAGCTAGATTAGTGTGCAAAGGATATTCTCAAGAGGAAGGCATAGATTATGGAGAAACTTTTGCTCCCATTGCTAGATTGGAAGGTGTTAGAACCTTATTAGCATATGCTGCTTACAAAGGATTTAAAGTTTATCAGATGGATGTCAAGTCAGCATTTCTAAATGGTATACTGGATGAAGAGGTCTACATTGAACAACCTGAAGGTTTTATAGATCCAGATAAAAAGAACATGGTTTGCAAATTGCACAAGGCACTGTATGGTCTGAAACAAGCCCCTAGAGCATGGTATGAAAGATTGCATAGCTATCTTATTCAAATTGGATTTCAAAGAAATAATGATAACAGTAGTTTGTATATCAAGGAAGGACCAGAAAATAAGATTGTCCTGGCAGAAATATTTGTAGATGATACTGTTTTCACAGGGAATGATGATCTTTGCAAAGAATTTTCAAAACAAATGAGCAAGGAATTTGAAATGTCAATGGTCAGTGAAATCAAATTCTTTTTTGGACTTCAAATTCAGCAGAACAAGAATGACATCTACATCACTCAAGCAAAATACATCAAAGAGATATTGAAAAAGTTTGGTATGGAAGACTGTAAACCAGTTGGAACTCCCATGTGTACTGGACTAAAACTTACCAAAGAAGATGATTTAAAGGAAATAGATCAGACATTGTACAGATCTATGATTGGAAAGTTGCAATATGTAGTTCATACTAGGCCAGATATTGCTCTTGCAATTGGAATTGTGGCAAGATTTTCAACCAAACCAAGAAAAAATCACATAATGGAAATCAAGAGGATAATGAGATATCTGAAAGGAACTGAAGATTATGGATTATGGTATAAATTTGGAGGAAACCTAGACTTAAAAGTGTTTACTGATGCTGATTGGGCAGGAAACCTTGATGACAGAAAAAGCACAAGTGGAGGTGCATTCTTTTTTGGAAAGAGGTTGGTTTTTTGGACAAGCAAAAAGCAAAATTGTACATCTCAATCAACAGCAAAGGCAGAGTATGTTGCTGCAGCAGTAAACTATTCTAATATTGTTTGGTTCAAGCAATTGCTACAAGGCATGAAGATGGAAATCAAGGAACCAGTTGTCATGTTTTGTGATAATACAAGTGCAATCAACATATCTAAGAATCCAGTAATGCATTCTAAGACTAAGCACATTGCAATCAAGTATCACTTTATCAGAGAATTGGTGCAGGACAAGAAAATTAGATTGGAATATGTCCATACAAAGGAACAGATTGCTGACATATTCACAAAGCCTTTACCTAAGGATGCATTTTTGTATCTCAGAGGTAAGTTAGGGGTCATTCCCCTATCTGAAGTTCACTAAAAATAAGTTTTAGTGATGCATCAGCTCTTACAAAATTGAACAATCATCAGTTGATGCAGCAAATCAAAGAAATATTGCATATGAATCAGTACTAAAGGTACAATGAAATTCATTGAAATTGGATTGTCTTTAGCATGTGTTGTCAAAGAGGGAGAGTTTTACTGTCATATCTTTCCGAAATTTGATTATGTAATTCCTTCACAGAGGGAGATTACTATAAGAGGGAGAGTTCTCTATCTTAGAGGGAGAATTGTTAATTGTGTTGTGTTGCTGTAGACTTGCTTTCAAATTTCATTTCTGCTATGACATGTTGTGTTGCCATCAATGCCAAAGAGGGAGATTGTTGGATACAATTAAGTAATTGTGTATTGTCTTTGATATTACAAAAATGTCATATCAGTTATCAGACAGAGTCTATCAAGTTCTGTCGGTCAGGAAAATAGTTTACAGAGTCTACCGAGCTCAGTCGGTCAGTAAAGCCTTTTGCAGTGTATACCGAGCGTTCCTGTATGTCACACGGTGAGTTAGCGTTAACCGAGTTCGCACGGTAAGCTAAGGAAAGTTTAGTTCTTACCGAGATCACTTGGGTATCAAAGGATTTTGTAACGGACGGTTAGTGTTAACCGAGTTCGCACGGTAAGCTAAGGAAAGCTTAGTTTTCACCGAGCTCACTCGGTATTCGAAGACAGCTTTTATCGAGTCTAGTCGGTTTCCAAAGGAAGTGGCAGGTTTATCGAGTTCCCCGATAATTGTAGTTTTTACCGAGTTCTGCCGGTTAACACAGGAAGCAATTTTTTTTTGTTCTGTATTGACCGAGCAGCGTCGGCCAGTGAAGAATTTTGTTTTGATTATTAGTTCAAGCCGACTTTGGAATATGTTTTGTCAAGTTGGTTGGGCCGACCTGGTATTATGTATAGTATATAAAGAGGTGCTCAAGATGCGGAAAAGTGTGGAATAGAGAGTGTATACGGATAGTGCAAGGAAGTGCAAGGAAGAGACTTGTGTGTGCCTAAGCAGAGTTGAGCAGAGGGAAATCTTGGAGCTGCAAAGATATATTTAATCAGTAAGGATCTTGTGGAGCTAAACTGAGATCTGTATTCAGCAAGATAAGTTGCATGTATTTTCAGATCATTCATTGTTGCTTTCTAACCATTGTAACAGTGATTCCAAAATCTCCTAACAGAGTTGGTTTAACAGCCATTCCATAAATCCTTTAATAGGGTGGCAATTCAGTTGAATTGTTCTAAAGACCTCTTACAAGGCCACTCCTAACAGGGTGATTAAATCCTCTAACAGGGTCACACCTAACAGTGTGTTTTTTAACCTTTAACAGGGTTGGCTCCTAACAGGGCTCACTTCAGAAGAGTGAAAATTGGTGACTAGTTGCTGGTGGTTTTTCCCATATTGGGTTTTCACGTAAATCTGGTTTCTACTGTATTCATGATTACTTTCTTTTGCATGGTCGCTTATTTCAATAAATGCTTAATAAATTAACTAAACATCTATCAAGTTTTAAGCAGTAATTTATGTGTTTACCGAGTAGCAGCAGCAACTAAGTTTAAGGCATCTTTGGGACTGTTGAATCTGTTTTTGTGGTAACTGATTCACCCCTCCCCTCTTAGTTACCCCATCTTCATTTTCCAACATAAGTATCACTATGTAAGAGAATTGGTGGAAGATAAGCAAGTAAGGATGGAATATGTCACCTCAAAGGAACACATTACTGACATCTTCACAAAAACATTACCGAAAGATGTATTTGAGTATCTTAGAGGTAAGTTAGGGGTGATACCCCTATCCAAGGTTGTTTGAGAAACAACAAAAATTTCCCTACATCAAATGAGTTGATTTTTGAAATGTTGTCAATTGATTCAAAGGATACTTACTTTAGGATTTTTACCTCAAGTAATCAAAGTGTAGAAGTTCCCAATTAGTCACAAGCAAGGTGATAGAGGGAGAAATAGGAGTACCTGCAAATGCTACACTTGCATGTTAAGATGTTGAATTAGTACATCTTTGACATTTTTGTCAAAAAAGGAGAAGTAGCAAGAAACTGATCAATAGCATTCAATTGGATAAAGGGAGAAGTAACAAGAAACTAATCAAATCTATAGGATCAAATGGATAGAAGGAGAAGTAGCTGATACTAGAATAGAAGAACATGATCAATGCATACAAAGGAAGAAACAAAATGTAAGAGGGAGTCACACTAGTTAAGAAGATTAGAGTTTATCAAAAGTAGTAAGCTACAGAAAAGAGGTAATCATACATGAACTAAGTAGACAAGTAGAGGGAGAAATAGAAGCAAAGAAATTAGGATGACGGAGAGGGAGATGTGAAAACTGATGGTATCACAATTTTTTTTTGGCATTTGATTTATTGTTTTAACTTAGTTAGCATTTTGATAACTTGGTTGATCAGTTTGGTTTTCCATCAATGCCAAAGAGGGAGATTGTTGGTAATCTGATTGAAAAGATCATTATTGAAGAAGAGAGACTATTTCAAAGAAGAAGATTGTTGATAAAGAATGTTTTCAATCATTATTTTTTCATTAATGTCAAACCTACTATTTTCTAGAATGACAATTACTTATAAGATCCAAGTACTATCGTTTAGTTGATTGATGAAGAAGATTTAATCAACAAGATGTAACAAAAGAACCTAAGGGAAATGTTGAGTTATGATTTTGTAATGAAGTACAATGATTAGTTAAGACAATGGTAAAATGATGTATTGATAGTATACTTGAAGATACAAATGTTGTTCACACTTAGAAACATTGGAAGAATAAGTTGTAACAAGGTTGTTTGTAAAACTTAAACTAAGTTCATTAGAGAGTGTCGAGCAAGCTAGTTCATGCTGAGTAGATTTTCAATTAGTGCCAAGCAAATGCAAAATCTAGTGTGTGTAGAGTGATATAGAAGGAGCCAAAAAAGTTCAGGTGCTGAGAAATGTAATAGATGCTGAGCATAGGAAAACTTAGTGGATGCCAAGTAAGTCCACAATAGGTGCCTAGCATTAATAAAATGTAGTTGGTGCTGAGTAACACAATATGTGTTGAGCACTAGAATTTCAATAGTGTCGAGCTGCTGCATTATGTGAAAAGTCAAAGATTCACCAAATCTGAGCTGACAAGGTTGTTACCTTAAATTTTGTGAACCAGATGGAGGATAAGAATGATGAGCTGGAGGCACAAAATTTTAGATAAACAATTTTCAAGCAAATTCGGCAGGATTCTTCATGATGTTTCTAGAAGGAACAAGATATGGGTTAGATTCAATGAATCCTACCTAATCCATTTGAACTGAAATTAAAGGAGGGAAGAATCAAGCGGGAAAAGCAATTCCATACTTCTATTTAAGGAGTCACAGGCCAAGAACATAGAGTTTTTGGAGCGCCAAATTGCAAAATTGTTGAAGGGTGTCAAGTAGAAGGTATTGAGAAGGAAGAACACAGCACAAAGACTCTACTTTGATAAGTGGCCATATAGGAGATTGGACTGGTAAATTGAGCATAGAGATTCAAGGAGACAAAGTTTGAAAGAAGGACAAGTTGTCAGAGTTGCAAAGACCAAAAACAAAGCAATTTTGTGAGTTGAAAAGAGATCTAAAACCTACAAGTTAAGTTGTGAGTTGTATTAGGTCAAAAGCCCTTGTTGTTACTCTCTAGCAATTGTATTAGTTATGATAAAATCCTATGGGCTTAGGTTGGTTTAAAAACAATTTGTAAATCCTTTAACAAGGTGGTGTTCCAAGTGAATGTTCTAGAGTCCTCTAACTAGGCCCACTTCTAATAGGGTGGTTAAATCCTTTAACCAAGTCACATTTTATAGTGTGTTGTAGCCTTTAACAGGGCAGGACTTTCACAGGGCATCACTTCAGAAGAGTCAGAATTGGGTAGCATGTTATTGGTGGTTTTTCCCAAATTGGGTTTCCATGTAAATCACTATGTTATGTGTTGATCTTTCATGTGTTACTCTTACGTGTTGATTTTCAGTAACTTGCTAATTAGGAAAGTTTAAGTTTAGATGAATGAACAATTTGATGGGCTCAACTTACTTGATGAAAAAGTTTTATTAGGACATTTGGACCTTGAATAACTAATTCACCCCCCTTCTCAGTTATTCTAAAGATTTTCTACCAAGATTTATGGTTAATCATAGTTAATCACATTAAGATCAATATATTAAGTTATTTCCAAGTTACAATTGATTCTTAGTGCTTGCTGAGTTTTAGTATTTGCTAGTGTTAACCAAGTGTCTGTGGTTTTTTCAAGTAACAAAAAAATACAATTTAATTAGAGCTTATGTTTTTATTTGTATTAACATCTAAGGGATCTAGGATTTATTTTTGTGGTAACTGATTCACCCCTCCCCTCTTAGTTACTCCTCTTATATTTCCAACAATAGAAACATTATAAGGATTTAGAACACTACTTGCATATTTTACTTACAAAAAATTCAAGGTATATCAAATGGATCTCAAATATGCATTTCTGAATGGGATACTATAAGAAGAAGTATACATAGATCACCCTGAAGGAGTTATGATTTCCAACAAGAAGAATATGGTGTGTAAGTTGCACAAAGCTTTATATGATTTGAAACAAGCCCCTAGAGCATGGTATCAAAGATTGCATAATTATTTGGTGAAGATTGGTTTTTCAAGGAGAAATGATAACAACAATCTATATTTGTAGACTAGAAAGAATAATGAGGAATTTTTATTTGAATTTTTTGTTGATGATATCATATTTGGAGGAAAGGAGGCGTTATGCAAATAATTTGCTAATGAAATGAAGAAGGAATTTGAAATAGAAATGTTTGGTGAGATCAAATTTTTTGTTAGTTTACAAGTATATCAAATGAAGCAAGGTATCTTCATTACTCAGTTCAAATATATCAAGGAGATACTGAAAACTTTTGGGATAGAAGACTTTAAACCAGTGTGTACACCTATGGTTACAAGTCACAAACTATCTAAGAACAATGATTGTGCTAATGTGAACTAGACACAATATAAATAAATGATTGGTAAACTACAATATGTTATTTATAGAAGACCAGATATGGCATTAGTTTTTGGGATAGTTGCTAGATTTTTAGCAAGTTCTAAGGAAAATCATATGATGGCACTAAAGAGAATATTGAGATATCTGAAAGGAACATAAGAATATGGATTGTATTACAAGAAGAATGATAAGTTTGAACTAAAGGTATTCACTGAATTTGATAGGGTAGGAATTGTTGATGATAAGAAGAGAACAATTGGTGGTGCATTCTTTCTAGGAATGAGACTAATTTCATGGACATGAAAGAAGTAGAACTGCATTTCCCAATCAATAGCTAAAGTCAAGCATGTGGCAACAATAGTGAATTGTTCAAATATCATTTGGATCAAATAATTGTTGCAAGGTATGAAAGAAGAGATTAATGATCTAATTATTATCTATTGTGATAACACAAGTTCTATTAACATATCAAAGAACCCTATTATGCACACAAAGACAAAACACATTGCTATCAAGTATTTTTTGGAAACTTACAATTAGAACAATTTTTGTTTTTTCATTGATGTCAAATCTATGGATGAGACATATTGCTACCTAATCTAAATTTCATATATATTTGATTGATGAAGAGGATTTGAGAGTTACTCATAACTATAGCACCTAGAGATAAGGTTGAAGTTATGAAAAGGAAGTTAAAATGGACATTTGATTAGATAGAATTTGATAAAGAAAAGTAATTATTTATGTCAAGAAAGCTAAGACAAGCCAAGAAAAAGAGTAAGATGCTAAGGAGTGTCAAGTAATGCTAGTGTTAACCGAGCTACAGTTAGTACAAAGAAAATCTAGTGTTGACCAAGAATTAGCATCTATCAAGCAAGTTAGTTGATGCTAAGCTAGAAAGCTTAAACATCGATCGAGTATTTTAGTATTGACTGAGTGTTAAAATTTAGTGATTGTCGAGTGACAAAAAAAAATCAAATTCAAAGAAATTGTAAGATCAAGTTGACTTAGTTGATTTCTTGGGAGATGTAAAATGTATTGAAGATAAGATTGATGAGTTGGATCATTAAATTCAAGGTGATGATTAGGTAAATACCTAACATAAGGATTCAAGAGAAGTTTATAGAGGATGATCAAGAAGATGTACAGATACATTGAATCAAGTTAAATCTAATCGTAAACCCTAAGATCTATGGAAGATGTAGAAAATGATAGAGCACATATTTCCTATTTAAGGTAACACAAAACCAAACATTTTGTGCCCAGTCTAGCCCCAACTAGTGTGTGTGTGATTTAGTATGTGAAAGAAGTCATGTAGAGAAAGGTTGACTAGAAACACACAACTGAGTGGAAGTCATATAGGGTCTCATTGCACAAGCATCCATAAACCTAGGTTTGATCTTGCTTCAAAGCTATTTAAGCCTTCATTTCTAAGCCTAAAGTTTGAATAGCCAAAATTCATAACAAATATTTGCAATAACTACACTAATACATATGATATGGAAATGAAACTCATCTGACAGGCTGGTATATCTAAGATGAAGCTTCAAATATGAAATTAGAACAATCTACTCACTCATTGGACCAACTTGCTAAAATTATTAAGCTTCCACAAATAGCAACTCTGTACTGAGACAACCCTTATTCAAGAAACATAAAAGAAATATCTTTTGGGTGGTGCAAGATTTATCTTACACCCATGATGCTCATGAATAAAAAATAACCTTATAATCTATGTCATTTGTATTCTTGAATGATTATAATAGTTTATGAGCATTCATAATAATAATTATAAAGAAAAAAAATATTGATGTAAAATGATTATAAAGGCTGATTTTGTGCTTGCTAGGTAGAACATTTATATAAGTCTTTCATGGTAATGTTAGTTCAAGAGTGTTTACTTATGCAATAGATACATTAGATGAGTATGCCATTAATCAAAACAAAATTCATTTTTTTCAGATATTTCTATTATCTTCTATAATCATCTCTAGCTTCTTCTTCATTTCTTCCAATCTTTCCAAACTTTCTCTACAATCTTCAGAACTTGCTATGCCTACACTTGGTAGGAACTATGTTACACTACAATTCTTGTTAAATTTTGAGCTATGCTAATCAAGTTAGATCAATGAAATAATAGAATTATTTTTTGTTTATAGCGACACAAGGATACACAATATCTGACATATCTGACGAACTCTATTTTAGCCAAAATAGGATATATTATATTTATAGAAGTCAAGTGTATAGTAATATTGATTCCTATTTAATTATTTTTAATACTACATATAAATAATTTAACTTTTATCCAACTATTCAATTATTATCTCATGGATGATGTTTATTTGATTTAAATGAAATTATTAAAGGGTCTTATACTTTAATAAAATTATCATCAAATACAAATTCTTTTGAAGATTATATGATTATATTTTCAAATTATCTATTTATTTTAAATAAATATTTTCAAAGCATGCAAGATTGGAAACATCTATCTATAATAGTGCATAAAGAAGAAAATATTTCTTTTATTAAATCTTTTAGAAAATTATTTTATTATATCTCCATTTCATCTATTTGTTCATTAATTTTCTTAGCAAAACAAATGAATTGCATTTTAATACAAATCATGTGTATATATAGATGTAAAATGTGTTAAACATTCAATATTGGTTATAACTAACCCACAATTAAAAGTTGAGAACTTGTAACTTAGAAGGTTAAGGGAACTAGAAAATAATACCCAAATCTAAACTTATTTAATCACATTATAATAATTATTTTATGGATTATATTATAAAATTTATTAAATATTCTCTTAGAATATTTTTAAAAAGTAACTTTTAATAGATTTTAAAATTGTTCATTTTTAAATACATTTGACTATACTGAAATTATCAAGTATGGATATTACGAGAAACTCTCTAAACATTTTTTATTTTACAAAAGTAAAGTCAATTTATAATAGTCTTTTATTATGTTTTTTAAAAAAATTTACATTTCCAAAATACAATAATTTATGTTTCACTTGTATATAGAATTCTAAGTGGCATAATATGTAAAGATACTACTATATTCGTCTTTAATACTTAAACGACATGACAAATTAGTTGTTCAATCATTGAAGGAGGATGAAGAGAATGACACTAAGAAGAAAATGATTCTCTCTAGAATAATTCTTTCAATGGTGGCATATATCTCTTTCTAACCTTAATAATGGTAGCAGGTTTAGGTGAAACATTGCCAAGATAATTTTATTTATGATTTATTTGTAGAAAATAAAGACCATTACAAAAGTAATTCCAATTTTTTAAAATAAAAATATATTTTAATAGTTAGTGATGTTGAATACAATTGTTTAATTGTGTGTTGTCTTTGATGTTACACAAATGTCATATTAGTTATCAGATAGAGTCTACTAAGTTCAAAAGGTCAGCAAAGAGAACTATAGAGTCTACTGAGCATTCCTGTATACTACGCTGTGAAGACAGTCTCTACCGAGCTCACTCAGGCGTCAAAGGATTCTGAGATAGAAATTAGTGCTAACCAATCTCCCAAGGTTAATAAAGGAAAGTTAGTTTCTATCAAGCTCACAAGATCAGCGAAGGAAAATTAGTTCTTACCGAGTTCACTCAGTCTCCAAAGGATTTTATAGAGTTTGTAGTGTTTACTGAGCTTCAGTCGATTAACATTGAAAATCATTTTCAAAGCTGTATTTACTAAGCTAGGTTGGCCAATGAAGGATTTCATTGTTTAGGAAATAAAGCTTAATTGTTTTATGTAATGAATGTAGCTAGCTGGTGTAATGATTATTGGTCAATGTAACTTGTAATTAAGCTGACTTGACAAATTTGTAAGATATAAATAAAAGATCAAGTTTTGATTTCAAATGTATGGATGAGTGTAATGAGTGAGCATGCAAGTGTATTGATTCTAAAGAAGGTATGAAATTTTTTTGAAGAAGGATCAGATATCCTTAAGGAGCAGCAGAGTTGTATTTGATCAATGAGGATCTATTGAAGTAGAAAAGAGATCTATATTAGAAAAGTTCAGTTGCATCTCATTTAGGTCACTTCATTGTTACTTTTTCATCATTGTAGTAGTGATTTGTAAATCTCTTAATAGAGTTGGTTTAGCAGCCATTTTTGTAAATCCTCTAACAAGGTCACTCCTAGCAGGGTGATTAAATCCTCTAACAAGGTCACAACTAACAGTGTGTTTTTTAACCTTTAACAGGGTTGGCTCCTAACAGGGCTCACATCAGAAGAGTGAAAATTAGTAGCTAGTTACTTGATGGTTTTTCCCATATTGGATTTCCACATTAAATTTGGTGTCTCTTGTGTTCATGTTATTTATTTTATGCATGCATGTCAAATCTTTATGAATGCTTAATAAGTTAACAGTACATCAACTAAGTTACATCATTTTTCTATGTGGCTACTCAGTGATAGTAGTAACTAATTTCAAGACATCTAAAGGATCCATGGATTTACCTTTTGTGGTAACTAATTCACCCCCCTCTTCATCTATGATTCCAACAATTGGTATCAAAGCATTTGGTGCTTGCAAAAAATATTTCAAGGATCTAAGCTAAAGATCAGGATGTCTTACAAGAGAGAAATTACAAAGCTTAATAGGGATAACTTTTCAACATGGCAAGGTTTAATGAGACTCCATCTGGCTTCCATTCGAGATACAGGAATGAAATATCTTGATGAAGAATATGTGATACCTTCTTGTACACTATTTGTCAATGAAATTGTTGAGAAGAAGACTCATAACACCATGATGATAGACATTGCATCTACCCTAAGCTATGAAGAATTTGATGATGTCAAAGATTGCAAAATTGCCTTTGAAATGTGGAACAAGCTAAAAGATATCTATGGAGGTGATGACAATGTGACGAGAGCCAAAACATAAAGTTTAAGAGGACAATTTGATCAGATGAGGATGAGAGAGGATGAGAACATTGCCAAGTATGTTGAAAAAATCAAAGCAAGTGTCAGTGCAATCAAAGCTTCTGGAGGAGATATCAAGGAGGAAATAGTTATAAGTAAAGTTCCCAGAACATTACTTCTCATTTATCCAATTAGAGTTCGGCAATTTAGGAAAGAAGATGTGAAGAAAATCATAAGATAAATTTAGAGGCCATAGTAGGAAGATTGATTGCATTTGAGCTAGACAACTATGACAACTATGTTTTAGCTTCCAAGAACATTGAATCAGCATTTGAAGCCAAGCTTTTACTCAATGAGAAAGGTAAGAAGATACCAGATTCTCAGTCAAAAAATGAAGAAAAATGAGAACAAAGTTCAGAAAATGATCTTGAGGTGGTTGAAGCTCTGCTTGCAAGGAAATAATCTAGAGGTAGAGGGAAATACAAAGGTAAGGTTCCTCTAATCTATTTTTCATGTGAGGAAATTGGTCATATTGCTGCTAGGTGCCCAATCAAGAAAAACAAGGATGAAAAGAAAGGTCACAAATGGAATGGCAAGAAAGATTTCAAATCATTCAAGGACAAAGGTAAGGAAACATGTTTAATGGCTAAAGATTCTAAGGATTCTGACAATAGTGAAGATGGAATTGTTTACATTGCTATGAAAGATGATTCTAATAATGATGAGGAAGATAAGATCGCACTTATCTCTCATGTGAGAAAAAATGATACATGGATCATAGATAGTGGTTTCTCTCATCATATGACTATTGATAAAACTAAGTTTGAACATTTTGAAGACTATGATAGTGGTAGTTTGAGGTTTGGTAATAATGAACCTTATTGTATAAAAGGAAGAGGAAGAATCTCACTAACCAAAGAGCTTGTATGTGATAATGCCTATTGGGTAGAAGGTCTAAAACATAATCTGTTGAGTGTGGCACAACTACTCAATAATGGATTTAAAGTGAAATTCATGCATGGGAAAGAAAGATTACTAGATGACAAAGGAAAATTTATTAGATTAGGCATACAGACAAAAGGTAACTTGTTCTATCTTGAACTTGGTGAATGTTCATGTTTTATTGCTCAAGTTGAAGAAAGTTGGTTATGGCACAGAAGGTTATGTCATGTGAATTTTGATAGTCTAGTGAAAATAAGAAAATTCAAGAAAGTAAGAGGCATTCCCAGTATAAAGAAACCCAAGGTTAGTCTATGCAAGAATTGTTAGATTGGTAAGATGGGAAAGACTAGCTTTAAAAGTAAGAACTATTAGTCTGAAAAAATTTTAGAAATTGTGCATATTGATTTGTGTGGACCTATTGGAATTGAAAGCTATACTAGAGAAAAGTTCTTCACTCTTTTTGTTGATGATTACTCAAGAATGATGATTGTCATGTACTTAAGAGAGAAATTAGAAGCATTTGATAAGTTCAAGTGGTATTTGGCTAGAGTAGAAAAGGAAACATGCAAAAGATTGAAATGCTTGAGGTCAGATAGAGGTAGTGAATTCATCTCCCATGAGTTCAATAACTTTTGCATTTAAAGGGGAATCAAAAGATATTTATCAACCCCTAGAACTCCCAAGAAAAATGGAATAGCTAAAAGGAGGAACAAATCTATCATGGACTGTGCAAGAACCTTAATGATTGAAAAGAACATTGCTATCAAATACTGGAAGGAAGCTATCAGCACTATAGTTCATACCTTGAACCAAGTACAACTGAAAAAAGGCTCATTCAAAACCCCCTATGAGTTATGGTATGGCTATAAACGTAATGTAAGTCACCTAAAAGTATTTGGAAGAAAATGTTACATTTTGAAAGAATCTAGAAAAGGAAAATTTGATGTGAAGGGTGATGAAGGCATATTTTTGGGATATTCTTGCAAGAGTAAGGCATATAGATGTTTGAATTTGTCTACTCACAAAGTCATAGAAAGTGCACATGTGAAAGTTGATGAGTTTGTAGAAAGAACTGAAGAAGAAAGAAAAAAGGAACCAGAAGATTATAGAAGATTTGTTTTCAATGAACTAGATACAATGCCAGATACACTTGTCAATCAAGAATCTTCTACTCTCGAGTCTTCAGTAACCGAGTTGCAGGAAGTTCATACTAAGCTACAAGAAACCAAGTCACATTCTGATGCTACCAAGCCATTTCCTATCAAGTTTGAATGACCTGAGTAGTAGATAGAATAGCTAGAACCTGAAGTTGAAGTGCAAGAGGATGATAGTGCAATGCGTTCAAAAGGCAAGGAACCTGTATTAGCAAAGTATGTCAAGAGACATCATACACCATATCAGATCATTGAAGAAAAATTTGAAGGTACTATTACAAGAAATAAGTTGAAAGGTACTTGTTTACTTGCTGATTTTGAACCTAGAAGTGTCAAAGATGCATTAGGAAATGAAAGTTGGATTGAGATTGTGAATGAAGAGATAGAATAAATAAAGAAAAACAAAACATGGACTCTTGTACCTAGGCCTAAAGATAAAAATGTGATTGGAAAGTTGTAGTATGTAGTTCATACAAGGCCAAATATTGCCCTTGCAGTTGGTATTGTAGCAAGATTTTTAGCAAAACCAAGAGAAAGTCACATGATGGCAATTAAAAGGATCATGAGATACTTGAAAAGCACTAAATATTATGGATTATGGTACAAATTTGGAGGTAATCTAGATTTGAAAGTGTTTACTGATGTAGACTGGGAAGGAAACATTGATGACAGAAAGAGTACAAGTGGAGGAGCTTTCTTTCTTGGAAAGAGGTTGGTTTCTTGGACAAGTAAAAAGAAAAATTATACATCCCAATCTATAGCTGAAGCAAAGTATGCTGCTACAGTAGTAAACTATTCTAATATTGTTTGGTTCAAGCAATTATTGGAACACATGAAGGTGGGAATCAAACAACCTATTGTTATGTTTTGTGACAATACAAGTGCAATCAGCATATCTAAAAATCCAGTGATGTATTTAAAAACCAAGCACATTGCAATAAAATATCCTTTTGTTAGAGAATTGGTGTAGGATAAGGAAATTAGATTGGAATATATCTATACAAAGGAACAAATTTTTGACATATTCACCAAGCCTTTACCCAAGGATGCATTCTTGTATCTAAGAGGTAAGTTAGGGGTCATTCCCCTATTTGAAGCTCACTAAAATGAAGTTTTAGTGATGCATCAATAGGTATCAAGTTGAAGATCTTTTAGTTGATGCAAAATAATCATGGAGATATTGCATATGGATCATTACTTAAGGTACATTGCTACTCACTTGGTTTGTGTTGTCTTTGGCATGTGTTGTCAAAGAGGGAGAGTATACTATCATATCTTTCTAAAATTTGATTTTTTTTGTGGAGAGTTTGTTGTTTATGTAATTCCTTCACAGAGGGAGATTACTGTATTTGAGAATTTTGTGGAATATAATCTAAGAGGGAGATATGTTCTGAAAAGACTTATTTTCAAATTTCATTCTACTATGACATGTTGTGTTGACATCAATGCCAAAGAGGTAGATTGTTGGATACAATTGTTTAATTTTTTGTTGTCTTTGATGTTACACAAATGTCATATTAGTTATTAGAAAAATTCTACCAAGTTTAGAAGGTCAGAAAAGATAATTATAGAGTCTACCGAGTGTTCCTGTATACTACACTATGAAGATAGTCTCTACCGAGCTCACTCGAGTGTCAAAGGATTCTGAGACAGAAATTAGTGTTAACTAAGTTCCCAAGGTTAATAAAGGAAAGTTAGTTTCTATTGAAATCATAAGGTCAGGGAAGGAAAATTAGTTCTTCCCAAGTTCACTTGGTCTCCAAAGGATTTTGCAAAGTTTACAATGCTTACCGAGCTCCAATTGGTTAACATTGAAAATCATTTTTGGAGCTGTTTTTACCAAGCTGGGTTGGCTAATGAAGGATTTCATTTTTTAGGAAATAAAGCTTAATTGTATTATATAATGAATGTAGCCGACTGGTGTAATGATTATTTGTAAATGTAACTTGTAATTGAGCCGACTTGACAAATTTGTAATGTATAAATAAAAGGTCAATTTGAAAATTCAAATGTATGGATGAATGTAATGAGTGAGCATGCAAGTGTATTGATTATGAAGAAGGTGTGAGAAAATTTTGAAGAAGGATCAGATATCCTTGAGGAGCAACAGAGTTGTATTCAATCAGTGAGGATCTATTGAAGCAAATAAGAGATTTGTATCAGAAAAGTTTAGTCGCATCTCATTTAGGTCACTTCATTGTTACTTTTTCATCATTGTAGCAGTGATTTGTAAATCTCTTAATAGAGTTGGTTTAGCAACAATCTGGACAGTTCTATTGAATTGTTCTAAAGTCCTCTAGCAAGGCCACTCCTAGCAGGGTGATTAAATCTTCTAAATCATCTAACAAGGTCACACCTAATAGTTTGTTTTGTAACCTTTAATAGGGTTGGCTCCTAACAGGGCTCAATTTAGAAGACTGAAAATTAGTAGCTAGTTACTTGATGGTTTTTCCCATATTGGGTTTCCATGTTAAATCTAGTGTCTCTTGTGTTCATGTTATTTCTTTTATGCATTCATGTCAAATCTTTATAAATGCTTAATAAGTTAATAGTACATGAACCAAATTATAGCATTTTTCTATGTGGCTACCAAGTGACAACAGTAACTAATAGTAAGACATCTAAAGGATTTTTGGATTTATTTTTGTGGTAACTAATTCACCCCCCTCTTAGTTACTACATCTATAATTCCAACAAGTGATATATTCATTAAAAATATATATAGAAAAATCTTAGTTATACAACAAATATGTAAATCACATATTGCTTCACATTAGTTAATATTAGATCTTTAACTTCTTATGTAGTTGATAGTTAGGAGATTTTTTGTACAAAAAAGTTTAAATTTGTTGTATTTCTATCAGGATTCACCTATTTAATTTTTTTGATTCAAAATTATTAACCAAGATTTCATTAGTAGTGATTCATAAAATCCAATCTCTAATGGGAATAAATGAAACACTTAGTACTCATTCCATCTATGTGATTTTCATAGAGGTAAAGTGCATAGATTTTTTTGATACATTCATAGTTGAATTGTTGAAGATTTAGTAATATTTTCTATGATTTCTTTTTTTTTTAGTCCATGAAAGCATTCATATAAAAATCCCAATGGAAAAAATAATAATGGGATAGAGACAATGGGATATATGAAAGAGGAAATATGGATAAATAGAGATAGAGATGAAAATAAATATATGCATACACGTCTAGGAAGACAAATGGGTAGAGAGATAGATAAAGAGAGGTGAAAAGATAGGTCAAACTAGGAGGTATAGAATGGAGGTAAAGAGATAAAGTGATAAAGATCTATAGGGTGATATATGGATAGTAGATAAATGACTAGATGGATAGATAGATAAGATCAAAGAGAAATGATGGAAATATGATATAGATAAAGAGAGGTGAAACACAAACTAAGGGATACAATATAGATAGAGATAGGAATAGAAAAATGATCACCTATGTGTGCAAATAAGTTATTTTTTGACATTGAAATAAATGTGACACAATCTATGATTAATTGTTGTCGTGGCCATAAAGAGAAGCAAAAATTCACCCATTCAAAGTTTATCCCCATGGAAGAAAGGGTTCCTCTATCACTATCAACTAGTTAATGCCAAGTTTTCTAACCAAAATAATAAAAATGGCCCTACTATGTTTTTAAAAATATTTCATTTCATATTGAACCATAACCCCCATGCTCCTTGAATCATTACTAAAATTTGATAATTTATATAAGGAGGGTGAAAGAAGATTATGACCAATCAGTGTTGTGATGTGGAGCATCCCCCCCCCCCTTTATTTGGTGCATATTCCTCCCCCGAGATTATTACTATGGGTGAAGAGGTAGTGCCCCCAAGACAAGGTCAAGGGGCAGTGCCCCAAAGATGAGTTCAAGGGGAAATGCCCCTTGTGGGGTCGTGGGGTAGTACCCCACATGGGCTCCCTATCATAGTACTATTTTAAAAGGTATTACCTATTATTTTTCTATTGGATGACTTATTCTAACCCTAATTTTGTAAGGGACAAAAAGCTTTTATAAAATGGCTTAGGGTTAGAGATTCCATAACGTATAATGAGATTATAGGTTCTTGCGGTGGTATTGAGTTTTAAGTGACTGCAGACTATAATCATTGGATAATAATAATCATGGACTTATTATTGGTAGATGTATACCAAGGATTGGGTGAACTATGTTAAATATTTGTGTTTTGTGTTCTCTTATGTGTGATTTATTATTTTTTGATATTTGTTACATTTGCAAGTAATTATTATTTATGTTTGTGGTTAATCCTTACAAATGGTCTTAGAGCGAGTTGTCCTAAATTTTTTTATTTATCTATCCTCTATAATTAGGTCTCACAGTTGAGTGGGAGTAATAGAAGATGAGGTTAAGCTAAAGGTTGAGAAGTTTAATGAGAAAAAAAATTAGTTATGGAAGATGCAAATGGAGGACTATCTTTATCAAAAGGATTTATCGCAGCCTTTACAAGGAGAAACCAAGAAACTAATCACTGTGATAGATGAGGGTTGGGAAATTCTAGATCTAAAGGTACTGGGAAGTTTTTTTTTATGTCTCGTGAAATTGGTGGCATTTAATATTATGAAAGCTAAGATGATAGAAGATTTGATGCAAACCATAGTGAAACTATATGAAAAGCCCTCCACTTCAAACAAGGTATTTCTCATGAAGAATTTATTTAAAATGAAGATAGTAGAAGATGGATATGTTGTAGATCATTTAAATGAGTTTACTATGATTACCAATTAGTTATCTTCAGTAGATATCAATTTTAATGAAGAAAATAGGGATCCCTTGATTTTGTGTTCTTTGCTTAAAAGTTGGAATGGCTTGGTAATGGTTGTGAGTAATTCTATTTCTTGATCTAATACCCTAAAATTTGATGATGTGATTAGTGTTATTCTAAGTGAGAAAAATTGAAGGAAAACTCAGGTGGATCTACATTAGTCTTAGCATCTTTTAATCCTTAAAAAAATTACACTTGTATTTTATCTTTTATTATTGCCCCCCATTTCAACCTAAACTTTGAATGAACTCATTCAAGGTTCAAAGTTCAAAGGTTTAGGTCATCTTGATCTTATCAAGACACCTTGACCAAGTTTGCCCCACATTACCTTTCTCTTTAAAATTGAACTCTTGAACCAATTGGTTCAAAGTTCAGGGTTCATTGGTTTGACCCATGTGCTTGTTTAAGTCTTGACAAGAAATATGACAATAGTTGGATTTTGGTGCTCCCCTTGAAGTTGAACTTTGAACTAACAACAATTCAAGTTTAGAATTCATCATTACTAAGATTATCTTATCATGATGACTTAATTTATGAGCATCAAATCAGTCTAAAAAGCATGCAAATAATGACAAGAAAAAGTACAAAGATGATCAGTTTTTTTGAAAAGATAGAAAATATGTGCTCTAATGGATAATTTGTGTGAAAGGTGGTGAAGTGATTTGGTATGTGTAGAGTTAAGAAATGCTCATTGATGCTTAAAATGCCCTATCAAATCAGTTCTTGCATCATTCATCCATGATGTGCTCCATATTTAAACTATTAAAAGTTCATTTTATTTCTCATTATGCCATTACCATATGAGGTAAGCATTCTGATTTTCCTAGAGATGCAAGAAACCTACAATATAGTCTTTTTCATCAAAAGATTTTTCATGTCTTGCTCTCGATGAGTCTCATTCCTTTTTCTTCATTAGCTACTATTAATTCCTTTTTATAAGAAAAGATAGCTCTACCAGTTCCTTTTCCATTTTTTCTTTTCCTTGTGGTTAAAATTGTAATATTCCTTCTACCATGGTCTCTTCTCGCCCTAAGTTACCTAAAGAAATGACAACCACCAACTTCTGACTAGAACTAGGAGATACTTTTCTTTCTAATGAGGATATTACAAAATTGATGACAAGGTTTTCAAAATCTAAGCCTGGATCTATTGTTTAAAAGGTAGCTAGGAGTGGGTTGTTGCAAGCTAGGGGCCTTCCAGAGGTAGTTCTTTGTCCAAAGCTAGTTTTGGAATGTAGAGACAAGTATATGATGCTACCCAATGGTGCATTAGAACACATACAGGAGAAGTTTTGGTGTATGTCAATAGAGTTATAGTAATGGGTACCTTGAGAATCCCTCTACATGAAGAATATGAAGCTTGGACCATCAGTCTATCTAACAACCAATTTTCCACTGAAAATAGCCAATTTAGTAATGCCATAGGTAAAAATTGGTTGCTCAAACCTAAGAAAAGAGGTTCTCATCTTCCCCATCTCCTGACATAAGAACAAACAATTCTTGAGATTAAAGATATAATCACTCTTCTGAACAAAGTCAAAGGGAATAAGAATGCCATTTTTTTGGGAAGATTCGATGTATTTATTTGTTTAGAGCATTCTAAGGGAAGGAAAGTATATTGACTGGGCTGAAATTATAGTAAGCCAATTGCATGAAGAGCTTTCACAAGCATTCGGGGTTTCTAATTTTTATTGCCTTCTTATCTATTTTATATTTTGGTGTGTTATAAAGAGTGGGAAGGTTTCCCCATCTAGATGATTGGATAAATGACATGCATATCTAAAATTAACTTTTTTTACTATAGAAAGAGAAGAATCCTAGAGATTTCAAAAGGGTACATGATACTTTTCTTTCCAAATTAGTTTTTGAGCTCCAAGGTAAAGAGCATAGAAGATTGACTAAAGAAGCAAGTCAATTCATCACTATCTTGTTGGAATTCTTTAGAATAACTTCTTGAGGGGGGGTGAATCAGTTATCCAAGGTCTATATGTACAATTAAAACTTATCACAACTTAGTGAACTCATATCCATAAATCATTTTCATCATGTATGCATCCATTCGATTATACAATCACTTAAACTTGTAGGTTACTGTCAAATCAATTTTGCACAAATGTAAGGATGAAACATAAAATATTTAATGACAAATTTGACACAATGATTTAATGTGGAAACCCACTTTGGGAAAAACCACCAATAACATGCTACTCATTCCCACTCTTTTGAAGTGATACCTTGTGAAAGGCCAATGGGTTGTTAAAGGTTACAATGCACACTATTAAATGTGACTTGGTTAAAGGATTTCAATCACCTTGTTAGGAGTGAGCCTTGTTAGAGGACTTTAGATCATTCACTTGGAATGTCACCTAGTTAAAGGATTTAAAAATGATTATTAGGTCAACTGTAATCCAAAGGATTTATCCTAGACTGGTACAATGATTAGAAAGCAAGAGTAAGGCTTGATCTAATAACAACTTACAACTCCATTTACAGATTACAAATCTCTATTTTATTCTTCCATTTTGCTTGGCTTTCACACACTTCAAATCTGATAGCTTGTTCACCCTTCAAGAATCCATACCCTTAAGCCTTCTTGCTTTTCTTACCAATGTAGTCTCTTCTCTTAGGTCGTTGAATAAAGAAATACCCTAGACTGCTTGTTTTCCTTAGGTTCTCACACATGACAACCTTTACTTCTGACTAGTCATCTCTATAAATAGAAAATTAAGATCTTTTGTTTTTCATCCTCCATCATCCATTTTAGGGTTAGGTTGGATTATGTAGGATTCAATGAATCCACCCATCATTTTATTTTAGTCCCTTCTAGAAAATTATCATTCAATCCTTTTCAAATTTGACTCAAATTAATTCATCTTGAATTCTGTGTGACCAACTCATCAAGCTTATCTTCCACACAGTTCACACAATCTAAGAAATCAAACTTTCCAGCTCAGATTCATCAAATTTGTGATCTTTCTCATAATGTTGACACTTGACATTAACCTGCTTCTAATGCTTGACATATAATGTGTTTCTCGACATCCACTATCAAAACACTTGGCACAAACTAAAGTTTACTGGTGCTTGGCATCAACTAAACTTTACCCAGCTTACACTATTTCACTTGGCTTATACTAAAATTGACTTTACTTTGCTCCAACTAATTTTCTACTTGGCTTACACTAACTTTACTTGGTACCTACTATGCAAACTATTAACCTTGGTAGACATACTTTGTTTAACTTATTTTTCTAAACTTAATCAGTGTATCCATTCTTTTCAACCTTAAGTATATTATCAATGCATTATAATATCATTGTCTTAATTGATCCTTGTACTCCTTTTCCATATCATAACTCAACCTTTCCTCTAGGTTCTATTGTTACCTCATTTGTTCAAATTCTCTTCATCAATAAAACAAATTATAGTACTCAAATCATCTAAGCAATTGTCTTAACAACAAGTAATAGGTTTGACATCAGTGACAAAACAATGATTGAAACACATAGTCATACTTGTATCAATCTATTTTCAACAATCTCCCTCTTTGGTATTGATGGAAAATCAAATTGACCAAACTTAATCAGTATAAACAACAAAATACCAAAAATAAAATAATTCCTTGCATTTAAATCTCTCTCTCTATCAACAACTTTCATCTTTTGAATAGGTTACAAATTTCTATTTTGATCAATAGATAATTAATCAACTCATGCTTATGACTCCCTCTGGATCACTTCTTATATCTCCTTTGACATTAACTTCCTCTTACTAGATATGGATGTTTCTTCTATGTTTACTTTCATCTCCCTCTTGGACAACAATATCTCATGTCTCCCCCGGCAGTAAGGTTTTCTCCCTTCGTAGGATCAAGAAGATCAAGATTTCTCCCTTATTTCTCCCATAGTAGGATTTCTCTCTCTTTGACAATAATGCCAAAGAATTGTCATTTTAATATGCATATATGAACATTTTTAGTTTCTCTCTTAGTCACCTAGCTTGTGACTAAATTGTAACTCCATCTCTTTGATTACTTTAGATAGCTCCTAAAGTAGGATCCACTACATCAATGTGTAACATATGTCAATCAAGTTATTTGATGCAAGCCACTTCTCATGCTTCTTAGATAGAATTTCATATGGGTATCACCCCTATTTTACCTCTTAGATACTCATGAGCATCCTTAGGTAATGTTTTTGTGAAGATATCAACTATTTTCTCTTTTGTGTTAACATATTCCATCTTCACTTCTTTATCTTGAACTAACTCTCTCAAGTAATGATACTTGATTGCAATGTGCTTAGTATTTATATGCATCATAGGATTCTTTGATATATTTATAGCACTTGTATTATCACCATAAGGTATCAAAGGTTCAGTGATTTTCTCCTTCATAACTTTGAGTAGCTATTTGATCCATACAATGTTTGTACAATCTACTGCTGTAGCAACATATTAAGCTTTAGTAGTAGATTGAGAGATGTAGTTTTTTTTCCTGCTAGTCCATGTAACTAGCCTTTTGCTTAAGAAAAATGCTCCTCCACTGGCACTATTTCTATCATCAATATTTCCAACCCAATCAGCATCAATGTAAGCTCTCAATTCAAATTTCTCAATTTTCTTGTAATATAGAACATAGTCTTATGTTCCTTTCAGATATCTCATTATTCCCTTAACAACCATCAAATGATTCTCCCTAGGATTAGTAGAGAGTCTTGCAACTATCCCAATAGATAATGCAATATCAAGTTTGTTGTGTACTACATATTATAATCTGCCAATCATAGACATGTATAATGTTTGATTCACCTCAGTTGAATCATCATTCTTTGACAATTTATGTCCTATCACCAAAGGTCTGCTTACTAGCTTGGAATATTCCAATCCAAAAGTTTTTTGTATCTCCTTTTCATACTTTGATTGAGTGATGTAAATACCATACTTCATATGATGTACTTGCAAACCCATAAAGAACTTCATCTCTCCAAACAATGACATCTCAAATTCTTTCTTCATTTAATTTGCAAAAGCTTTACATTAAGTATCTTGACCTCCAAATATGACATCATCATAAAAAAAATTAGATAGTAAAATACCTTTTCCTTTATCTATCTTCAAGTATGGATTGTTGTTATCATTAGTCCTCTCAAATCCAATCTTCACAAGATAATTATGAAGCCTTTCATACCATGCTCTTGGTGCTTGCTTCAAACCATATAAAGCTTTGTGTAGTCTACATACCATATTTTTTTGTTAGCATCAACAAATCCTTCTGGATGTTCTATATAAACCTATTTCTCCAATATACCACTTAGAAATGTAGATTTAACATCTATTTGGTAAACTTTGAAACCTTTGTATGTAGAGTAAGCAAGAAGAGTTCTTACTCCTTCCAATCTTACATTAGGGGGGAATGTTTCTCCATAGTATATCCCTTCTTCTTATGCATATCCTTTACAAACTAATCTTTCCTTGTTCATTGTGACTTCACCATTTTCATATAACTTGTTTCTCTATACCCCCTTGGTGCCAATCACATTCTTATCTCTCGGTCTAGGACCTAGTGTCAATGTCTTATTTTTCTCAATTTGTTCAATCTCTTCTTTCAGGGCTTTACTACAGTCCACATCTTGTAATGCTTCTTTCACTATTTTAGGTTCATGCATCCTAAGAAAACATGTATCATTTATCAACTTGTTCCTTTTTGCATCCTTATCTCCAATTATTTTTGTAGCAGGGTGATGTCTCTTGACATATTTAGACAAGCTTGGTTTTGCTCTGTTTTCATCATTTGATCTCTCAACTTCTGAATCACTATGTGCATCTCTATCAAGTAATTCAACATCTCTTTCATGTAAAGTAATCTCAAAATTAGAATGTGCCTCAACTTCATTCTATAACTCAAAACCTGAATGTAGTTCGATTCCTAAATGCAACTCGACATTCATAGTATGTGACTTAGTAGTCACTAAAACTTTTTGTTGATTTGCAACTTGATTTACAACATCTTCATTAGTAGGCATACCTTCATTAAAGTATACAAATGATTTGTATTCTTCTAGTTCCTTCATAGGTTCAACATCTTATACTTCTATATATTCATCAAATTTTACATTTGCACTTTCCAGAACTTTGTTAGTCTTAGTATTTAAACACTTATAATATTTTCCTCTTGTGGAATAACCAAAGAATATACCTTCTTCACTTTTTGTATCTAATTTACCATTCCTGAAATCCTTGAGAATATAACACTTGCTTCCAAATACCTTAAAATATGTTACATTGGGTGAGTTTCCATACCATAGTTCAAAAGGTGTTGAATGGGTACCTTTCTTGACTTGCACATGGTTCAAGGTATAGATAACTGTACTTACAATTTCTCTCCAATATTTCAAAGAAATTTTTTTCTCCATCATGAGTGTCCTAGCACAATCCATTATAGATCCATTCCTCCTTTCATCAATTCCATTTTGTGGAGGGGTCCTAGGAGTAGATGTCCATCTTTTGATTCCCTTGTCATTACAAAACATCTCAAACTCATTTGATGTAAATTATCCTCCTCTATCAGATCGCAAACATTTCAAAATTTTACCTATTTCATTCTCAACTCTTTCTAAGTACCACTTAAACATTTAGAAAGCATCAAATTTCTATTTCAGAAACATAATTACTAGCATTCTAGAATAATCATCAACAAATAGCATAATGTACTTATCTCCTTTGCATCTTTGCACTTCAATTGATCCTTAAGTCAGTATGAAAAATCTCTAATATTCCTTTAGAGTATGAGTCTTACTCTTAAAACTTGACTTTGTCATTTTTCCTAACTAACATTGTTTGCAAATTATATTGTCAGGTTTCTTCAACTTAGGCAAATCTCTCACTCTTCTCATGTTATTGATACTAACCAAGTTATCAAAATTAACATGACATAACCTCTTGTGTCATAGCCACAAATCATCAAATTATACAATTAAACAAGTATCATCCTCTATATCAAGGTAGAATAAATTACCTCTAGTTTGATCACCTTTTCCAATTAGTTTTCCATCAGTATCATAAATCTTAGAAATCTTATTGTCAAACACAACCTTACAACTTGAATTATTTAGTTGTGACACACTCAAAAAATTATAGTTAAGTCCTTTAACATAATAAGCATTTTCACATAAGATCCTTTCTAAGAATTTGATGGAAACTTTTCCTTTTATCAGATAGGGTGCATCATTACCAAACCCTACACTATTTCTATCATAATAATTCAAGGTAATCAACTTACTTTTATGTCCTATCATGTGACGTGAATACACACTGTCAATGATCCATCTGTCATTTTTCTTCATACAAGACACTAGTGTAGTTGCCTCATCCTCATCAAATTCAACCTTCATTGTAACATACACCACTTCATCATCATGATTGTCAGATCCATCTTTTGTTTCCTCTTCAACAATGTAGCAAGACTTCTTGCCTTTGTCTTTGTAATCTTTTGTGTCTTCATCTCTTCTACTTTTCTACTCATCTCCACATCTGTAATGTTAGAAATGCTTTAGAATAATTAAGAGGTGGGGTGAATCAGTTATTCAAGGTCCAAATGTCCTAATAATACTTTTTTACCAAGTAAAGTAAGCCCATTAAACTGTTCATGCATCCAAGCTTAAACTTTCCTACTTCGCAAGTTACTGTATACCAACATGCAAGCATAACACATGAAAGATCAACACATAACACAGTGATTTATGTGGAAACCCAATTTGGAAAAAACCACCAGTAACATGCTACTCAATTCTCACTCTTTTGAAGTGATTCCCTGTGAAAGGCCTACCCTGTTGAAGGCTACGACACACTATTAAATGTGAATTGGTTAAAGGATTTAACCACCCTATTAGAAGTCATCCTAGTTAGAGGACTTTTAAAATATTCACTTGGAATGCCACCCTGTTAAAGGATTTACAAATGGCTATTAAACAAATCTAAGTCCATAGGATTTTACCCTAGCCGACACAATTGTTAGAGAGTAACAACAAGGGCTTTTGACTTGATAAAACTCACAACATAACTTGTATATTTTAGATCTTTGTTAAGCTCTTCACAATTTTCCAGGCTTAGAGTCTTTGTAGCTCTAATAGCTTGTCCTCCTTTCAAGCTTTGTCTCCTTGAGTCTTTGTGCTTGATATACTAGTGCAATCTCTATGTGACCACTTATCGAAGCAGAGTCTCTACGCTCTGTTCTTCCTTCTCAATGCCTTCTACTTGATACCCTTCAACAACTTGGCAATTTGGAACTCCAGCAACTCTAGCTTCTTGGCCTATGACTTCTTCAATAGAAGTCTAGAATTTCTTTTCCTGCTTATTTCTTTCCTCCTTTAATTTTAGTTTGAATGGATTAGGTAGGATTCATTGAATCTAACCCATATCTTGTTCCTCCTAGAAAGATCATGAAGAATCCTCCTGAATTTGACTAAAATATGGTTTATCTAAAATTTTGTGCCTCTAGCTCATCATCCTTATCCTCTATCTAGTTAACAAAATTCAAGGTAATAAACTTGTTGGCTCAAATCTAGTGAATCTTTGACTATTCAAATAATGTAGCAGCTCGACATCATTAAAATTCTAGTGCTCAGCACATACTGCGTTACTCAACGCCAACTACATTTTACTGATGCTCGACACCTACTATGGATTCACTCAGCATCCACTAAATTTTTTGGTGCTCAACACCTATTACTAAGCACCTAAACTTGTTCAATTACTTCTATTTCATTCGGCACACACTAGAATTTTTATTTTCTTGGCACTAACTAAAAATCTGCTCAACATGAACTAGCTTGCTCAGCACTCACTAATGAACTTAGTTAAGCTTTGTAGACAACCTTGTTACAACTTATTCCTCCAATGTTTTTTACTGTGGCCAACCTCTATATCTTCAAGTATATTTTTAATACATCATTTTACCATTGTCTTAACTAATCCTTGTACTTCATTACAAAATCATAACTCAACCTTTCCCTTAGGTGCTGTTGTTACATCTTGTTGAGTAAATCCTCTTCATCAATCAACTAGGTGATAGTACTTGGATCTTATAAGAAATTTTCATTCCAACAAATAGCAAGTTTGACATCAGTGACAAAAAAATGATTGAAAACATTTTTCATCAACAATTTCCCTCTTTGTAATCAATCTTCTTCATTCTTCAACAATGATCTTTTCAATCCAATTTCCAACATGTAATTCTTGTTCTCTAGACATCTAGTAGCAATATGACCAACCTCATTGCAATTGAAACAAATGATAGGTAAATTTCCTTTGATTTTTCTTTTACCTCTATGAAATCTACTTACTAGTAGTGCTTCAAGTTTTTCTACATCTTCCTCATCTTTATCACTGTCACTAGAAACATATTTTTCCTTTTTCTTCTTCTTCTTCTCATTACATTCCTTCAATGATAGCTTGGCTCTAACACTTTCAAATTTGGATCTTAGAACATTTATGTCTCCTCCATAAATAGTGTGAAATGTATCCCACATTTTCTTTGCACTATCATAACCCTTTATATCATCAAACTCAGCATAACTTAGGGCAGAGGCAATCTCCAACATTGCCTAGTTGTGTTCTTTCTTCTTTATCAAATATTCAGCAATTAGGGCTCTAGTAGGATCAACACGCTCTATGGTGATGGTAGATTGTGCATGATCTCTAAGACCTCCTAGGTGTAGCTTCATAAGACTTTTCCATGTAGGAAACTTATCTCTATTATGCTTAGGTACCTCTCTTTCTGACATCTTGATCTTTTTGATTTTAGTACCTTCAAACTAGTCCTCTTAAGCAGATGGCTTTGATACCAATTGTTGAAATTCTTTAGAATAACTAAGAGGGGGGTGAATCATTTATCCAAGGTCTAGATGTAAAATTAAAACTTTTCACAACTTAGTAAACCCATATCCATAAATAATTTTCATCATGTATGCATCCATTAGATTATACAATCACTTAAACTTGTAGGTTACTGCCAAATCAATTTTGCAAAAATGTAAGCATGAAACATAAAAAATTAAATAACACATTTGACACAATGATTTAAAGTGGAAACACAATTTGGGAAAAACCACCAGTAACATGCTACTCATTCTCACTCTTTTGAAGTGATGCCCTATGAAAGGTGAACCCTATTAAAGGTTACAATGCACATTATTAAATGTAACCTGGTTAAAGGATTTTAATCACCTTATTAGGAGTGATCCTTCTTAGAGAACTTTAGATCATTCACTTCGAATGTCACCTGATTAAAGGATTTATAATTGACTATTAGGTCAACCTTAATCCAAAGGATTTACCCTAGAATGGTACAATGATTAGAAAGTAATAGTAAGGCTTAATCTAATAACAACTTACAATTCCATATGCAGATTACAAATCTCTATTTCAGTCCTCCATTCTAGTTGGCTTTCACAGACTTTAGCTCTGACAACTTCTTCAACCTTCAAGCATCCATACCCTTAAACCTTCTTGCTTTTCTTTCTAATGCAGTCTCTTCTCTTAGGTCATTAAATGAAGAAATACCCTAGACTCCTTGTCTTCCTTTGGTTCTTGCACATGACAACCTTTTTTTCTGACCAGTCATCTCTATAAATAGAAAATTAAGATCTTTTTCCATTCATCCTCCATTGTCCATTTTAGGGTTAGGTTGGATTAGGTAGGATTCAATGAATCTACCCATCATTTCATTTCATTCCCTTCGAGAAACTTCTCCTTTAATCCTCTTTGAATTCACCTCAAACTGGTTCATCTTGAAATCTGTGCCACCGACTCATCAAGCTTATCTTTCACATAGTTTACATAATCCAAGAAATAAAACTTGTCAGCTTAGATTCATTGAATTCACAATATTTTTTCATAATGTTGACACTCAACATTAACTTGCTTCTAAGGCTCAACACATACTACATTTCTTGGTATCCACTATCAAAACACTCGACACGAACTAAATTTTACTAGTGCTCAACATCAACTAAAATTTACTTGGCTTACATTCTTTCACTCAGCTTACACTAAAATTGAGTTTTCTCAGCTTCAATTGAATTTCTACTCGGCCTACACTAACTTTACTTAGCACCTGCCTTGCAGATTGTTAAGCTTAGTAGACATACTCTATTAAACTTATTTTTCTAAACTTAATCAGTGTATCCATTCTCTGCAATCTTAAGTAGATTATCAATGCATTATAATATCACTATCTTAACTTATCCTTGTACTCCCTTTCCATATCATAGCTCAACCTTTCCTCTAGGTGCTATTGTTACCTCATTTGATCAAATCTTCTTCATCAATCAAGCAAATAATAGTACTCAAATCATCTAAGAAATTGTCTTACCAACAAGTAGCAGGTTTGACATCAGTAATAAAACAATGATTAAAACACATAATCATACTTGTACCAATCTATTTTGAACATATGTATGGTAGCTTCTGCACCCAATTTCCCAAATTTGCTTACATAAGAGTGGGTGGGTATGAAGGTAAACCTTTGAGGTTACCCAAATACTACTTAAAATGCTATGTCCTGATCAAAGTTTGTAGGCAAGTGGATGAAGTGGATAAAAAGTGTAAAGTTAGAAAAGGTTCTAGTTTTATCTTCCCTATTGAGCTTGGCCATTATTGGTGCAAAAGCATTCAAGATTCTTTCAGTCTTGAAATTGAATTAAAGACTATAAACTTGGTATTCTATTTTCCTTGCTTAGGGTTTGATAGTAAAGGCTTTGCACAATCTTAGTTTGAACTGGGCCTATCTTTTACCCACATTCCTCAGATGGAAGATTTCTAGGGAGATTGCAAAGCAGACTATGAGGAAGGAAAATATGGTGGTTCAGATTCACCTTGAAGTAAATCGAATAATTCAAGATACAGATGAATGCTAAGGATGTAGAAGAAGATGAAAGTGAAGAAATAGTTAATCCCTTCTATGCAGCTCAGGTTGAAGCTTTTCCCCTACCTGAAATAGAATAGAATTTACCAAAGGAAGATGATCTTCAAGATAGAACTCTCCCTATCATTGAAAGAACTAAGAACTAACTAGTAGAGAAAATGAGGTCCAAGTTGGGACATTCTGAGTTATATGTTCATAAAGGTTCTACCAGTTATAGATCATAGTTTCCTATTCATTGTATTGATTAAATTGTCATATTTTCCTCTACAAGTACCTTGAAATTGAAAATTGAACCTAAAACTATTATTCAAAGTTTAGTTAAGCCTTCAACTTTAGCTAGGTGGACTCATTCCTGCACTAAGAAGAAAATATCTCAACAAGACATGGTGGTAAATCCCAACGTAGAACCAATTAAAATTGAATTCATGGCTAAATCTACTATATAAAACTTGATTAAAACTATCGATCAAAACAACCAACAAGTAGTCGATGGAGGTAATTCTTTGAACACACTAGCTGTTAGGACTTCCCCTATTCTTCAAACCCCCCCCCAAAGAGTGGATCTTCTACACTGAATTCGTTTGATCTATCTATGAGTAAGAAATAAAGAATAGTCCCAATGAATGTCTCAATGGAGGATATGGTTGGAAAGTGCCTAGGTAAACCCCTGAAGAGAAAACATCCCAAGATAGAAACCTTATTGGAGGTAGATGAGAAAATAGGACATAAATAGATAAGAATTGGGATGATATTACACCTCAATATTATAAAGTGGAGAAGATGGTTTTTTGGCCAACCTCCAGGGCTGCAGATATGAAAATCCTTTATGTTGGTCATGTAAGAGTCACTAGCTAAATCTGGAAAGATCGAAAGGAGAAGAAGGAACTAAAGAAATCTATCTGTCTACATGGTAGAATATATTCATACTCTATAGAGCGCTAAAGTTGAAGCTCAACCCCATGCCATTTCCATGGTTGATGTGACTTCCCCTATGAATCAACAAGTCATCAACCAAGAGAAAAGAGATAGATCAGTTTCTTATGCATTTGTCAAGTGAATTGAATCACTTGTCTCTCAAGAAGTCAATTACATCACTTGTCTTGCTGAGAAAAGGAAGAATGTTGATTAGATGATGGTAGATCTAGAATCAAAGTTGAATTCTTAGGAAACAAAGAAAATGAAATGGGATGAAGTGATCATCCATATGACTAAAGTCCAAGAGTATGGAACAAATAAGTTCCTAGTGGAGAGACAAAGCTCCTACTTATATGATGATTTCCTATTTGTATCCAAGACTAATCTAGAATGAAAAAATATGGTGATCGAATAGTTCTTGGATGATTGCTCATAACTACTGAAGGAATTGGAATGTCTGAAGAAAATTCTACACAAGGAGATAAAATGCATTGATGTGGAAAACATGGGGAATAAGGATCAACCAAATAAGGATTTTAAGGATATACATGTCACCGATCAAGATAAAATGAGGGACATGAAAGAAACCAAAGAGTCTTTATCACAAATTTCATTATCATAGCTTGGGTAGATTCCATGATTATCATATGTTGGAGAACTCTCCCAAAGTTATTACTATTTGGAAATTATGAACAAAGCAACTTGGAATTCCATAGAAAAAGTATATCGTGGAGTCTGAAGTTTCCTATAAGGAGCGAAAAGAAGTAGATGGAAATGCACTTATAGATCATGAATAGAAAACTACCTTAGTCAACATAGCTTGCTATTAGATTGAAACTAGGGGCCTCAGCCAATAGCTATTCATATTTTGATTAACTGTGTTAGGCTTAAGTTCTTTGAATGCATATCAGTTAAAAGAGAAACTATTCACCAACAATTAGGAAGTGATTTGAATGCACAAAGTAGAGGCATAATGACTAAGAGAGGAAATCAAGAAGAAATTCAAAGGGAAAGAGGTCTTAATCTAGAGGACTGAGAGATTGCTAGTACCATGGAAAACTAGGGCCTATGAAGAAATATTGCTTGACTTGAAAGAATAATGAAGGAAAAGAAAAAGAATGGAACAAGGAGGAAAGTGTGGTAAGTAATAATTCTAAAGAGGATGCCTTTCTTCTTTCTTTAGAAAATGCTAATGATTTATGGGTTCTAGAGTCATGGAATTAATTTCATGCTACTCCCCATAGAGGTTAGTTTATTGATTATGTCCAAGGGAATTTTGGGCTAGCATATTTAGGGGATAATGAACCCTGTTAGATTGTTGGAAAGGGAAGAATTAAATTTAAGTTGCAGAATGGGAACCATTGGCTACTACAAGAGGTGAGACATTTTCCAAGGTTGAGTAGGAATTTAATTTTAGCAGGGCAACTAGGTGATGAGGGTTACAGAGTTACTTTTAATGATAAAAATCGGAAGGTTTCAAAAGGTTCCCTTGTAGTAGAAAAATGTGTGAAAGTAGGCACCTTATATCTTTGTATAGGTCATTTTGTTCCTTCTACTTTTATTGTTTAAAATAAAAATGAATGTTTAGGAACAGTTGATGTAGTCAAGTAGGGAGAACAAATAGTAGATGTAGATTCTAAAACAATGCTATGAAATAATAGACTTGGGAACATGAGTGAGAAAGGTATAAACTTACTTATTTCAAAGAAAGTCTTACTAGGTTTGAAATGTGTCAATAAGGATTTCTGTGAAAGTTGTGTGTATGGAAAACAAAAGAGAGTTAGTTTTGTAAAGAGTGGGAAGGAAAAAAAGATGAAAAATTAGAGCTTGTGCATACAAATGGATGGGGACCAGCTCAAGTATCTTCCCTTGGTGTCCCTCATTATTTTCTTACATTCATTGATGATGAAACTAGAAAAGTATGGGTTTATTTCCTTAGACATAAATATGATGAATTTTTAACTTTTAAGAAATGCAAATGTTTGGCTGAAAATGAGATTGGTGAAAGATTAAAATGTCTCAGATTTGACAGAGGTGTTGAGTATTGGAGCAATGAATTTGAAGGTTATTTTTCCTCTAATGGTATTCATAGACGTAAAACTATTCCAAGGACTCGACAGAAAAATGGAGTGGCTGAATGCATGAACAAGACTATAATGGAGTGTGCAAAGAGCATGATGACACAGTGCAAGGTAGAAGAATCCCCAAAGGAAATGTTCTAGCCCCCAACCAATCACAACATAGTAGAAACACAAAAAGAAGAATAAAAAATGCAAGATCTGATATCAAGTCTCAACTCTATATTCAATGATACAACTGATTACATGTAATATGCCCATCTATAAGGCCTTCTAGGTTAGGGCCAGATACAAACAGCAATTACAGTATCAGTTTTGCAAGATCCAACAAGATCCACTTACAAACCCAATTTCCAACTAGTCTAGATCCATAATTAGATAAGAACACCAAGAAGAATCCACACTTGTACACTCAGGTCCACCAAGTAGTCCTCTGGTTCCTAAGTCGCAGCCCTAGCTCTTTAAATTCACATCCACACTTCAGTCCCTTCCTCCCACTGAATATGAATGAATCTCTAAAAGACTCCACAAGAACCCTACTTATACCCAACTAAGCCACAAGTTAGCCCAGTTCATTACAAACAAAATTAAATTCCTTACATTTAATATAGGTTGAGCCACAAGTCAACCATAGCACAAATTAAATACCCATACATAAATTAAATGCCTTAAGTTGGCTCACAGACAACTCGGCACCAACAAAAACCAAGATCATGCCAAGAACCAACAAAACAAAGCCAAGACTAGAAATCCCAGGACCATGCCAAGCTACCAGACCATTTTGAGCTCCACAAACCATGCCAAGCTGTAAGGCCATGCCGAGCTGCTAGACCATGCCGAGATGCTAGGTAATGTCGAGCTCCACAGACCATGCCAAGCTCCCAGAGTATTCTGAGCTCCTAGAGCATGTTGAGCACTAGAAACAACCAAGCTTCCAGATCACCCCAAACATGTAGGATTGCAAGAAAACCCAAGATGCTCCTGCATTAGACACCCCATGTTTGAAAAGATGTTCTAGTAACTGGAAGAACATCTTCTGGGATTCAACACATAAATCCCAAACTAGTTCTTCACATACATATCCTCCAAGTCTTCAACTCGTACACTCTTTCCTTTGTTCTTCTACTTCTTTGCATCCATCTTAGGTGTGCTATAGGCCTTCTTTTCACACTGATCTCCAACCCTTTCATAATCTGCCAACTCAACTTAGCTGCCAATACTCAGGTTCCTCCTATCGAGCTCTTCATTTTGCAAAAGAATCAGGGAAATCTTCCTGGCACCTTTCTCAATAGTAAACACATTCCTGACACAATCATGTACAGCCTTGTAATCATATTCCCAAGGTCTACCATGTAACACATGACAATTTTTCATATCCACAATATCACACAACACTTGATCCTTATACTGCCCAATCTAGAAATCAACAAGTCATTGCTCCCTCACTTCCAAAGCATGTTCACCTTGCAACTAGCCAATCCTATAAGGATAAGGATGTCTCATTCTCTTCAAACCAAGTTTCTGAACCATCTCTTCAGCAACAAGGTTATTTGTACTACCACCATCCACAATCAGTTTGTAGACCTTACCACCAGACTTACAATGAGTTCTAAACAAATTAGTCCTTTGACAAGAATCCAATGTCCTCTCACCAACCAGTAATTGCCAAGCCAGCAAGCTTTCTCATTGCTAAGGCTAACTATCTTGAACTTCAACCTCATTCACAATAGCAGTTGTCCTACGAATTGGACATTCAAAAGATCTATGCCCTTCCTTCCCACACTTGAAACAATTACCTCGGAACCAACTTCCACCTATTCTCTTTTTCTAATCAATAGGTTTTGATTCACTTTCTGCAGTCAGTTTAGCTTCAGCTAAGCTATCCTACTTCTCCTTCCCTCTAGCATTAATTTGACCCTTCCAAGTGTGGATTCTTTTTGGTGTTCTTATCTAGTTGTGGATCTATACTAGATGGAAATTGGGTTTGTAAGTGGATCTTGTTGGATCTTGCAGAACTGATACTGTAATTTTTGTTTGTATCTAGCCCTAACCCGGAATACCTTACAATTGGGCATATTACATGTAATCAGTTGTATCTTTGAATAAAGAGTTGAGACTCGATATCATATCTTTCATTGTTGCTTCTTGTTGTTGTGTTTCTACTGTTTTGTGATTAGTTGGGGGCTAGGACATCTCCTTTGGGGATTCTCTTGCCTTGCACTGCGTCACATGAGGTTACATGTAGAACTGCCTTTAAACATGTGGGCCATGGCTATCAATACTATTATATATCTAATCAACAGATCTTCCTCTACTCCTTTGGAATGTGATATTCCAGAGGAAGCATGGATTGGTAAGAAGGTGAGTTATTCTTTTCTCATAACCTTTGGTTGTGAAACATTCACACATATAGATTCTAAAAATAGAACCAAGCTAGAAGCTAAGTCAAAGATATGTGTATCTTTTGGATATGGCATCAATTGATGACTTTGGTTATAGGCTTTGGAATTTTGAAAATCTTAAAATTGTAACAAGCAGAAATGTGATATTCAATGAGAAAGTGTTGTACAAAGATCTACTGCAACAACATGAGAAGAAAGAAATTGATTATGTAGTGTTGGATGATACACAAAATGATGATGTAAAAAAAGACACTCATGCTCTACAACAACTGTAACAATGAATACCACACACCCCAGTAAACGTTAGATGGTGAACAAGGCTAAGTAGACCTCCAAAAAGATTTTCTTCCTCTTTGTATAATAGTTTACTAAAAGATGTTGGTGAACCTGAATGTTATGATGAAGCTATGCAGGTGGGTACAAACATTTAGGGAGAGTTTACAATGACAGAAGAAATGAACTCCCTATTGTAAAATCAAACTTAGGATTTATGCAAGTTGCTTGTGTGTAAAAGGGGTTTACAGAATAAATGGGTTTATAGGTCTAAAGAAGAGGATGGAGGTAATAAAATATTTAAAGCCAAGTTAGTTGTAAAAGGGTTTGCACAAAAAAATGGCATTATTTTGATGAGATATTTTCTCTTGTTGTTAAAATGAATTCTATTCACATTGTTTAAAGTATTGTAGCTACTGAATATTTGCATTTGGATCAGCTTGATGTTAAGACAACTTTTTTTTATGGTGATTTGGATGAAGAAATATACATGGTATAACCATAGGCATTTGAAGTCCAAGGTAAGGATAACTTAGTGTACAAATTGAAGAAAAGTTTATATGGCTTAAAGCAAGCACCTCGACAATGGTATCTTAAATTTGACAGTTTTATGAATGAACATGGTTTTACTTGGTGTCATTATGATCATTGTTTTTATTTTAAGAGGTTAGATGATGACAACTACATTATTTTATTTTTATATATTGATGATGTGCTTGTTTTAAGGGGTTAACACAATATTTAGCACATTCATTTTCTATGAAGGATTTGGGGGAAACAAAACAAATCCTAGGTATAAAAATTTGCAAAGATAGGAAGAAGAAAAAATTGACATTATCTCAGGCCGATTATATTGAGAAGGTGTTGCAATGTTTCTCTATGAAGAATGCTAAAGTTGTCAACACACTGTTACCTAGCCATTTAATATTGACTAAGGAGATGTGTTGAAAGACACCATAAGAGGAGGCTAAGATATCCAAGATACCTTATGCTTCAACTGTAGGGAGCTTAATGTATCCTATGGTATGTACTAGGCTAGCTATTGCACATGTTGTGAGATTTGTTTGTAGGTATACGAGTCATCCAAGGATTGAGCATTGGAATGTAGTTAAATGGACTGCTAGATATTTGAGAGGAACATCTAGTAAGTGTTTACATTTTGGGGGCTCTACTACTAATTTATAGGGCTATGTTAACTCAAATTTGGCATGGGATATTGATACCATGTAGAGTACAATAGGTCATGTATTTACTATTGGTGGGACAACAACGAGCTAGATTTCTCAGTTGTAGAAGGTCCGTGCATTATCTACTATAGAGGTAGAGTATGTTTCATCTATAGAGGCAACCAAGGAAATCATATGGCTTCAATTCTTCATGGAAGAATTGGGACACCCAAGAAGGATAATTTTTTTTTTCTAGATAGTCAGGTTGTCATTCACTTGTGAAAAATTCATCTCTACATTCAATGAGAAAACACATACAGTTGCAGTACCATTTTATTAAATCAAATTTGGATGATGCCTAGTTAATGCTAGAGATAATACATACCAATGGTAATCTAACAAATATGTTTATCAAGGCAATGATAAGGGAGAAGCTGAAATCCTCTTCAACTTCAGTTGGTGTTCTAGACTGAATAGATAAAAGAATAACAAAGTCTAGGGTGGTTTGATATTCCAATTGGAGCTACAAGTTCAATAGTGCTATGATCAATCTCCAAGTGGGAGGTTATTGTTGTGGAGTTTGACTAGTCTCCAAGTGGGAGATTATTGTGATGTTAAGCCTAATCAGACTTAGAGATGATGTTTCCTACTTGATTTTGTGTAGTTTCCCCCCTAGATTATTACTATAGGAATTTGGGGGTAGTGCCCCTAAGACAAGGTCAAGGGGCGGTGCCCTAGGTGCACTCGTTGTCATAGTATAGGGTGGGGTCGAGGGGAAATATCATCACAATGGTCAGGGATAGGGCCCTGAAAGTCAAAAATGAATTTGCTATTGTAAAAGGCTTTGTCTATTATTTTTTAATTGCATGACATATTCTATCCCTAATTTTGTAAGTGGCAAAAAGCTTGTATAAAATGGCTTAGGATTAGAGATTTCATAATGTATGATGAAATTATAGCTTCTAGTAGCAGTATTCTAGTGTAAGGGATTGTAGATTATAATCATTGGATAATAATAATATTGGACTTGTTGTTGGTACACGTAGCCCAAGGATTAGGTGAACCACATTAAATATTTGTGTATTGTGTTCTCTTCTGTGTGATTTATTATTTTATGATATTGGTTATATTTGCATGTAATTGTTATTTCTATCCGTGGTTAATCCTAACAATAAGAGAATAAATATTATGACCAATATTTTCACATAAACAATACAATGAAATCATTTAATATACATAAAACTATTGGCTTAACCCTTCAACCTTTAAAGGTACAAGTGCTAGTTTGGTGATTTGAGATCAATTGTATTCCGCCTCATAGTGCTCTAAGAATATATAATAGAGTGTCTGGAGATGAATATTTATATGGTTAATAATCTTCATCTTTAATATAGTTGCAAAGGACTTGTGAAGATATAATAGAAAAATATTTATCAAATAAGATGAAAAGAACAATTATATGAATGATAATATTCTCTAAAACTTTCTATAAACACAATGAAATATGGTCAATGAGTTTGACTCAAAATCACACAATTAAATCCTAATAGCAATATCACAATTTGACTTGTTGTGGAAATTATCTCCTACTTATCAATTGATGAGCTTAATGGGCTTTCTCATGAATGGTTCATAAGGCATAACACTTGGTGAAGGTTTTGCAAATGGGGTTGCAAGCTTTGGGTTTAACCATGGAAGAAACTATGTAGTTAAGTGCGCTCAGGCTGGAGTAGTACTAAGATGGGTGACCTCCCAAGAACTCCCAATGCTTCACCCCTATGATCATCACCTAGATCAAATGAGTGCTAAGTGCTCCATTTATTCTCATGAGAGATGGATTCATGTTGAATCACTACTCATGAAACATGGGTCAATGTGTTTGACTCAAAATCACACAGTTAAATCTTGATAGCAATATCACAATGCTTAACTCTCATTAGTTGTCATTCTATTTAACATTATTGAATCTTAAAGTTCAACCCATAAGAATAAAACACTTGTAAAACTCAATCCTTAGCATCAAAAGTGAAGTCAACAAGAAATCATTCAAAAATATATATACATAGCTTCCCCTAAAAAATCACTTTTAACAATAATATCTAATGAATAACTCTATAAGATGACATTGAACCTTCAAACTCTCACCAGACAAACATAGAATCAATTGAAAATTGAAGACAAATATTTGTCCACATAATCAGGAAAAGGAAAAATTCAACCGTTTGCTAAAAATTAGCTTGATCTAGTGATTCTGACATTACTTTTGGAGGCAAGTTTTTTAATCCTTATTTTAATATCTTTTTGCTACATGATTTTGAAAAGGAGGTTCATATAAGTTAAATATCAAATTAATTTTTAATAATCAGTTAAGTTTAGTCCAAGATAAATAAAAAATATCATTTAATACTTTGAGATCAACCTCATAATGCTCTTGGAAATTTTTAGAATAATATTTATTTAGAAAGGAATTGTGAAAATATAATAGAAAAATATTTTTAAAATTAGATGAAAACAATTATATAAAATAATAAAATATTCTCTTAACTTTCTATAATTACAAAGGTATCTCACTTTTCACAAAATATGAAATTGTAAAAACAATACTTAGCTTCCATTAGTTGCTATTCTACTTAACATTATTGAATCGTAAAGTTCATTTTTTTTAAAATGAAAAAAAAAACCTAGACTTCTACAACTCAATCTTTAGCATGAGAAGTGAAGTCAACAAGAAACCATTATATATCTTTATATATATATATAAAAGATAGATGATGTTGAACTTTTAAACTGTCACGAGAAAAACATAGATTCAATTAAAAATTAAAGACAAATATTTGTCGAGATAATTGAAACAAAACACTTGAATATGATGCATCTTTTGCTGAAAATTCTAACAACAATTATATAATCAGAAGCTTTAACAAGCTCTTTGTGGTGCTTAAATGACACATAGAAAGCTAATCTTATGATCAGGAAACGTTAACAGGCCTCCTCAATCGTACCCACGCATATGTAATGTTATATTGCATTAGGTCGCAGTGAGCCTAATCTATGTCAATCTCCATGAATATGTGTTGATCATCAGGATCTTTATCATATGTTTCCCATCTCACAATCTCTATGTCATTCGGCTTTTCCAACTTACTGTAGCTACATATCCATAGTTTGTCTCCTGGTTGTGCTACATAAGCAAGCTTCTTGACCTTTTTTTGAAGACTTTGAGTTTAACAAACTTAGCAATAGCATTAAAAATCCCTTCGTAAAGTCTGTACAGTCGACCTCTATTCAAATCCAGCAGAATAATCAAAAGACTCAATAAATTTGAGAGCTTTTCATCATTATTTGCCTGAAGCAATATAGGAAGACTACTAATCACCACCCAAAATTTACTACTGAAATCAATATAGTTGAAGTTTGTTGGAACAACAAGATTAACACCTTTGCTGCAATAATAACGCTTTGACAGTATCTTTTCATAAGCCTCTGTTTCAGATATCCGCTTGGCGACAGCAACTAACCCTATTCTTAGAAGGTTTTCTACAAATATTATATCTTCACCGAAGAGTTGTGAGCATTTTTCCAAGTCTGCCAGAGGATTAACATGAGTTATGTAGTAATAGTCTTTGTGCTTGACTGTGTACCCGACATTATGCCTAGCTATACATTGTAATTTATTTGACTTGAATAGCCCATGATCAAAGTAATCACCCATTTCTCTATTCGTCATATAATACTCCCTAGTATTCTTAAAAACACGTCTAGTGGAATCCATTCCATTTCTTTTGCTTTGAAACTTCTGATTATCTCTTCTCCACTTTATTCTCCCACCACCGCCATTGTTAGTTCCGGTCCATCCTTTAAAGGTATTCACAATATTGTATCTCAATGGAAGCGTAGCTGATATATTTACTAAGCTATTAAGAGAGATAAAACTTGTACTAGGTAGAGATATATTTAAGGAGGTATATTAGAATAAATGAATAATAAAATTTGTGTAGCTGTTAAGAGTAGTTCCAGCTTGCTGTCAATGCTCTTCAATTTGCTGTTAGAGTTCGTGTTTCGATATGTAAATACTGCAATAAATATTGTATTCCCTGGTTCAGTAGTTCTTTTATTACTGTTTACCTTTCCTTAAAATATAGGATGGTTCATCTTTCAGAGCCCGTGAAGGATTGCTTTTTTCAAATAACAATAGAGACATTTAAGAGGGAAGATCATATATACTGGCAATATAAATTTAATTTCAACTTAGTTTATAAGAATCAAATGCATTTATAGATGTATGCGTAAAGCAGCTCACAAAACTGCAGTAGAGAAGTCCAGCAAATATAACCTACGGTATTCGTATGAAGGGTCGCACGTGAATGTGCACATGCAAAGGAAAAGTAAATGAAGCACGGCTTCCAATATTTAATGGTGGCAGGAGAATAAAGTGGACAAGAGAAAATGAGAAGTTTCAAAGAAAAATAAAACGGAATGACTTCTTCCAAGAGGATTAGTTAAGAATTAAACTAATTATAATGACTTTTTCCAAGAGGATTAGTTAAGAATTAAACTAATTATAAAATCTAACTTTTTACTAAAATTAAGTTAAATTATAATGTATGAATTCACAAAAGTATAACTAGTTGAAAATGTCTAATATATTTTTTCATTTAATAAATAACTAGCAATTGCATCTTGTTGTTAATGGGCACTTTCAAGATATGTAAATTGGGAGAATTTAGAATATGAATTTTGAATTTGATGTGTTGAGTCTTTTTTGATAAAATTGTATATAAAAACTCTTATAATGTCAAGGACTACAAAATTCCCACTCTAAGAAAAATCAGGGAATGCATTCATTATAGTTTATAATTTATGATTATTTATTGAACTAAAAATGATTCAATTTAAACATTGAAATAATCAACTTAACTAAATATCAATAATAATTGGAATTACAATAATAAGATTATTTATATTTTGCCCTAAAAAAAAAAATTATGTATATTCAAACAACAAGGAGAAGAAGTCCACACCTATATTGTCTAGATAGTTCACAAACTTTAACACATTGTTTGTCTTTCAATATGCATCAAGCACATCTTTCATATCCATAACAATCTTGACTTGACAGATATGAGTGAATATGATTGATATTTATCACATCTAGCTATGCTTCCTATCTACCTTACAAAGATGTTGATTTTGACCTAGTTTACCATTTTCTAGTATTGAAAGAAGATTTTCACAATTTTGTGACTTTGCACTAGCTGCTATCATTGTTTCCTTCATTCTAACAAATGATTTTGCATTCATCATCCAAAACCAGTGTTGGCCATCTTCATCCATGTTTGTGTGGTATAGTACCAAACAATATGTAGTCTTCCTTTACTAAAGTGACATTCTTATCATGTTTGAAGGGTTTATTACAATTTGGCTGCCAAATATCATCTCTAAATTTTTTTAAGAGAGATGAAGTAGAAAAACAATAGTAAATTGATTGCTAAAAATTAAACATCCGATAGTATGAGAGGAAAATCACAAGAAAGAAAGATTTAAAGCATTCCTCGATTTATACTCTAGAATTGAAAAGGCTCCATGATGTAAGAGAAAATTTCCCAAACTACAATTTAATTGACGTACTAGAATGGTAGATGGTATAAGGAAGACCCTAATGATGCAATTGAGATTTGCAATGGTGTTTAAACTTTGACAATCAAGGGTCACTCTAAATGATTTGTTGAGCATAAGAATCCACCCAACTAGAATAAAAAAATGCAATGGAGATAAAATGTTATAGTACCTCCCCTCTGGTTATGACTAAAAAGAGATGAATGAAGTGTGCTTTCGTGCATTTCTTTAGTCATGAAAATATAAACTTTGTTGCAAGATGGTTCATTCAAATTGGTTATTTCATAGTTTACACATAATTAATTGCATTCTAACAAGAAAGTGACAGTGAAAACAAAGAACGCAAAAATAGTTTACAAAAAGTTGAACTGTTGATTTTAGAAGTCAAGTATTCCAATCTATATATATGAAATTTGATGAAAATACATACCTCAAGAAGGATTCATCTCAACATATGTGCTTGTGTAAAATAGCAAGTAATTGGAATAACACAACAATAAGAGTAGTTGATTAGAATTCAAGAAAAGAAAAATATGTCAAGCATTTTATTTTGTTATCCTTACAATCCTCCCTTAAAATTGACTATGACAATAACATGGAACATATTAAATATGTTAAAAAGGCCTACTACTATATTCTTTAATGTTCACCTTATCATTTCAAAATCCTCATGATTTGAAGAATTTGAATTTTCTAATAGTTTTGACATATATATCATTTATATGTTTTCTATTAAAATAAATTTTTAAATCAATATATTTACATGAAAAAAATTTAAGTATATTAAATGTCACACCTAAAATATTTCTCTAAACATCAATTTTACAATTTTCTTTTTTCTAAATAATATTATAAATTTCTAAGTAATTTTACTTCTACAAAACATCTAAATTCTAAATAAAAAACACAACTAAATTAAAGATTGGTTCATTATAGACGTGAATTTCATGTTTATTAGTATTTGATGTAGGCTAAAAACTATTGCAATCACTTTTGATTAAGTAATGATTAAATTTTTCAATTTGTACCAATAACAATTGATATTTTTTGTGAATTTTTGCTAGATTTTCATGTTTTATACATGCTAAATTTTCACTTTAACAATTATCAAAACTAATTTTATCAATGGTGATTGGTTGAAATTATTGGGATCTTATTAGTCAATTTGTGGGAAATAGTATGTCTTAATGCTATTTTTTTTTAATGTCACATCATTATGATTTAATTTAAATTAAAGTAAAAATATTTCATTCTTCAATGCACTATTAATTTCCAAACATTTTATTTTTTAATTCATTATAATGATTTATCTTTAACTTTACTTAATAAAATAAAATGTAAATACAAAATTTTACTTAGATATATGCTAGTTATTTTATCTCATTCTTAAATTCACTATTAGCATTTTACTTTTAAATTCATTATGATATATACTTACCATTATAAAAAAATATTGAAAAAATAAATTTTCACTAAATTAATATCTCCTAGTACACAAATATTATACCACACTAATATAACATTATCATTCTAAATAGTTTGTTACTATACTTTCATTTCTACGCTCTATCACTATATACCTTTATTAATTTCACTTTTCAAAAAAGAAATTTTAATTAGATTTTAAAAATATACAAGGAACACATTCACTTTGAAGAAACATACTGATCTAGATAGCAAAGATAATCTCACCATATATGTCCTCTTTGACGAGATCATGTTATTTGCATGTTTAACCCCCTTAACCTAGAAAATATTGGGTCCACTATAAATTGTGAATCTACATAAATTTTTCTTGATGTGGGTTGATAAAGTCTCTTTTCCTATTATTTAATTTAACATAATTTCATTCATTAAATTTAACACTGTCACCTTTTATGTGGAGTTCTACTTCTCTTTTAAGAGTGGAGATAATGGGCTTTTTAACTTCTTTAATTTTATTTTTGTAATTATCTTCTTTGTAGTTTTGTCATCCACCCTTCACTCTACAATTGCTTATGAAAACTTAACATTCAATTAATTTAATAACTAACAATATTTAATATGCAAAAATATGGAATTTAAATATATATTATAATTATTTTTATTTAAATTTGTTCACTTGTTTTACTGCAATTGCTTATATTGTTATTATTTTTGTTTCTAAAGAAGTTAGGTTTCACTACACTTAATTTTAGAAGATATTTCTTCCTTATTTGGAGGGGATGGAAGAAAGCCATGACTTTCTTATAAGATTTCTTGAGCTCCTCCAATGCCCATCTATTTGATTCTTCTTATACAGATCAAGAGTTTATTGTAGTTATCTCTACAAACCCTAAAAGTAATTATTAAGGGGTGAAGGGCATATATTTTCCGTATTGAATCTTGGTTTGGCTTTAGTGTTGGAATCATCTAATCTCTTGACACTATTTAATATCACGTGAGTACTATTCATTTAAAGTACTATATATATATATATATATATATATATATATATATATATATATATATATATAAAGGATATAAAGGGCATCCTCTATTTTACAACAACAGGTTTTGCTTTCAAGGGTTTTGGTGGGTTTTATTTTGTTTTGCTACTTGTATTTTTCCTAAAAAATGTCTTTGTAATAAAGTTTACATGGTTTGATGGATTTCTCCCATCTTCTAATTTTAGTACCCATATGGTCCACTTTGATTTTCTGTTAAAAAATGTGAGTGGGATTTTCGACATTTACTTCTAATATTATTTTGTATGAGATGTATGCATGAGGCTTCTTTAGAGATAATCCTACTAGTGCAACACATGGACTTAGACTCTCTCAAATCAACCCCCTTTTCAATAACTTATGCACTTGTTTTTTCAACTCTTCACATTTTGATGTTTTCATTCTGTACACTATCTTATTTGACAAACTAGATCTTAGAATCAAGTCCATCTAGTGACTAATCTTCCTCACTTGGGAAAATTTGTTAGGTACATTATTTGACACAATCACTACTACATTTGATACCAAATTGCAATGGTAGGTCTGTCGCAACATGTCATTGTAACTGCGAAGGACCTAACATCACAATTTGGTATCAAATGTAGTAGTGAATATCGCAAAACACTCACAAAAATTTACAAATTTTGCAGGCTACCTCCTCTACTTATTCTTTACCAGCTTTCGTGATTACAAAAAAATAGATAAGCTCATGCTTCATATGTTTGAGAAACTCTATTCCATCAAAAAACAATATTATAATAACACTACATTGCTTTTCTTCTTTCTCCTTCAATGGCTTCAACTTATGTTTCACTCCATCCTTTGTTAGAGCATAGATATTTGGTCAACCATGATGTACAACATGTTTATCAAACTTCCATAGCCTACCCAGCAACATACAACATATATCCATAGGCATGATATCAAAAAGAACTTCATCATGGTAGCTTCCAATATTGAACTTCGCTAAGAAATTCTCATTGACCATGACCTTGTCATCAAACCGCATCCAAGAAATACAGTATGGACGTGAGTGTTTCTACTTCTTAAGTTTTAACTTTGTGACCATATTCTATGATAATAGATTGTCAGTGCTTCCACCATAAATGATCACATCACAATATTTATCTTCACATTTGTACCTTGTGCAAAATAGACTCCTTTGATCAGGTTCATTCTCACCACTCAACAAGCCTCTTCTATTAACTAAGACTTCTCCTCTTTCAACATCTTTAGAATGAGATGATTTGACATCTTCATCAATATGTACAACTCTGATATGGCCTTCTATTCTTTGATCTGCCTTTCCTTGGCCCTAAGAACACTCAAAATCTCTATGGCCTTCTTCTCCACAATGAGAAAAACTTCCACGAAAACCTTCTCTTCCCCTTCCTCTCTATTCTCTATTGTTCTAATCATGGAAATTATTGGAATTGTTTCCCCTTTGGTTATAACTAATATTGCTTTCTTCATCCTTTTTCTTTTGATCATCATGTTGGCCTCCATAAGACCATCTGCCAGATCTTCCATCACAACCTCTTGCATTATTTTTGTTATCAAACTTCTTGTTCAACTTTTACTTAACTCTTAGGGTAAACTAGTATGCCTCTTCAATATTGTTCATTCAAATCAAACTCAACTCTTCCTAAATGATTGGCCTCAACCCATTAAGGTAATGGATGACTTTCTCCTTATCAAATTTTTCATGTTTGATTCTAATGAGAACTCAGTGTAATCCTAAATAAATCTTCTCGCTTTCTTCAATCCTTGCATTTTCTTGAGAAGATCAAGATCATTATCCATGGGAATAAATTTTCACTTGAATTTAGCTATCATATGATCCCATCTAGTGAATTTTTCCTTCCCTCTTCTATTTTGTTCCAATTGAATCTCCTGTCCACCTGATCTTTGCATGTCCATTCAGTTTCATCTTCACAAAATCGACCCTATCAGGAACATAAATATCTTCATATTCAAAGTATTCTTCTAATTCATTGACCCATTTGATCAGTGTCTCTGGGTTTAGATTTCTCAAAAATGTGGGAACCTCAAACTTAGGTCTTTTTCCAATCTTGGAGATGGCCTTAAAATGTCTTTCTTCTTCTAGGTTCAGAACTATCTCTACTTCAACATTTTCTTCTTCTTTTCCTTCATCCTCGCTTTCATCTCTTCTAACAAGATTTATTCCTCTACACATTTTTTCCTTTAATGCTTGCATCTATCTTTGGAGGGATCTAAAACCCTCAGGTGTAACACCTATGAATATTCTGCCACACTCTTTGTGTGGAGGCATTTTTGAGCTTATATTGAAACCCTAGTGCAAACTGCCTCACAATTGATAATCTGTCTATATGCTTAGCCCAAACCATTATCTTGGTGCAACTACCTCATAGTTGGTGATATGTTTACATACCTAGGAAATCCTCCAATACCTCTTGATCAAGGGTGATCCCCATAATATCACAAACAAATAACAAAAAATAAAGAAATAACAACAATTTGCAAGAACAAAATATGTAATTCTTATTATTACCACAAATGTGGAATTACTAATTTTTTTTAATATAATATGAATACCCACATGGGTGCCTTCCTTACAATAATTTTCAACATGGAGCTACAAATTATTACCCAAAACTTTCCTAGATAATGTATGGGCATTCCTTAAATAGGCATTTTTACACTGCTTGAGAAGTTTCTAGACATCAAACCTTAACCCTTGAGACTGACTAACTCTAAAATTACATATAGATTTAGCTCGATGAACCTTTGACACTTTTTTTTGTGGAAATTTTGGTCAACCCAACTTTTTAAGGCCATAACTTTCTACAGTGCCCGACTTGCACAAGCTCCAGTTGACCCCATCTTTTAGCCCATCCAAGGCCTCTAAGGTCTTCAATTCCAAGCCTAAAGTTTTAATACCAAAATTGCACACCAAAAATATGCAATAACTCCATGAATACTAATGATATGGCACTGAGCCTCAAATGGTAGGTTGACGTATCTAAGATGAAAATCCACCTCTAAAATTAGGATATTCTAATCTAATATGAATGAAAAGTACTATGTAGCAAGTCTTCACAAACAAGAACTCTCCACTAAGATAACCCTTATTGAAGAAACTAAAAGGAAATATTTTTGGATGATGGAAGATTTATCTTACACCTAGGATGCTCTTGCATCATCCATTCATGATATTGCTATAAGAAAATTAATTCATATTTTATGTCATATGAACATCTATGATGACCAAACTTCAAGTAGATGCAAAAATATTATGAAAACTAAATATCGTAGATCTCTTTTGAACTATATACACATAAACTTTGGCCAAGGATTTATAAAATATACTCCTATACTAAATTTGTCACATGTATATAAATCGGCCTCAATTATAAAATAGACCTTAGTTTGTTGTATATGCTAAGACTAGTATTTGGACAATCAATGCACATATCTTAGATTTTTGCAAGAAGGAAATTTCTCCCAGTGATCTATTTCAACATCTTTAGCTTTAACGATAGTGGTTTTGAGGTGCTCTTCATTATTGTATGTCTCATTTCTATATTGTGATGTGAAGATGGATGCCTTGTTTTTCACACTTCACACTATAGTCTTGACACATTTTTCTATATTCTCCTCAAATTGATGATTGTATAATTATTTACAAACACCCCAATGAGTTGTGGTGTCACTTCATCAAATGAAATTACCAATAATATGTCAGTATAGTCCTATAGTTTTAGCTAGAGCATATACTTGTTGAAATTTTGAACTATTGTATCACACATTGAAAAAATCCACTTTCCATTAGTACTTTTCATCAATATCTTCTTACATTATTTTCTTCTTGGTTTCAAAGGGAGAGATGGATAGAAAATTGGCTCAATTTTGACAAAATTTCTTGTTTCCTTTATTATGTAATGTATGGATTGAACTCTATGGAAAACCTCCTCTCGAATGACATAAATTGGAAAGGTTTTAAGGGGTCTATTGTTGCTAGTTAGATACACTAGGATTTTTTTAAGGCAATATTCACCAATTAAACATAATTGTTAAATGTATAAAGTTATGTACCTATCTACATAGTTGGCTAAGTAAGATGATCCCTAGTTGCATGCTATTATAAAGAATATACTATAAATATAAATGATGAAATGTACCAACATTTTTATTAATTCAAAATATTTTTTAGAACACTTAAGATTATTATTTTTTTGAATTACAAAAAATGCATGAGATACGTATGTAACTTAAAGTCCAAATTTTATTCTTCCCAAACTATTGTAATATTATTAAAAGAAAAATATCCTAGCTACCAAAGGTTTTGGTTATCCTCTGGCTCATTCCATTTATTCTGATTAGGTCTATGGTATTTCTCTTCTAGAGCTCCCATCCTAGGTGGTCAATGGATATTTTGTAGATGATTCCTTTCTCACCCTTATTAAGCATGAAGCTAATGTTAGAAATGTTAGAAATTCTTTACAATAACTGAGAGAAGGGGTGAATCAGTTATTCAATGTCCAGATGTCCCACTAAATTTTTTTCCTTAGCTTAGTGAGCCCATTTAACTATTCATTCATCCAAGTTAAACATTCTAAATAGCAAGTTATAGATAAATCAACAAGCAACAATAAGACATGAAAGATCAACACACATAACACAATGATTTATGTGGAAACTCAATTTGGGAAAAACCACCAGTAACATGCTACCTATTTATCACTCTTCTCAAGTGATGGCCCATAAAAAGCCAACCCTATTAAAGGTTACAACACACACTATTAAGTGTGACCCGATTAAGAGATTTCAATTACCCTTTTAGAAGTGAGCCTAGTTAAAGGACTTTAGGTCATTCACTTGGAATGCCACCCTATTAAAGGATTTTCTAATGACTGTTAAGTCAACCTTAGTCCAAAGAATTTTTCCCTGACTAATACAATTATTAGAGAGTAACAATAAGGGCTTTTGATCTGATACAACTTACAACACATCTTGCAAATTTTAGATCTCAATTCAATTCACTATTTTGCTTGGCTTTTAGTCTTTGCAACTCTGATAGCTTGTTCTCCTTTCAAGCTTCTGTCTCCTTAAGTCTTCTTGCTTGTTGTGCCAATGCAGTCACTCCTATTGTCACTTGACGAAGCAGATTCTTTGTACTCTTCTCTCCATTCTTAATGCCTTCTTCTTGAGACCACACACTCTAGCCCAACCACTTTGCTTCATGACCTATAACTCCTTAAGTAGGAATTTAGAATACTTTTCCCACTTTATTTTCCCTCATCTAAATTAGGGTTTGAATGGATTATGTAAGATACAATGTATCTATCCCTTATCTTGTTTCTTTTAGAAACTTCATGTAGAATCCACTTGAAATCACCTAAAAATGGTTAACCTCAAATTCTATACCACAGCTCATCATCCTTATGTTCCACCTAGTTCACAAAATTCAAGATAACAAACTTGTCAGCTCAGATTTGGCAAATCTTTGGCTTTTCAAACAATGCAGTAGCTTGACACTATTAATCTTCTAATGCTCGACACATACTATGTTGCTCAACACCTATTACATTTTTCTCAGCACCATGTTACTTGACACACACTAAAATTTTCTTTTACTCAGCATGAACTAACTTTGCTCGGCTCCCACTATCAACTTTGGTCAAGCTTTGCAGATAGTCTTAGTATAACCTATTCTTCTAAAGTTTCTAAGTGTAGCCAACCTTTTTATCTTCAAGTATGTTATCAATACACTATTTCACCATTGTATTAACTAATCCTTGTACTTCATTACATAATCATAACTCAACATTTCCCTTAGGTGTTGTTGTTACATCTTATTGATTCAATCCTCCTCATTAATCAACTAAGTGATAGTACTTGGATCTTATAAGAAATTGTCTCTATTGAAAATAGCAGGTTTGACATCAATGAAAAACAATGATTAAAAACATTCTTCATCAACAATCTCTCTTTCTCAACAATGATCTTTTCAATCAAATTTCAACAATCCCCCTCTTTGGCATTGATGGCAAACTAAACTGATCAACCAAGTCACCTAAAGCATTATGTGTAATCAAGGATGACTAGGTTAAAACAGTAAGGAAAATGCCAAAAATAAATATTGTATTCAAAATTATATCTCCATATTTCAAGGTATTAGGGTAATCATCTCCTTTGCTGATACAATGTCTCTTTTCTCCTTCTTTGTTTTGCTCCCTCTCTGATGTGTCATCCTAATTGATTTCTATTGTCTTGTGTTGTTTCTCCCTCTTAGCTACTATTTCTTTTTTTTCTTCTTTTCTGCTATTTATCCCTCTCTTCTTTTGATCCTATAGGCTTGATCAATTTTTGTTATTTCTCTCTTTGACAATAATGTCAAAGACAATGTTTCAGCATCTTATCATGCAAATATAGCATTTGCAGTAACTCCACTTTCTCCCTCTATCACCTTGCTTGTGATTATTTTTGAATTTCAACACTTTAATTACTTCAAGCAAGACCTAAACTAAGAACCTTTGCATCAATTTATGTCATCCAACAATCAACTTATTTGATGTAGGGCAGTTTTGCTATTGCTCAAACAACCTTAGATAGGGGTATCACCCCTAACTTACCTCTTAGATATTCAAATGTATCTTTAGGTAATGGTTTTGTGAAGATGTCAGCAATTCATTCCTTTGAATTGACATATTCCATCTTCACCTCTTTGTCTTCCACTAGCTCTTTGACATAATGATACTTAATTGGAATGTGCTTTGTTTTGGCATGCATCACAAGATTCTTTGGTATGTTGATGGCATTGGTATTGTCACAATAAAGTATTACAGGTTCAGTTATCTCCTCCTTCATACCTTTTAGTAGATGCTTGATCCATAAAATATTGGTACAGTTTATGGAAACAACAACATATTCAGCTTCAGCTGTGGATTGTGAGGTACAAATTTGCTTTTTACTAGTCCAAGTAACTAGTCTTCTACCTAAAAAGAGTGCTCCTCCACTGGTTTTTTTTTTTTCATCTATATTTCCTCCCCAATCAGCATCAGTGTAGGCTCTTAATTCAAAATTTTCATTCCTCTTGTAGTATAAGCCAAAGTCCTCTATTCTTTTTAAGTACCTCATTATTCTTTTTACTGCCCTAAGATGATTTTCTCTTGGGTTTGTAGAAAATCTTGCAACTATTCCAATAGACAATGCAATGTCCAGTTTTCTGTGTACAACATATTCTAACTTACCAATCATTGAACTATATAGTGTCTGATTCACTTCAGCTAATTCATCATTCTTTGATAACTTATGTCTATGTCTTGTTATCATTGGTGTACTATCTGGTTTAGAATCTTCCAATTCAAATATTTTCAGTATCTCCTCAATGTATTTTGACTGGGTAACAAATATGCCATACTTCATTTGATAAACTTGTAGGCCAACAAAGAACTTGATCTCACCAAACATTGACATATCAAACTCATGCTTCATATGATTAACAAAATCCTTGCATAGAGCATCTTTTCCTCCAAATATTATGGCATCAACAAAGATTTTAGATAATAGTATGTCCTTACCTTTTTCTGTCTTGATGTAGAAATTGTTGTTATCATCACTTCTCTCAAGTCCAATCCTCACAAGATACTTGTGAAGCCTCTCATACCATGCTCTTGGTGCTTTTTTCAAGCCATATAGTTCTTTATGCAGTTTGCATACCATATCTTTGTTGTTGTCATCTACAAATCCTTTGTCAGTCAACATTATGATAAGTCATACAACTAGGCACATGTCCACTAGATATGGGTTATCCTCCATTAAGCATAGAATTAAGTGTGATGATGTGAGGATAAGCCTACAATGGTGTAGCATGCAAATTAGTGGTGTAGACAACATGTGCTAAATTAGGAGTGCGGATAACTAGGTTGTCAACATGACAACTCAATGAATGATGCAAACTCCTTTGTTGTAGACACCATGTGCATAATTAGAGTTGTGTAACTCATGAGAGTACACAAACTCCTAAGTGTCTCACCTAAATAAATAATTAAATAATGAAAAATAATTATATAATGAATTAACCTAAGTAAACTTAAGTAAGTGTAATAAGTAAATACTTATTTACACCAGCACCCACGTTGAAACAATACTGATAGAGGCTTCACGAGCATCACTTATGAGAAAGCCACTTGTTGGTTAGGGATAAATTTATCCATTTACTGGAAAATTTATTTAGTTATTTAACTTCTTGGATAAGGATGATATCAACCTTATTCACAAGGATATAGTTATTGAGAGAATTATTTGAGAAGGCTATTATGGCCCCTTATATTCTAAGAGATGATCTTTATTTGTTGTTCCTAAATGTAGACTCCAATGTCTCTTTCTTTTTTTGTAATCTCCCAAGCGATATCCTTCTTTCAAATTAGAGCAAACTTTTTAGTACACCCTTGCATCCACTTTCCTAGTCCTAGTTTTCATGTTACCCGTCGGTTCTCACAAGGGGAATACTTGAGCTAGATCCTAAAAAGACCACAAATCTTGAAGGAGAATGAATTGTAGAGGATGAGGATTGAATGTTTTTTTGGAGAATCTTAGAAGAGGGGCCTTGGGGTAGGGCTAGAGTGGAGACCACACATCCAAGAGGGAACTCTTATGGTTAAATATTTAGATAAAGTAGTACTAGAAGAGTTACGGATCTTACTATCCTCAAAATTTAAGGGTTGAGCCAGAGTATTTGGTCTAGGTTGAACATATTGAGGGATTGAATAAATGCTTCTAGACTCAACTATGTGGCTTTTGTTTGCATCAATGTTAGGGATCATATTCAATGGTCCATCATTAGGATGAAAGATGTTGATTATCTTTCTAGAGCTCTGCTTCATTCCAATCGTGGACTATTGAGTATGATTAAGAAGGTCGATGCAAATACAATTCATGTAGTTGAATCTAGAAGTATGCACTTAAAATATTATAGATTGTGAAAATCTTATGTCTATACATCAGAAGACTTAACCAAGAAGAGATCATTCGTCAATTTAGGAGGAGAATCTATGATTTCATGTTAATTAAATTAGACATTAAATATAAATATTAGAAAAGAATAATTTTGTACATATTTACTAATAATGAAATAACAAAAAATAGATAAAATTAAAATGTGTTAACTTTAACATTTTACTTTTAAATAGTATAAATTAAGTTTTAAGAAAAATAAAATATATACTTAAAACACAAAAATTAATCATTTAAATGTCAAAAAATCAAAACTTAGAAATTAAATTACTAATTTTAACATAAACAATTATACAGATTTTAAATATAAAACTTAATAAAATGTTAACATAAGTAATAAGATATATATATATATATATATATATATATATATATATATATATATATATATATATATATATATATATATATATATATATATATATATACATGCAGATTTTTATAACTTTAAATCTTTCTATTTTTATCACATTATAAAATTAACTAATAAGTAAAAAACGATTGTTTTATTTTATTTCATGCATATCATTTTCGTAGTAGTAAAATAAGGAAATAAAGGAAAATGTCCAAGAAAACACGGTACGTACTTGTTCATCTGGCTTCCACATCAATTATTTCACCGTGCCTGATTTCCTTCGCTGCTTCCCCTCTATCCACCTCGCTAACTTCCTCTAACTTATTTTCCTCAGGAGACCAATAATCTTTTATCGCCCTTACCTTTTCTTGTATAGCAAGGGCTTTTATTAAATTCTCTTCGTCGAATTCTTCTGCCCATTTCTTACAGAATCGAGGTAATAAGACTTCTTGCTCTAGTTCTAAAACACAAGATGCTATTATATTTCCCAAGCTGCTCTTTACTCTATCGACCAATTCCCCTTTGTCGTCACTATATCCCTTAACAAAGACGGCACAGTGTACTCATTGCTTGCTAGCTTCAATTATTTTCTGTGTGCCTTCGTTCTGTTCGTCAACATATTTTTTGCCCGTCAAAAACTGACAGAAGTTCTTAACCCGCTCGAACTGTGCAATTCTCTCCACAAACCCCCTCAGGACTTTGTTAACTTTTGACGGTGGAGGGGGATACGAGTTTCTTTCCACCCTTGCTTCTATCTCTTGCATTTTGATGTCAGCTTCCAAACTCATTTGGTACGCTCGATTGCTGCCTGAATTAAGCAAATTCACGGGTTTCACCCTTATGTTATCAGGGAAGTCCAGAAATTTCAGTACGTCTTTCGGCTTCTTGTAAGCATCCATGGCATTCTTCACAACCTCTTTTGAATCTTCACCACGGGTAAGTTCTGCAAGCCAAGAAATTGCCTGGACTGCTGCAACTTCCATACTCCTACTGAAGAATATACGTCTCCGGTTGGAGAAAGCCGACGTTATATAGCCTTACGACTTTCGTTGTCACTGAGCTTAATTATCTCCAGTATCTCCGTGTAATTTCCCCTTTTATGCGCTTCTATCACTGACTGTGTTTGTTTTACTGATGACTCGGTCACGTACAAAAGTTCCTCGGCTTCTGTATCGAGGCCCACTTCTGCATCCGACACGAGTATTTTGATCTTTGAGATACAGCCTTTGGCGTGCGGAAATTTGCTAATGTTAACATCCTTCACTTTCTACCCTTCCTTGAAGCATTTTATGAATCTTGTGATTTAGACGGTCACGGGTGAACTTACAATTTATAATCGCCAAACCAATGTAGAGCGCAAGGGAAATGGCTGCCACCAGCAGAAGCACACTAGATGAAATAAACATCGCCCGCCCTCCATTTCTGAAAGCGGGATCGTTAGAATTTTGAAGCATATAAATCTCGGTGGCTATATGCAAACACAAACTGACCGCTATAGCTGCAATGTTTGACCACCTCCCTCCAGAGCTATGGAAGGCCACGCCCGGCAGAACGCATGCCAAAAATGTGCAGAAAACAAGCCGAGCGCTATCGACAGACAATTGTTTGTTCACCAGTGTTCTCAACTCCTGCTCTTTTGAATTACGATTGACGGTTTGGGCATCAAAATAGCCAAGAAATTGAACCGACAAGGCGGTGAGAGTGAGACCACTGCCCTGAATCCACTTATCCCTCCTTTGTCATGCCCTTACAATATCCCACGTGATAAAGCCTGAAAACACAGAAATGGCAAGCAACGTCTTCCCCACTTGGACACTGGATTCCATCTTGCTAATTCGGACGGACCCCTCACAATCTCAACACAGCCGAAATTTGGATGAAGCAGCAGAAATTATTTGATCTGTACACTCCAATTAAACATGTTCGGCCTCTCTATAAACACAAGCAAAGTACTAATTAGTTCGTGCTTATTTAATTACACCGATTAACATTACTGAGTTATTGAGTTAAATAGACATGTTATTAGTATTTGACGTTAATATTTAGAGAAAATGATTGAAAAACATTATTTTGGGTGGGCTATTTGTTCTGACTAAAGATGCGGTTTATGGTAACCATTCAAAGATCACTAACAAATAATTGATTGAGTGGCCAGGTGTAATGTGTAACTCGCATGGGAATGCTGACAACAACAGGTCGCGTCCCCATTTCCACTAGCAAATGATTGATTGATTGGTCGAAAAGACCGTAAGCTTGGCAATTTAACCCCAAAAACGTTTATGAAGGAAAACATTGTTTTATCCTGCCAGGCTGGCACGTTGTGAAAAGAGTGGTAAATAAGACATCCTTTATTTTCTACGAAAGTTCCTTGTAATATAATTTTATTTTTTCCAACTTTCATATTTTAACCCTTGCTTTTTCTCGCTCTTAATTGTTCAATTGTCTTTGTTTTTTTTTCAACAAATCAATTTAAGAATTAGTTGTCAAAGAGATATAGATATATTCATCTTTCTTTAGCCTTCTCAAGGCTTCACATATGGAGCACACGAGGAGCATATCTATCATGAAAACTAATATATTGCTTAAACAGGTAGTCATAAAAATATTCTCTTTTATAGTCTATAACAAAGTGAATTCAAAGCCAAATGTAGTGGAGTGCCCAATAACCTTGCCCCCCATCTTTCTCTCTCTCCATCTCTCCCTTTGTTGATACTTGTTGCTCTGACTCTTCCCCTACCCCTTCACTATACACCACCCTATCTCATTATCTCTACCAAGGACCAATTACCTCACCTCTCGCTAATCTCTCTCCCTATATTGACCCCCCAACAACCCCCCCTCTCTCTCCCCTCCCTTGCTTTACATATTATAATATATATTTACACAACAATAAATATGCTAGCAATTTGTGGTCCGTTTTGTCATATTAGTGTAACTTACATATTATGTTGTCATTTCAATGTCAACTTATTGTGTTGGACCATGGATGTTGAAACCTAAAGTCTTACTTGGTTTTTTGAGGCTAATAGAGGGCTGAGTGTTGTGTCTAACATCCTACTCAGTTTTGTGAGGCTAATAAAGGAACGAGTGTTGTCTTATTTTATTGTAGAAGTCTAGAAAAGAGTGAGTACATATTTTTCTAATTTGTCTAGTGATGGTAGTAATCAACATATGGTGTAACCATGGTGCATAAGTTTGGGAAGCTTGAATATGTTCAAAGAGTATTTGATGTTCTTATGTAAAAATGCTAAGTATTCCTCCACATAAGATGTTGGTGTCTTGTAGTTCAAGCTATAATGCTTATGGTTTGTGAATGTTACACTATCATATTTTTAGGTTCCCAACTTGAATAGGTTGAAGCCGTATTTTTCTATTTGTTGGTAGTAAGGTTGGCTATCAAGAATGGTTTTGACTAGTTTAGATAATGTTCAACATTGATGTTCCATGGTGCAAAATTATTCATGTTCTAATGGTTTGTTAAATGTTTTAGCTTAGATATCTTATCTTGGTTTTCTTTGCAATCGAATACATGTTGCTTTGTTGCTTAACATTGGTGTATCCATTAGTTTATGGCCATCTTAGTGGATTATTTTAATTGAACTATGTTCTTTTGGTCAAGATATACTTTGGAGGTTTAGTTAAGTGGTTGTTATGGATCTTGCCATTTTGTGTTGAGACCAACATCGATTTATGAGTATTAGAGAATACATTTTGGATAATTAATTAAAATGTTCCAATGCTTTGTTGCATGTTACATTTCATGTTGACTTTGGAGGTTTTTTTTTTGCATGCTCTCCATTCAAATTATTTGTAGGACACATGTTATGCAAGTATTTGGGTCCCATTTATGCTCTTTTTTTGAATCTACTGAGTGAATTTTTTCTTGGTGACCAAGTTTATATAAATATTATTTATCTCTATTATGGCCAACTGACCAAGTGGTATATATTGGCATAAATAAATTTTAATTAAGAGTACATAGTGATCAGTAATAAGCTAGTATTCAATCCCTAAATAGATCAAATGGTTCCTCATCTTGTTCTTCTAGTTGTCATCATTCACACCATTAGACTTAAGGATTTTCTTTCCTATAACTCCCCATACCGAATATCCTCACATTGTTAAATTTCTTCTCAAACACAATTCTCACAATACAACTAAGTGGGTGTAGGGTGGTGAGTTAGTTGTGTAAAATATTTGTTATCTTCAAACTTCTCAACCAAATCACCAATGAAAGATATAAAAATGCAGAATAGTATGAATAAGATATAAGCCAACACTATAAGACACAATATCTTTGTTCTCAAGGAAAAGCATGTTCAGGGAAGAACCTTAGTTGGGATGATTCCACAAGATTGTGCACTAATATGAAAATGTCTATGTTAGGAGACTTGGCCCTATTAGGAGTCGATACAAAGTATTTAGTACATTGGTCCCTATTAAAGGATATAGCTCTTCTTAAAAAGGTTCATAGCCCTATTAGGAGTTTATAGAGAACCAAAGTCTTACTTCTTGAGCACACTACTCAAATTGTGAAGGTTAAAGCCACCTTCAAGAGGACTCACTATCTGAATGGATAAAAAATTTAAATTTACCTTTGATGAATTAACTGAATGACAACTTAATTGCGTGTATAGTTTGATTGAAGTGAATAGGGAATGATTTTGTATTCTGCTCATACCTATACACATACATCTAACCAGTCTTCAACTCTGCTCTAATATCCAACATCAAGACTCACACATATGATCACATTCAATACATTACAACAAAGGAAATTACTTTCCTTTATACAAGATAAAAATAAGCAACTAGGACAATTTGTTAGGACTCCTCAAATGCATAAATAATTGCATAGTCTAATGCTAAGGTACACACTATACCTAAATTATAAATAAATTACAATGATAAACATTTAAATGCATCTCAAAATCCATGATCAGCATTTGTCAATCCTTAATACATGTTATACCTTTCAATTGATTCAGATAATAAAATATCCAAATGCTACACATAAGTGATGAACACAATATATGAACCAAATAAACCACAAATATTAAACCATGCATTAGACAAAGTCTTCCACCATACCTTATGCATGCATACAATAATTTTGGCTCACTAATAACTTATTTTCAAAATAAAGTAACATGCTCTAACACTTTTTTGTTACTGGTCTGCAACTAGGCTTTACCAAATCAACTATAACTCTCTTATAAAAGAACATAAAGATCTATGACCATAAACATAATGTCTACTCTTAATCTACTCCATAAATCCAAGCCCACATACTTAGGAGTGTACTATCATGCTCAACTACTTTTAACACAAAAAATTATACTTTGTCTAACCCATCCCTTTAATTTATGAACTTAGGTTGACATCAATGAAAAAACCTTTATGTCAACACCTTGTATAGAAATAATTCGAACTTAACAATCCCCATTATCGTCAACAATCTTCTTAATGCTCAACATTATTGTGTTACTTGTGTGGATACTTTTATGTGTTGTTTTACTCATAACTTAAAAAGTTAGCATTAGATGAATGTGATTAAATATTGCATTAAGTAAATCTAAGTTATTTTAATCATTTGGTAACAAGTTGACAAAAAGTTTAAACTCGGTAAATTATTGGTTATAGAACACCATTCCATGTTAAAGGAAATAACTATTGTTAAAAAGTTCAAAACCGTGCTAGGATTTGATAGAGAATAAAAGGCTCAATTCTTGAGCACATTTCTCAAAGGTTGGAGGTTAAAGAAACCTTCAAGAGGACTCACTTTTCAAATAGAAAAAAGTTAAATCCACTTTTAATGAATTGACTGAATGAAAACATAACTACCTTTACAATTCTAATGATGTACACAAGGAATGATTATAGATTCCATACATACTTCTACTAAACCATCTAGATAATCTTCAACTCTTATCTAATAAACTTACACATATAATTTCCATATATGACAACCAAGGATATCAATTTCCTTTATACAAGATATGATGGGGACACAACCCAACAACCAGAATAGACACAATAGAAAGGGGGAATTACATTAACTAAGAAAATAAGCTAGTACAAACAGTGCAGAGAAAATAAACTCAAAACATGCCCTGCGGGCTTACAATAGCATAGATCTGGAGAATATTTCTCCTTTTAGCACCTCCTCTCAAGCTCCAACCCGAACTGCCTTTTACAATGCCATAAACCTCCTTAAATAGACCCCGGAGGGTTAAGGACTAGGAGTACATTCTAGAAAGTGCTAGTGGGCATCCACCGACAAAATAGAAGGTTCCGGAAGCTGCGTTAGAAGTCGGTGCAATTCTAGAAGAATCCAGAAACGGTAGCCGAACTTCCGGGAGGCATAACTTTTGAACCGTAACTCCGATTGACGAACCGTTTACATTTTCGGAAAGCTCTCGAAGCGCTCTATAGCCCTATGGACAAGCTTTGCTCGTCCCCCATTTTTCGACCCTTTTTGAGGCCATTTAATGCCCCAAACTTGACTCTGAAGCATTCTTAGGGGGTCTCCAAAACCCAAAAAATTGCAATAACTTTCAAACCGTGGGGCCTTTTGACCTGATTCTTTTTCTGGAATGCTCTAAATCTTGATTACATTCATCTGGCCAAGTCACACCTTCTAGGTCACCAAAATGATGGTCAAATTGCATGCTCCTATTTTTTCGGGATTTTTAAATGAACTGATAGTTGAAGTATGAGAGTTGGAACCTTTATTTGAGCCAAATGGGTATCCAAAAATGCAAAGACATAAAATAGAAACTAAGTCTAAGTACATTTTTTTTGGGTGACACAGGATTGCCCTTATACCTCTGGATGCTCCTGCATCAGACACCCAGGGTAGATTGAAAAGTGACCCTGTCACTTTATGGATGGTAGAGGAAATCCCAAATGGGAAACCTCAGCTGCTGAAATCCAAGTTCAGTCTTCGATCGGTCGTCCTTTCCATTTGACCAAATACTCTTCATACTACCTGTTTCTGGTACTCCTACCCACACGATGATCTAGAATGTCTTCTATCTCCTCCTTCTTAGAAGCAGGAATTGGACATGGCTCTAAAACCAGCTCCTCATCAGCACCATCATCATGATACTCTGTCAAATCTGCAATGTTGAAAATGGGAGAAATGTGAATACCATCTGGCAGCTCCACCTCATATGCATTTCCTGAGTTATGTTTCTTCAAAATTTTGCAGGGGCCAAATTTCTTCATTTTCAGCTTGTTGTAAGTACCAACTGGAAATCTTTCTTTTCGTAAGTGTACCATGACAAGATCCCCTACTTGGAATTCCTTATGTCTTCTCCTTGCATCAGCCCTAGCTTTATACTCTTGATTCATCTTGATAATGTGTGCTTGAACCTCCTCATGTAGACGCTTGATGTGTTCAGCAAATTCCTCAGCTTCAGCACTTGTTCTCTCCCCTTGTTCTATCTTTCTCAATTCTGGTGCAGTCCTTGGGCTATTTCCATATACAATTTGAAATGGTGATTTTCCAGTACTCCTATTTACAGAGTTATTATAAGCAAACTCTGCCTGTGGTAGAATCAAATCCCATCCCTTAGGCTTATCTCCAACTAAACATCTCAGCAAATTGCCCAGACTTCTATTTACCACTTCTGTTTGGCCATCAGTCTGTGGGTGATGCGTGGAACTAAATTTCAAGTCTGTTCTCAACTTCTTCCACAATGTCCTCCAGAAATATCCCACAAATTTAGTATCTCGGTCAGAAACTATACTCCTTGGAAGACCATGTAGTCTTACCACCTCTTTGAAAAACAAGTCTGCAATATGGACAGCATCATGAGTTTTATGGCATGGAATGAAATGTGCCATTTTGGAGAACCTATCAACCACCACAAATATTGAGTCATTACCCCTTGGTGTCCTTGGCAATCCAAGAACAAAATCCATACTTATGTCCTCCCATGGCCTTGATGGAACAGGCAATGGCTGATATAGGCCGGTATTTTGACTAAACCCCTTGGCAACTTGACAAACCTGGCAACTCTGTACAAACTTCTTCACATCCTGTGTAATTTGAGGCCAAAAATAATGTTCTCTAAGAATGGCAATGGTCTTATCCCGACCAAAATGTCCTGCCATCCCTCCACTGTGTTTCTCCTTAATCAGATTTTCCCTCATGGAACTCCTTGGAATGCACAATTGACTTCCTTTGAACAACATGCCATCCTGAATCAAATAGTCTAACCACTTGGTTCTATCTACAGCAACAGGTTCTTTACAAGCTTTCCATGCTTCAGCAAAATCAGGATCCTCAGGGTACAAATTCTTGAGTTCATCAAACCCAACTACTTCAACCTGCATTGTTGTAAGCAACAACTGTCTCCTACTTAATGCATCTGCAACCTTGTTAGATTTTCCACTTCTATGCTTTAACACAAATGTATAACTCTGCAAGAATTCTACCCACTTCATATGCCTCTGATTCAATTTACCTTGGCTATTTAGGTACTGTAATGCCTGATGATCAGTATACAAAACAAATTCCTTTGGCAACAAATAATGCCTCCATTTCTTTAAGGCCTGAACTATTGCATAGAACTCTTGATCATAAACAGAATACTTCTTCTTTGCATCATTCAATTTTTCACTAAAATATGCAATAGGCTTACCTTCTTGGCTTAATACAGCCCCAATAGCGCTACCACTAGCATCACAGTCCACCTGGAATACTTTTCTAAAATCTGGAAGTGCCAACACAGGCTGTTCAGTCACCTTCTTCTTCAGCAATTCAAAACTTCTCGCAGCTGCTGCAGTCCATTTGAACTCTTTTCTATCCCCTCTTATTGTATCAGTTAGGGGTGCACATATGCCACTAAAATTCTTAATAAACTTCCTGTAAAAACTAACTAGACCATGAAATGATCTTACCTCAGTAGCAGACCTTGGAGTAGGCCATTCCAAGATGGCTTTTACCTTTTCTGGATCCATTTTGAGACCTTCAGGTGATATAACAAATCCCAAATAGACTAACTCCCTTTTTGCAAAGACACACTTCTTTAGATTAATTAACAGTTTCTCTTCTCTTAGCCTTTCAAAGACACTACGAATATGCAGTAAATGTTCTTCCAAAGTCTTGCTGAAAATTAAAATATCATCCAAATAGACAATAACAAATTTTCCCAAGAACTTCTTAAGTACCTCATTCATGAGCCGCATGAAGGTGCTTGGGGCATTCGTCAATCCAAAAGGCATGACTAACCACTCATAAAGACCCTCCTTGGTCTTGAAGGCTGTTTTCCACTCATCTCCTTCATGAATCCGTATTTGATGATAGCCACTCTTCAGATCTATCTTTGTGAAGTACTGAGCTCCACTCAAGCAGTCCATAAGATCATCCATCCTTGGTAAAGGAAACTGGTACTTGATGGTTATCCTATTTATAGCTCGAGAATCTGTACACATCCGCCACTCTCCATCCTTCTTTGGTGCAAGTACTGCAGGTACTACACATGGACTCAGGCTCTCTCGAATCAAGCCCTTCCTCAACAGCTCCTGAACCTGTCTATTTAGCTCCTCTGTTTCAGTAGGAGTCATCCTGTGAGCAGCCTTGTTAGGCAAACTAGCTCCTGGAATCAGATCTATCTGATGACTGATTTGCCTTACTGGTGGCAATCCATCTGGAACATTATTAGAGATAATATCTCCAAATTCCCCTAGTAAATCTGAAACTTCAAATGGTATTTCACTACTACCTTCTTTATCTTTCCTAGGAATCAAAGCATAGCACATACGCTGATGTTTCATGCCATCTAAAAACTTCCTTCCATCAACAAGACAAATCCTAGCACTGCTACATACCTTTTCACCTTCCTTTTTCATGGGCTTCAATTTGTGGCGAACTCCATCCTTTGTCAGAGAGTATGTGTTTGCATGTCCATCATGTATTGCATGTCTATCAAACTGCCATGGTCTACCCAACAAGAGATGGCAAACATCCATCGAAATAACATCACAAAGAACTTCATCATGGTAACTTCCAATTTTGAATTTTACTAAACATTGTTCACTTACCAGGACCTTATGATCATCTTTTACCCAAGAAATCCGATAGGGCTGGGGATGTTTCTCCCTCTTGAGCTTCAGCTTAGAGACCATCTCTTCGGATACCAAGTTATCAGTGCTACCACCATCAATGATCACATCACAACATTTATCCTCACACTTGTATCTGGTACGGAACAAGCTCCTCCATTGTCCTGGTTCATTTTCACCACTTAGTAGGACTCTTTCATTTACCAAGGTCTCTCCTCTTTCTGCATCCTCTGAATGTGATGATTGTGCATCCTCGTCCACATGAGCAACCCTAGCTTGGCCCTCAGCTCTCCTATCTGTCCTTCCTTGTCGTTGAGGGCATTCAAAGGCACGATGACCTTCTTCATTGCAATGGAAACAGGTACCACGAAAGCCTCCTCTTCCTTGTCCACGTCCTCTACCTCTTCCTCTTTGATTTCCAAAATCTTGATCACGGGGGCGATTGAAACCCTCATTCCTCTGGTTCCTACTAGTACCCTCATCTTCATTTTTCTTTTGAGTTTCATTGCGGCCTCCAGATGATCTACCGCTTCCCCTTCCTCCTTGACCGCGCCCTCTTTGTCTTCCTTCAAACCTTTTACTCAGCTTCTCTTCAACTCGTAGGGCAAACTGGTATGCTTCTTCAACGCTGGTCATTCTTACCAGACTTAGTTCCTCCTGGATGCTAGGTCGTAACCCACTAATATAACGAGCAACCTTCTCCTTATTTGCTTCTGCATGCCCCGCTCTAATCAGGAGTCGGTAAAACTCCTCTGTATATTCTTGGACTGATCTTCCTGCTTGCTTTAACCCATGCATCTTCTTAAACAGATCAAGCTCATAGTCCACAGGAATGAACTGCTTCTTCAATTTGTCCACCATGCGATCCCATCTTGTGATCTTCTCCTTTCCTCTTCTAAGTCTTTCCAGTTGAACCTCTTGCCACCAAATTTTGGCATGGCCTTTTAGTTTGGCCTTTGCAAACTTAACCCTATCTGGGTCCCTTATATCCTCATACTCAAAGTATTCATCCAGTTCATTGATCCAATCGATCAACTCATCTGGTTTCAAATTTCTCGAAAATATACCCACTTCAATTGTAGGTCTTTTCCAAAACCTAGAAATGGCCCTAAAAAGCCTTTCCTCTACAAGATTCAGAACTTCCCCGTCAACTTCCATTACTTCCTCTTCATTGTCATCCTCACTATTGTCATCTGCGGCAATATTTGCTCCTCTACGGAGCTCCTCTTGCAATGCTTGTACCTGTCTCTGGAGGGCTCTAACCTCCTCAGGATCAACAGCTCTGGCCCTTCCACCACGCTCTCTTCGTGGAGGCATCTTCTAACTCAAACCCACAACCACACAGTCCTGGTGCAAACTGCCTCACAGTCGGCGCTCTGTCTACACACTCAGGAAAACCCGCTCTGATACCACTTGATGGGGACACAACCCAACAACCAGAATAGACACAATAGAAAGGGGGAATTACATTAACTAAGAAAATAAGCTAGTACAAACAGTGCAGAGAAAATAAACTCAAAACATGCCCTGCGGGCTTACAATAGCATAGATCTGGAGAATATTTCTCCTTTTAGCACCTCCTCTCAAGCTCCAACCCGAACTGCCTTTTACAATGCCATAAACCTCCTTAAATAGACCCCGGAGGGTTAAGGACTAGGATTACATTCTAGAAAGTGCTAGTGGGCATCCACCGACAAAATAGAAGGTTCCGGAAGCTGCGTTAGAAGTCGGTGCAATTCTAGAAGAATCCAGAAACGGTAGCCGAACTTCCGGGAGGCATAACTTTTGAACCGTAACTCCGATTGACGAACTGTTTACATTTTCGGAAAGCTCTCAAAGCGCTCTATAGCCCTATGGACAAGCTTTGCTTGTCCCCCATTTTTCGACCCTTTTTGAGGCCATTTAATGCCCCAAAATTGACTCTGAAGCATTCTTAGGGGGTCTCCAAAACCCGAAAAATTGCAATAACTTTCAAACCGTGGGGCCTTTTGACCTGATTCTTTTTCTGGAATGCTCTAAATCTTGATTACATTCATCTGGCCAAGTCACACCTTCTAGGTCACCAAAATGATGGTCAAATTGCATGCTCCTATTTTTTCGGGATTTTTAAATGAACTGATAGTTGAAGTATGAGAGTTGGAACCTTTATTTGAGCCAAATGGGTATCCAAAAATGCAAAGACATAAAATAGAAACTAAGTCTAAGTACATTTTTTTTGGGTGACACGGGATTGCCCTTATACCTCTGGATGCTCCTGCATCAAGATATAAATAAGCAATTAGTTCAGTCTTTTAGGACTTCTCAAATGCATGAAGAATGACATGATCCAATGCTAAGGTACATGCAATACTTATTAAAAATATTAGAATGCATACCAAGATTCATAATGAACATTTATTAATCCTTGATGCATGTTATACCTTACAGTCTACTCCTAGAAGCAAATATCCAAGTTCTACATGCAAGCAATGAACATAACATGAAGCAAATAGACCAAAAATCTCGAAGCATGTATTAGATTAAGTCTTCTACCATGCCTAATGCTTGCATATTTTGATTCCTTCTCACCAATAACTTAAACTCAAAATAACGTAACCTACTCTGGCATAATTTTCTGAACATATTGGTCTACAATCAATCTTCACCAAATCAACTATGATTCTCTCATAATAGGACATAAATCTCTATGAACATATACATAATGTTTGTACACTTACTCTGCAACATAAAACCAAGATCGCATACTTAGGAATGTATTATTTTGCTCAACTACTTGTAACACACATAACCACAATTTGTCTAACCGATCTCTAAAACTATGAACATATGTTGATATCGATGACAAAACATGTATGCCAACACCTCATATAGCAATATTTTTGACTCAACAATCTCTCCAACACTCAAAATTATTTTGTTACTTGTGTCGACACATTTATGCATTGTTTTACTTATTGCTTCACAAGTTAACATTGGATGAATGTGGTTGAATGTGTCACTAAGTAAATCTGATTTGTTTTTATCATTTCGTAACAAGTTGATACAAGTTTGAGCCTGATAGATTATTGATTCCCCCCACACCACCTCTCAGTACAATCTTAGACCTTATTATACTTATATATTATACATGTATTGGTGAAGAACATGAGTTGTAGTTAAATTTTGAATAAGCTATACCAATACCACAAATAATTATTTGATATAATAAAAGATATTAAATACAAAAGCAAGTGTGGTATGGATGAAAAAGGGTGATACACAAGAAGAAAAATATATAGCATACCACTTGGAATTAGATGGATAAAAAATGATGGTGTTACATGAGAAAATGGTTCATAATGTCAAAGTCAATACTATATAGAGCTCACAGAGTGATAGAACATGAGAAAATAGAGAAAAATGTATGAACCAAAGATTATGTATTATGAAGAAAAATATAGAATATCAATGTTAACATCATATGAACAATAAAAGGTGATGTGACATAAGAAAATAAACATATATTTTAAACATAATATAATAAAAGTTAAAAATAAAAAATAAAATAGTAACAATATGTTATATCAAATAATGAAAAAAATAGAACTACCAAAAACAATCAATAAAGAAGATAGCATACCATATGATCTACAATAGATAATTCACATGAAAAAACAACAATTATTATATAGATTAGAAGAGAATATAGAATTTCAATCATTCATATGGGATAGACAAATATATAAAATATAAAAGATCGTTGTCCTAAACTTAAAATTAAATAGCATACTTTTATAACAAGAATATGTACACCTAAAAAATTGATGTAACATGAAAAAGATGCAATGCTAAATTCCACATCACAAAACCACGTGTTTCGATATTATATAGATTAGAAGAAAATATAGAATATCTATAATTCATACGAGATATCTACAAATATATAAAATATAAAAGATCATTGTCCTAAACTTAAACTTAAATAGCATACTTTTATAAGAAGAATATGTACACCTAAAAAATTGATGGAACATGAAAAAGATGCAATACTAAATTCCACATCACAACACCACGTGTTTCAGATGGAATCTGCCAAAATTCAATAACGAGTTCAAAATCTGTGATTATTCTTATCAAAATAATGTGAGAGATTATTACATTTTTTGGATGGTCATTATTGCAAATACTATAGAAATAGTAGGCTTCCCATGTCATATAAAAATATCTTGTCAATTAATGAATGAGACTTTTTATTCAACATAGCTCCTATTTTTCTTCCCTAAATATTTTACTAAACCAGAGTCTTTGATAGTACTTTCAAATATTTTTATTGAAGGAAATTACATTTTCTAAAATGGCAATTGGTGGTACTTTCATCACAATATTTGGTTTCTATTTTCAAATAGTGTGACTAAGGTGTTTGTTAAATGAGATCAACTCGACTTTTCGTGCATACAACATTATACATTTGTCCTTCAGTAAGTGAGCGTGGATGCGGCTATCCTCTTACAAAAATGTACAAGTTGACCAATTTTCAAAAGATAGAAAACATCATAGATTTTTTTTGAAAATTTTAGCATTTGATCTTCATGTTAAGAATAGTTTGTAGTGGAAAAAAACAAAAAAATTAGAAAAAAATCACCACATTTTCGTGAATCTAGAAAAAAAAAGTTTGACTTTGTTTTGTTTTTGGTACTTTTTTGTGGGAGGATAGTCTATCCCATTGAGTTTTGGACTCCGCTAGAAAATTTTAATCCTAGTTCACATGGGACACAACTATCCTCCCACAAAAATGTACAATTGACCAATTTTCAAAAGATCAAAAACATCATGAATTTTTTTGAAAATTTCAGCATTTGATCTTCATGATCTGCATAGTTTGTAGTCGGAAACAACAACAAATTTGGAGAAAAATCGCTATATTTTCATGAATCTGGAAAAAAATAAGTTTGACTTTCTTTTGTCTTTAGTACTTTTTGTGGGAGATTCACATGAGAACAAATAAAAAAAGGTTGTTATAGCTAATTTGGTTCTTTCATAGAGTTTATGTATACATTAGATTTTGCATAGTTATTAGTCCCTCCTTTCCCCAATGATCATATCAATTAATTTTCTAAATGCTAAAATTCAAAATCCTAAGTTTGAAGTGTTTTGATTTTTAAAAAAATATCTTTGTAAGAATTCCTATTTTTTGATTAGTCAATTGCATTTTAGCTAGCAGTTAGAAAAATCAATAAAAAAAAAACTGATTAAAAGGATAAGAATACATTTAATGCATCTCAAGTAAGAAAGCAGAGCAATAAATTTAATTTTTTTTTGAATGGAGATGTTAGAAATGGCACAATGATTTTTTTGGAGCAATGGATAACTATGAAATAATTATTGATAAGCTTTGTCTTTTCTAGAAAAGACCTCCAATCCAAACCTTGATTTTCTCACTAAGATTTATGCTCACAAAATATATTGTATTTGTCACATTCAATGATAATCATATTTCCTTTCGCATACAAATGCCCGGTATTTATTTCTTAAAGTTACACAATAAAAAATGCTTTAGTCAAGGAGTATTGTAGTAGCTAAATTGTCATCTTATAGTAAAATCCACATTTTACTTTTTACAATTACATTACTTTTGAGAACAAATATTTTCAAAATAAAGCTACACATTTACAATACCAGAAGGTTCTTAATTATTTGTCCTTATGTAAATTGAACAAAGATTCTTACCAGTATTATACAAAAATAAGATTTTAGACTACATTATCAACCACATCTCCCCCATTAGTTCTATTTTTGAGTTAATGAATGAATATCATAATACCTAAACTACTCTCAATGCAATGGTTGAATGGATGATTTAATGATTGAAAGAGAAAACTTTGATTATTATTATTATTTTATGAACATTGAAAAGCTAAATTTATTTTTAGTTTCATTCACTATTTATAAAAAAATTAAATATGTGAGTTGAGTTTTTTATGAATATATTTAAATATGTTAAATTTGCAAATAGGAATTTTTTTTATAAGTATATTTATTTAAATAGGTTAAATTTTGATCTATATTTTCTTGGCAGTGTCTAAGTAACCTACCAAATTCTTGTCATATATAACTATTTGTGATTTAATAATTAATTTTAAAATTATTTTACAATAGTTTCTACTTTTTTATTTATTAAAAATATAACTTTAAATAGAATTCTATGGGTTAGTTAGCAACTAGTAATTTTCTTTTACTTAAAATATCTAAATAAATTTGTATTGTTAAAATTTAAACTTACAAAATAATTATCTTCTCATTAATGCTCATAGACATTCTACAATGACAGAATGGGTGTAGTGGGATGGTGTGAGTGAGTTAATGTTAACTTTTATTCTTCTAGGTTAAATTTGACAACCATCTACATGTCAAAAGTTTAAATCTTATTATAAACAAAATATACTTTTAAAAACAATTTAATAAATATCACATAAAATATTTGTTTAAATTATAATATTTGGAGATATAAATCATCCATTTTTTTAGAAATTAAAATAAAAAGCTTAAGTTGGTAAAAAACTAAATAAATGCAAATAAAGGAAATATTAATAATTTTAGACATAATAAATTAAATTATAATGATTTTGTAGTGGATATTTGTCAACATTCCTTTAGATAGACTTATTTAAGACATCTATACTAGTATTAATCTAAGTAGAAGTTGTATTTTTACAAAAATATAAGATGATGACAATTAGTTTATTTTATACTATTGAATAATAAAACAATGAAAATAACAACAAATATGTTGACATTCTTAACTTGTTCACTCCTCTTTTTTCTTAAAGGTAGGGACTCCAGCTCTACCAGAGCACTTGTTAATTGTCTATGTCACTTTATTGTTTAAAATATATATTTTAGTTTATGGCTTGATGATCATTCTTGTAATATGGCACATCTTACTTGTAATATGCTAAGTGTTGAACGGTAAAAACTGTAGTCATTTTAAAAGTGTCTATGATCTTTATTTTGTACTATTATCTCTTTACTTAGGTAGTCCAAATATTTGTACAATTGATTTCAATACTTTTTCACAAAGATTCTAATGATCATCAAACTTTTACACACATGTTTCAATAATAGTACTATTAATAGAGCAAGACTTGTATGATAAAATTAATTTTTAATTAATTTTTCTAAAAAATAAACACCAATTAACATGTAGATAATTGTGATAATGCTATTAGGATTCAACTATGTGGTTTTTTTAAAGTGAAACTCATTGACCCACGTTTTGTGGGTAGTGATTCACATGAACTCATCTTTTGTGAGAATAAATGGGGCACTTAACACTCATTGGAACAAGGTAATGCTCATAGAGGTGACGCACCAAGACTCCTTGAGAGGTCACCCATCTCCATGCTACTCCAACTTGAGTGTGCTTAACTATAGAGTTTCCTTAATGATTGAACCCACTTTTCTTGCAACCCCATTTGCAAATTATCATCTTCACTTATCAACTTGGGGATAGTATTAAGTATCTCCTCTTTATAGTGCAAGTCACAACTACCACTTGAATTCTAAAAACTTTTTATTACTCTTCCACAACGTTCCAATATTATTCACATCTTTATGTCTAGATCTATTAGCATCAGTAATCTCATTCATTTTATTTTGTGCACATCTTGCCTTTAGTGATGCATGAAAGAAATTGGTGTTTTTGTCACCATCCTTTATCCAAAGTTCCATTTTTTTTCCAATAAATTTCTTCCATGGCCAAGATCCAATGGTGCAAAATTAGTCATGTTCTAATGGTTTGTTAGATGTTTTAGGTTAGATATCTTATGTTGGTTTTCTCTGCAATTGAATATATGTTCCTTTGTTGCTCAACATTGGTCTATGCATTAATTTATGGTCATCTTAGTTGATTATTTTAATTGAATTATGTTCTTTTAGTCTAGATATACTTTCGGGGTTGATTTAAGTGGTTGTTATGGATTTTGTCATTTTATGTTGAGATCGACATCAATTTATGAGTATTAGAGATTTTGGATGATTAATTAAAATATTCAAATACTTTGTTATATATTGTACACTTAATATTGACTTTGGAGGTTTTTGTACGCTCCATTCAAATTATTTGTAGGAAACATGTTATATTGTATTTGGGTCCCCTTTTATGTCATTTTTTAGAATCTATTGAATGAAATTTTTCTTGGTGATCAACTTTGTATAAATATTATTTATCTCTATCGTGACCAACTGGCTAGTTGGTATATATTGGCATATAGAAGTTTGAATTGAGAGTACATGGTGATCATTAATAAGCCAGTATTCAATCCTTGAATAGATCAAATGGTTTGTAATGCCCTACCAGGGAACCCAATAGAAATTAACCTAAAGTTTCATTCAGTTTGCCAAACATTTTTTTAAAAAGAAAATAACAAGAGATAATATAGTAGGGTAAAAGTACAAAGTTGTGTCAAGTCTGTCAAGTTGACTTATCATAATGACTAAATTTGAGCATTTCTATCTAAAAAACAATTTTATTCAAACATATGATCTAGAAAAGTTTATTCTAGCTAAGTTATATATGGGCTCACACTTTTTCAATAGGAAATGTCTATTAAATGCATATTTTATACTAGTTTTTATCCAATTACTAATAAAATAAAATCATTTTAGAAAACTAACTATTAACCATTTTAGCCCTGCCCCCTTCTAAAATGCCAACATTGACCAGTCTCATGAAAACTAGGGTGGCAACCATGTCCACAATTACTCGACTATCTATTTTGTTTGCCATGCAAGCCATAGTAGGGATAAATTAAAACCTTGGTCAAATGTTTATATCCTCGAACATTCAAGCCCCTTATATTCATATCGACATGCTTAAGGAAATTTAAGATGTGACCTTGTGATTTATGCTTGTTTGCATGATTGCAAGTAGTTATCGCCTAACTATCAAAGGGGTGGTGACATCTCAAGACAAAGTGCTAACATTAAAATGTAGGTTGTGAGGCTGCAAAATATCTTTGGTCACTTCATCACAAAGAGTTAAGCTTAAATCATGGTTAGAGCTGCAAAATGGCAAAAGCTTCTTGTGCACATGTTTGTGGAGTTAAGTGCCAAACCCTAGTTGCAAGTTGCAAGTAGGTGATAGGTGGACACGTGTCATGGTGGGCCAGGTCAATTCTAGTTCTCTTGATCACATCATTGTAAGGGCTAGTATCAAAGGAATTGTGAATGGAATGAAAGCAGATTAGTGGAATCGATTTAACTCCATCAATGAGATTCAAAGTTTTAAGTTGAGACCATGAGATAGTCAATTGATGCAGTCAAATTTCAGCATTTCACATCATCATAGAAAGTTAATGTTAACCCATGGTCAGAGCCGCGACATGGCAATTTTTTTCATGCCCACTGTTGTAAGGGTTTTAGAGCTAGACATAGTTTAGGCTACGATGTTGCGATTGTCTTGATCACATGACCATGGAGTTAGCATCAAGGTTAGAAGATCAAGTTGTGATGGCACAATCATGGTTACGGGTTCATCTTCGCATGGTCATAGGTGTCATGACCACAGTCAAGATCTAAGTCGCGACTGTGCAAATGACAATGCTGGTAGTTAGTCCATGGCAGTTGTTAGGTCGTAGACATTTGATGCCATCCAGGAAGTAAGCCATGAAGGGATGAAAAAGGAAAATCAATAGCTTTCACATCATCACGTGGTTAGTAAGTGGTTAAGCCCAAACCCTGGTGATGGTGTGAATAATCAATTTGAAATCATTCACATGGTTGCAATAGTTAGAGGGCTAGAGTGGTAAAAGGTTGCAAAGAAGAAATAACAAGAAATAAGGGTAGTCATGGTTTCACATGGCTAAATAGGTAATAATAATTTTCAATTGCAAAGTCCCAAACATATATGTAGGTGTAGGTCAACACAGTGACATATTACTTCGGGGACATTGGACCACATGACAAGTCTAAGGATTGACTTCATTTGACTTGATGATTAGGCATGTTGAGAATACTATAAGGAACAACTCTTTAATGTTAAATCAATCTCTTGGATTCTTTGTAGCCACTTTTGGTGCTCTCCTTGCCTTTTTAATGGAGATTTCATTCCTCTACTACCATATTGATCCATCTACCAACCAAAGCAATAATGGCTATCATTTATGTCTCATCCAAACTAGATTTGTATGTAAGAGATTATATTTTTTGTATGGGAAGGTGCATCTGATCATTTTTTTCTTTGATCAATAGTTATTGCTCTCCTCTGTAATCAAACTCAATAGTTGAGGTTTGAACATGTTGTAATATCAGAGTCATGCTTGAACTCTATAAAAGGTAGTTGTAAACATTTGTAAAAGGTTTTTCTTTTGTTCTATCATGTTTACTTGTTGTATTCTTGTGCTCTACAACTATATTCCTCATTTTCTATTAATGAAACAACTCTTCTCTTTACCTCTTCTTGCCATTCATTATTTGTACACATATCTTGCCTTGTTCTGAATGTTTCCTTCTAGTTTTAAGGTTTGTATGTTGTGTCCAAACTATTGATGATTTTTGTATTTGTGAAGATGTCTTTCATTTCAACACTTGATCAGTTCTAAAGCTGCATATGAATTACATAGAAGTAGAATAGAGTTAAGATCTATGTATTTGGGCTTTTCATTGACGTGTTGTGCATACATGGGTAGAGTTGAAACCATTTTAGTTAGGTGCATCATCCCCTTTAGATTAGATTAGGTAGTTTGATTTCATGCATCTCCTTGTCATTTTTCCTCTCAAGAAGTAGTCAGGTGCAACCTGATTGTAAGGAAGCTGACCTACTCTAGAGATTCAACCTCAGAGTGCAAGTCCCACACTTGGAGGTCATTTCCATGTTACACGAGGTTTCTTGAGGGTCATACCTCAAGCAGGGGTGTAAACTTCTGTGTCAACACTAACATTTCAATAACTCTTACTATTTTTTATTATATTTTTTTAATAACATATAAACACCATTTTATAGAGCTCAAAGTCAAGAATATTCTCATATAAAGTTTATAGTGTTTTAATTAGACATAGTATATTGTAATTTAAAAAATTTCCAAGTACCTATTTTAACACTCGAGAAGAATGTATAATTTTTATTTCTGCTAGAATAGATTTATTTAGAAAAATGTGGTGGGAGATGAAAATTATCAATTTTAGGTGAGTTGAAATTTGAATCATTATAAAAGATTAAATATAGGTCTAAAGCCAATTTTCATTTTTAATTATTCTAGCTATATATGTTATCTATAACATAATCTAAGATCAAAAGGAGATAAGTTCATTTCCATATATTTTTGTGTTGGGAAGTAGACCCCTAATTTTTAGTGTTTTCGAGCAAGTAAAAAATTGTCTTTAAAAATTAGGAAAATAAATAAATTCTTATTCCAAATAATTATTAAAAAATATAATCCTAAACTTCATCCATTTCTACAAATTTCATTAGTTTACTTCATTATCAAATTCTAAATAATACTATCAGTTTTATGTCATTCAATGTGAATAATTGTACTTTTGTTACTCTTTCCCTTTATAAAAGGGTGAAACAAGTTTTTTCTTTTACCCAATGGAAGAAATATCTCACATACATAAAAACAATCCATAAATATTTTACATCTCTTAAGGGTTCCATGACATTGAATCACATATACACATTTTATTAATATTAAATCTAAAACATAATCAGATACACATCATAGAATAATCACAAGTAAAAATTCAATAGTATACAATTACATAAGATGTCATATGGCATAACCAAAATGCATAATCATCCATAGTACAAGTCATAAGGTATGAAAAGCTCAAAGAATATACATCATCTCATAAGATCTTTGATAAGAAAATATAGTACAACAGAATATAACCATCTGTCAGAAACACAAGATCAAAATGAAAGGAATCATCTACACAAGTACATCCAGCAATGACAACCAACTACCAGATCTCAATGGTATAAGAAACACTACCACATGACCTCATGGAACCTAAATGGCCCACTTCAACCATGTTGAGGAGATAATCTCAAGTCCCATGCAGATAATAAATCCAACATCTAGGTCAAGAAAATCCTAATAGAAATCTATCTCAATGGGTACCAAGACACAAGTGACATCTAAACCCAGAGGCAACAAAGAAACGTAGGAAATCTACTATGTAAATGGACAAGTGTCATCGAATGAGCCAACTCTAAGGTTACTTTGGTAGCCTCTCTAGATTCCAGCCCCCTAGTGTCTCTATGCAACATCAGTATCATTTCATACAAACAAGGTATACTAATGAGGCAAGGTCATAACCAAGCATCCTCTCTACTCCCATCCTAGCCTATACTAGCACTGAAGGCATAGGTGAGGAAACCACTGACTCTTATTAATTCATTTTAACCCATTTAATAAAATGTTATCACTTATTAAAAAAACTTACAATGGGTTACCTAGGTAGCCCCTTTAGGGCTTCGGCCTCCATTGCAAGCCACTTCCCAACATACACATAGGTTACCTACCCTAAGCTCATGAAAAGTACAACTCATAAAATTACAATTTTCATCTTAGTCCTATATGAGCAACTAGAAGGCAACCAAAAGATAATTGATCGAAAACTCATAGATTATAGCAAGAAAGCCACAATAATAACCTTAGTGCTATACAAGCAACTGGAAAGCACTAACAAACAACTAATCAAAAAATCATCATAGAGATATGTGAATGCATCACAATGTCAGATATAAAAGATCATGACCAAAATATAACCATAACATTGTCACAGAACAAAAACCCCAAGCCTCTAGTAAACATCCCGGCTAGTCAACATACTAAATCAAACTTGATTTTCAACACAAAGTAAAATTGTACATCACAACAAGTGAAGTTTTATAATTGTTTTGTTTTGAAAATGAAAGAGTTTGATTTAAAATAGAGTTCCATTTTTCATTTTTAGTATCAGATTTGCTAAGGTTTTTGAGTCCATAAGAACCAAAACACTCAAAAAATTATTAAAAATCATTCAACTATAAAACCCCATATTTTATATATAAAAATTAATTATCATTTAATAAAACACAAGCTCATTAAAAATAATTTTTTCAAAATAACACAACTTAGTGATAACGATAAAACAAATTCTTTTAATAAATTTTATTAAATAGTTAAATAATAATTATTAAGTTATTATAATAATGATTATTAAATTATTAATAAAATAATATTAATTTATTTATTATTACTAATAATTTTTATTAATTTAATAATTTAATAATATAATAATAATGATTAATAATTAATAATATTATTACTTCTTAATTAAAATTGTTTAATAAAACTTTAATTAATATCAAAAAATTTATGAAGGTCGATGGCCTTGCTGCTATCAGTAGCTCAGACTACTTAGGCAACTTCGATTGTTGTAGTAGCTATGACTGCTATTGGCAGCCTTGGCTACTTTCATAGCTGGGCTATAATGCAGCATAGGAGGGGGGACATGGGAGGTTATGACCCCCAATTTCCCCTTTAAATTATTATATTTTTTTTATCAATAAAATAATGGCCCCACCCTTCCCCCCCCCCCCCCCCCCCGCCCTATACAAAATGAATTTTTTTTTTTAAAATTCATTGACAACAAAGCACAATAAAAATAACATAATACAATTACCATAGTAATTTTTAATTACTATAGTAATTAGTATTATATATTAATTTAAAAAACATAAATTCTCACTCATAGATCTGATAGAGCAACAAAATAGAAACAATCAAATTCAATACTTAAATTTAGTTTCTTTTCTAAACCCCCATCCCAATTATCAATCCAATTACTAATCACCAAATTTCTCAAACAAGGGTTTCCAAATTTAAATTCCTTCATAGACATTTCTAAACAATAGTAAATTTCAACACAAGGGTTTCAATCGAATAAATTCTAAAAATAGATCCATACAAACACAGAGAAGAGAAAGAAATATCAAAAGGAGACTACTATGCAAAACTCAACAAAATCCTATCTCGATCTGATGCTAACTAGACAAACGGTCAGAGCTCATAAGAAATTTCCCATATTCTTGAAAATCGTCTTTCTTGAAATTTGCTCCTCCAAATTTGTGTGTGGAGAAATGAGCTCTGATTTCTTAATAAAGAGCCTTCTCCCTTTAGGGTTTTGGTTTTGCAATTACGCAAACCCTTTTCATTTTTTATTTTATGTTGTTTTATTTTAATTTCATGTGCAAACTTTTTGCATTTTGATTAAAAAAAAATGATTAAATTTATTCTATCTCTCTTTTATTGAATCACAAGACGCCTTTAATAAAATATTTATTAATTTAACTAATAATATTTAGACTTTATTATAAAAATTAAACTCCTAAATAAATTATTATAAAATTAAATAAATATGATTAAGTCAAAATTAGAACTTTAACTAAATATCTTAAATTTATTTAATTAATTTCTTAATTAATTAAATATAATAAAATTTTGAGTTTTCTTTATATAAATTTCATTAAATTAAATCATTAAATAATCTTTTATTTGATTTAATTATAACTAAAAATTGCAATAGACTCACAAAACTATATAAGAAAACCCATAATGAAGGGCAAAGTACTAAATCAAACTCAAGGGTCAAAACCATGAATTCACATCACTTGATGAATTTGGAAGGGTAAATAACTCAGATACTTGTCCTACTTTCTAGGACAATTAACTTAGGGTTAGGATTTAGACTTAAGAATTATCTCCCCTCTTTTACCATTGAGATACTGTGATAGGGCACACTCATCCTGGCAATTCAGGGAAGTCGATGCCCAATATCTGTAATCTGCATAATATATGAGCATGTACATATACACATAAATCTAAACTAAATAGGCAATGGTGAGGAGTGGTGCATCATGTAGATCCTAACTAGTAGGTGACTATGACTCCCTCCCTCAACCACATCAGAAATGTCAAACATAAGGTAAAGCATACATGTACACCATACACACGCAAGTATGGGGTAAGTATCCATACAAACTACATATAAATCATCTATCTAACTATCATCATGAAATAACTAAAATCACTATATATAAGCATCATTATCGAAAGAATAATCATGCACACATGAAACAATTGAGTATCAAGTAGCTCCTCACATAAATAAACTGAGTATGAAACAACATCCAAACAAATCAAGTAATCAAGTAGCACTAATCATCAAACATAATCATAAAACTAGGCTAAAAGAATCCCATAATCCAACATGAAAAGTAAACTAGGGGTAGGCATTATATCCACCCCCCTAGACTTAGGCTTACTCCTAGAAGCCTACAAGAAAGATAAAACTCTAGCACCCACTGTGCAGGTCCCATTAGACGCTTTCCCCTTGTATGAGGATAAGATTCCACTAAAAACACCATGTGTGATCTACCCATATCTCCAACCATGGGTTCTAAAGTTGTAGGTCACTGATCTGAGAACTAAGGTTTCCATTGAGGATAATGGGATAACTTATGCCCTCATTTTTCACATGAAAAAAATTCTCCATCAAAACTCCTTTGCATTCTAGGTGTGTTGAACTGCTAAAAATTACCCCCACTAGCAAAAGAATGAGTACTCTATGATGGCTGGTCATATTGGTTGTGCCTATTGCACTAAGAGAACTAAGAATCCCTAGAGTGTGAATTGTCACCATCACTCTATGCTGGAGGATAAGATCCTCCTTGTTACTACTATCGTTGATTGTCTCTTGGAGAAGGCTTCCTATTACTACCCAATCCCTAGTTATCTTTGGACCCTAATTTTGTAGGTGCTCCCAGAAAACCAACATGTCCCAAGGTGACATTTTTCTCTATAAGGATAGTCTAATGTACCATATCCTTGAGGGTTTTAAGTTGGAAAACCTTTACACCTCCAATGAGACGATTGTTTAGACACTAAATGAAGTGTTGAATGATCAATGGTTAAATATCATAGTTGGTTCCTGCATAAGGCACAAGCTCATAGAATTTCTTCAATGTTCCACCATGTAGGCCCAAAGAGTTCTAGGTGGGTGATGACATACCTTGCTTTGACATTAGAGTCAAAGTCCTATATAGGAAACATCTATCTAAGGCAATTAGCCATTTCTTTGCCACGTGTCCTATACCAACTCCATTGAAAGATTTGATCTTAGACCTCTGTAGGTCCTTCATCTAAGAGGCCTTAGCCGAACTCTATCTATCACCATGGAGGTCTCCCTAAGGACTCCAAGATCTCCACTTCTCCTCATTTCCAATATGATGTGATTCCTCTTGACCATCACCCCTTGGAGGAGATAGGCACTCTAAGATTGTCCTCATCATTTGTCTCAAATTAGCTCCCTCTGAGTCAACATGCTCTTCTCTATGTCTCTCTTCCCTATTTTCCTCTTGAATAGGGTTCTCTCCATGAGTCAGCAGATGACTATCATTTCTACCACTCCCATGACCTCTATCTCTACTTGCACTATGTCCCCTATCAACTGATCTAATCTCAGACACCATCCTCCTACAACACCCAAGCAAGAACAAAATAAATTCTCATAAGGTCAACAAAGGCATGCTACCTTAAAACATAATCATAAGAAAATATCTTTGAGATCCAACTCAAGAGTTATTCAAGTTTTTCCTTTTTCTATGTTTTCAAGAAACCAAGTCTGAAATTCAAAGTGTTCAATTTGTAATAGATACATAACATTGTTTAAGTTTTGTTTCAGTTTCTAGTTGTCATCTAGTGGCACTCCAATATACCCAAACCTCCCAATGTAGAAACTAGGGCTATGATACTAGATGTAACACCCTGCCAAGGAACCCAGCCAAAAGAAATTAACCTAAAGGTTCACTAAGTTTATCAAACATTTTTTTTAAAGATAATAACAACAAGAGATAATATACCAAAAGCAATAACTCACATACATAAAAAATAATCCATAAATAGATTACATCTCTTAAGGGTTCCATTACGTTGAATCACATAATTTTTTTATATTAATATTAAATCTTAAACATAATCAAATCCACATCATAGAATAATCACAGGTATGAATCCAATAGTATACAATTATGTATAAGATGCCACATGGCATAACTAGAATGCATAATCACCCACTATACAAGTCATAGGATATGAAAATCTCAAAGAATATACATCATGAATAAAATACATCATCTCATAAGATCTCTGATAATCAAATATAGTACAAAAAAATATAACCATCTATCAAAAATACAAGATCAGAATGAAAGGAATCATCTACACAAGTACATCCAACAATGACATCCAGATGTCAGATCTCAATGTTATAAGAAATACTACCACCTGACTTTGTGGAACATAAATGGCCCACTCCCACCATGTTGAGGAGATAATCTCAATTCCTATATGGATAACAAATCCAATAGTCATAACCAACATCTAAGTCAAGGAAATCCTGATAGCAATCTATCTCAAAGGGCATCGAGACACAAGTGGCATCTAAACCTAGAGGGAAAAAAGACATGTAGGATATCTACTATGTAAGTGGGAAAGTGGCATCACATGAGCCAACTCTAAGGTTACCCTAGCAGCCTCTTTGGACTCCACCCCCTAGTGTCTCTATGAGGCATCAATATCCTTTCGTATAGACAAGGAATAATAATGAGGCAAGGTCGCAACCAAGCATCCTCTCTACTCCCATCCTGGCATGTACTAGCCCTCAAGGCATGGGCAAGGAAAACACTGACTCTTATTAATTCATTTTAACCCCATTTAATGAAATGTTATTGTTGAAAATACAAGTATGAATATGTCTTTTAATCATTGTTTTGTCACTAATGTCAAACCTACTACTTGCTGGTAAGACAATTGGTTAGATGATTTGAGTATTATCATTTGTTTGATTGATGAAGAGGATTTGATCAAATTAGGTAACAATAGAACCTAGAGGAAAGGTTGAGTTATAATATGGAAAATGAGTACAAGGATCAGTTAAGATAGTGATATTATAGTGCATTGATAATCTACACAACGTTGTAAAGGATGGATACATTGATTAAGTTTAGAAGAAAAAGAGATAAGAATTGAGTCTTCTAGGCTTGACTGGGTGGATAGTAGGTGCTGACCAAAGTTAGTACAAGCATAGTAGAAAACTAGATGGAGCTGAGAAAAGTTAAATTCCAGTATATGTTGAGTAATATAGTGTAAGCCAAGTAAATTTTAGTTGATGTGAAGCACCAATAAGCTTTAGTTCATGTCGAGTGTTTTGATAATGGATGCCAAGAAATGCAGTATGTGCCAAGCATCAGAAGTAAGTCAATGCCGAGTGTCAACATGATGAGAAAGATCATGAATTCAATAAATCTAAGCCAACAAGATTGAATTCCTGGATTGTGTGAATTGTGTGGAAGATAAGCTTGATGAGCTGGTGGCACATAATTCAAGATGAACCATTTTGAGGTGAATTCAAAGAGGATTGAAAGAGAATTTTCTCGAAGGGAATAAAATAAAAAGATGGGAAGATTCACTGAATTCAACCTAATTCGATCTAACCCTAAAATGGACAATGGAGGATGAATGACAAAAGATCCTAATTTTCTATTTATAGAGATGGCTAGTTTGAAGAAAAGGTTGTCATGTGTGAGAACCTAAGGAAGACAAGGAGTCTAGGGAATTGCTTCATTCAGTGACCTAAGAGAAGAGACTTCTATTGGAAAGAAAAGTAAAAAGTCTTAAGGGTATGGATGCTTAAAGGATGAACAATCTATTAGAGCTGAAGTGTGTGAAAGCCAAGCAGAATGGAGGATTGAAATAAAAGTTTGTAATCTATAAAATAGACTTGTAAGTTGTTATCAGATCAAGCCATACTATTACTTTCTAATCATTATATTAGCCTAGGGTAAATCCTTTAGATTAAGGTTGACCTAATAGTTATTTGTAAATCCTTTAACTAGGTGACATTTCATGTGAATGATCTAAAGTCCTCTAAAAAGGCTCACTCCTAAAAGGGTCATTGAAATCCTCTAACCAGGTCACATTTAACAATGTGCATTCTAATCTTTAATAGGGTTGGCCTTACATAGGGCATCACTCCAGAAGAGTGAGAATTAGTAGCATGTTACTAGTGGTTTTTTCCAAATTGGGTTTCCACATTAAATAATTGTGTCAAATGTGTTATTGAATCTATTATGTTTCATGCTTACATTTATGTAAAGTTGATTTGATAGTTACCTACAATATTTAAGTTATTGTATGATCTAATGGATGCACACATGATGAAAATGATTTATGGATATGGGTTCACTAAATTGTGAAAAATTTTATTTGTATATCCGGACCTTGGATAACTAATTCATCCCCCCCCCCCCCCCTCCCCCCAATTATTCTAAAGAATTCCAACAATTGGTATCAAATTCATCTACTTAAGTGGACTAGTTTGAAGGTACTAGAAGCAAAAGATCAAGATGTCAAAAAGAGAGGTACCCAATCTTAATAGAGATAACTTTTCTGCATGGGAAATTCTAATGAAGCTACACCTAGGAGGTCATGGAGATCATGCACAATCTACCATTACTAATGAGCATGTTGATCCTACTAGAGCCCTAACTATTAATGATCTGAAAAAGAAGAAAGAACACAAACAGACAATGTTGGAGATTGCCTCTACCCTGAGTTATGTCGAGTTTGATGATATCAAGGCTTGTGATAGTGCAAAGAAAATGTGGGATTCTCTACACACCATCTATGGAGGTGATGCAAATGTTCTAAGAGCCAAATTAAAAGTCTTAGAGGTAAGTTTGATGATATGAGAATGCAAGAAGGTAAGAATGTTTCTTAATATTGCTCTAGGATAAAGGATGTTGTTAATGCAATAAGGGGATCTATTGGTAAGATAGATGATTAGATTATACTAAGAATTTTTTTGATAAAAATGATGCCTATCTATGCTATTAGAGTTTTTGCAATACAAGAACTAAGATGTGTACCAGGTTCTAATGTGACTCTTGAAGATCTGGAAGGTAGGCTCACTGGTTTTGAGTTATCTAATTTTGATAATTTCAAATATGATAATATTGAATCTTTTTTCAAAGCCAAGCTATCATTGAAGGAACCTAATGAGAAGAAGAAGAAAAAGGTAAAATATGTGTCTAGTGATAGTGATATAGATGAGGAAGATGTAGAACAACCTAAAGCACTACTATCAAGTAGATTTCACAAAGGTAAAAGAAAATTCAAAGGTAAGTTACCTATCATATGTTTCAATTACAATGAGGTTGGTCATATTGTTGCTAGATGTCTAGAGAAGAAGAATTACAAAAGTGGAGACAAGTACAAAAGTAGAAGAGATGAAGACAACAAAGATTACAAAGAAAAAGGCAAGAAGTCTTGCTACATTTCTAAAGAGGAAACTAAAGATGGATCTAATGATGATGATGATGAAGTGGTGTATGTTGTAATGAAGGATGATTATGATGAGGATGAGGCAATTGCACTGGTCTCTTGTGTGAACAAGAATGATAGATGGATCATTGACAGTGGGTGTTCACATCACATGACTGGACATAAAAGTAAATTCATTACCTTGAATTATTATAATAGAAATAGTGTAAGGTTTGGTAATGATGCATGCTATCCGATAAAAGGAAAAAGTTCTATCAAAATCATAGAGAAGATTTTATGTGACAATGCTTATTATGTTGAAGGACTTAACTATAATTTGTTGAGTGTGTCACAACTGAATAGTTCAAGTTGTAAAGTTGAGTTTAAGAACAAGATTCTTAAGATATGTGATACTGATGGAAAACTAATTAGAAAAGGTGATAAAACAAGAGGTATTCTATTCTACTTTTCTATGGAGAATGCTACTTGTTTAGTTGTAGAATTTGATGATGTGTGGTTATGGCACAAGGGGTTATATCATGTTAGTTTTGATAGCTTGGTTAGTATTAGTAACATGAGAAGAGTCAAAGGTTTTCCTAAGTTGAAGAAACCTAACAATATAATTTGCAAACAATGTTAGTTAGGAAAAATGACAAAGTAAAGTTTTAAGAGTAAGATTCATACCTCTAAAGGAATAATGGAGATTGTTCATACTAACTTGTGTGGACCAATAAATGTGCAAAGCTACAAAGGAGATAAGTAGATTATGCTATTCGTTGATGATTATTCTAGAATGATGAAAGTTATGTTTCTGAAATAGAAATTTGATGCTTTCCAAATGTTTAAGTAGTACTTAGCAAGAGTTGAGAAGGAAACAGGTAAAAGTTTGAAATGTTTGAGATTTGACAAAGGAGGAGAATTTACATCAAATGAGTTTGAGATGTTTTGTAATGATAGAGGAATCAAAAGACACACATTTTCTCCTAGGACCCCTCCACAGAATGGAATTGTTGAAAGGATGGAGAAAAATGTTGCTTTGAAATACTGGAGAGAAGCTATAAGTACAAATTTCTATACCTGAAGCTGTGTGCAAGTCAAGAAAGGTACGCGCATTCAACACCTTTTGAACTATGGTATGGATACTCAACCAATGTAAAATATTTTAAGGTATTTGGAAGCAAGTTTTATATTATCAAGGATTTTAGGAATGGTAAATTAGATGCAAAAAAGTGAATAAGGTATATTCCTTGGCTATTCTACAAGCAGCAAAGCTTATAAGTGTTTAAATGCTAACACTAACAAAGTTGTGGAAAGTGCAAATGTGAAATTTGATGAATATATAGAAGTACATGAGACTGAACCCATGAAGGAACCAGAAGAACACAAATCATTTGTATATTTTTATGAAGTTATGCCTACTGATGAAGATGTTGTAAATGAAGTTACAAATCAACAAGTTTCAGTGAATGCTGAGTTGAATTTAGGAATCAGGCTACATTAAGGTGCTGAGTTACATAATAAAGTTGAGGTACATTTTGATTATGAGATTAGTGTACATGAAAGAAATGTTGAACTATCAGATAGAGATGTACATAGTGATTCAAAAGTTGAGAGACCAAATGGGGAAAATAGAGTAGAACCAAGACTGCCTAAGTATGTCAAGAGATATCACTCTGCAACACAAATAATTGGAGATAAAGATGCTAGACCATTAAAAAGGAACAAGTTGAGAAATGATACATGTTTTATTAGCATAAATGAACCTAAAATAGTGAAAGATGCCTTAGAAGATGTGGACTAGAGTAAATCCATGAAAGAGGAGATTGAACAAATTGAGAAAAATAAGACATGGACTCTACTTCCTAGACTAGAAGATAAAAATATGATAGGCACCAAGTGGGTGTATAGAAAAAAGTTAGATGAAAATGGTGAAGTCACAAGGAATAAGGCAAGATTAGTTTGTAAAGGATATGCACAAGAACAAGGGATAGAATATGGAGAACATTCACTCCTATTGCAAGATTGGAAGGAGTAAGAACTCTACTTGCTTACTTTGCATACAAAGGTTTCAAACTTTATCTAATGGATGTTAAGTCTACATTTCTAAATTGTATATTGGAGGAAGATATTTATATAGAACACCTAGAAGGATTTGTTGATGCTAACAACAAAAATATGGTATGTAGATTACACAAATCTTTATATGATTTGAAGAAAGCACCAAGAGCATGGTTTGCAAGGATTCATAATTATCTTGTAAAGATTGGACTTGAAAGGACTGATGATAACAAAAATTTGTACTTAAAGACAGAGAAAGGCAAAGGTATTTTACTATCTAGAATTTTTGTTAATGATATCATTTTTGGAGATCAAGGTACTTTATGTAAGGCTTTTGTAAGTGAAATGAAGAAAGAATTTTAGATGTCTATGTTTGGAGAGATCAAGTTCTTTGTGGGTTTGCAAGTACATTAGATGAAATATGGTATATACACCACTCTGTCAAAGTATGTAAACGAGATGCTAAAAAATTTTGGATTCAAAGATTACAAGCTAGTAAGCACACCTATGGTGACAAGACATAAATTTTCAAAGAATGATGGTTCAACTAAGGTGAATCAAACAAGGTACTACTCTATGATTGGAAAATTACAATATGTAGTACACACCAGACCTGATATTGTATTATCTATTAGGATGGTTGCAAGATTCTTTGCTAATCTCAAGGAGAATCATTTGATGACTGTTAAGAGAATAATGAGATATATGTGAGGAACAAAAGGCTATGATTTATACTATAAGAAAAATGAGAAATTTGAATTGAGAGCCTACAATAATGCTAATTGATCTGGAAATATTGATGATAGAAATTGCACTAGTGGAGGAGCATTTTTCTTAGGAAAAAGGATGGTTAAATGGACTAACAAGAAACAAAAATGCATATCCCAATCTACTGTTGAAGCTGAATATATTGCTATTGCAGTCAATTGTACAAATATTGTATGGATCAAACATCTACTATAAGGTATGACAAAGGAAATTACTAAATGTATGATACTTTATTGTGATAATACAAGTGCTATAAATATATCAAAGAATCATGTGATGCATACAAAGACTAACGACATTGCAATCAAGTATCATTACTTGAGAGGGTTGGTTCAATATAAAGAGGTGAAGATGGAATATGCTAACACAAAAGAGAAAATTACTAATATTTTCACAAAAGCATTATCTAAGGATGCCCATGACTATCTAAGAGGTAAATTGACACTGAACTGTGAATTTCAAGAAAATTTTCACTTTTGGATGCAAATTGTAATTTAATGGTTAGGAATTTGAAGATGAAGTAAATTAGAGTCCTTTAGGATTTTCTGTGTACAATCCAAATATATTTTTTTAATTTTTTTTTTTGAATTGATTTGATTGAATTATTTTTTCTCCCATGAAAATTGGTATGTTATCAAAAACTTGAATTTTAAAAAGTGACATTATTTTTGACACAATAGATATCAATGTGATTCTTTCAAATTTAGTTTGTTAACATTCATACCAAAACCATAGAGGTGATTTGATGTCTTTATCCTTAGTATTTTATATTTTACCATAGTTTAAAGTTAACCTAACACAAATTTGGAAATACATGGCTTTTGACACATGTAATTTATTATAAATTTACCCAATTTCAAATTTTATTTTTTTGATTGAACGAGGACTTGAATATAGAGACCATAGTTATTTTTCCAAAATATTTTCTATTAATTACTATTTTTTCGTGAGAATCCAATATATAGGCTTATTGTTTATAACAAACCTCTGTTCAATTCACGTGCCAAAAAGTATACCTAACAAATTCAAAATGTAGCAAATTCATAATCATTAGAAAGCTCATTCAGAGTACTTCTATCATGCAAAATGGAATGACTTCAATGCTCCATCTGAACCAGGTAATTGAGCTTGGAAGCCATGAAAATACAGTAAATCTTCTTACACTTGGGAAAAACCTATAATTACCTAGTTTTGATACTTTCTATCAAAGCTAAAAAAATTAGTTTTGACAGAGACAAAAGTATCTAGTTCCTATTGAAACTAAGAAAGCTAAGCCGTGCAGTTAAATGGGAAAACTTTACTTTTGATCGAAACTACATTAGGTAGTTTCGATTAAAACTACCTAATGCAGTTTTCATTCAAAGTAAAGTCAGCCTTTAGGGTTTTTTTTACAATATAAATTGTCATATAAATAAATTTCATTATTTTTTAATTGTAACATTCAAATCGAATCAGATAATTCATACTTCAATTGGGAGGGAGGAAATATTTTGCAACTTTTCTGCTTTTGAATTTTGGAAAAAAAAAATGTGACATGGGCAATAAAGGTAAAAGAGCAAGTAAATATTCACGAAGAAGAACTAATGAACAAGAAGATGAATTTTTTTGAAAAACTTTAGTAGGATACCATAGGAGGCAAGGTATGCACATGTGCAATATTTTTTTCAATGCATATTTAGTTCATATAGTGCACATAATGATATTGTAGACTTTTTGTATGTATATAGTTAGGATTAGGGTTTATCCAATTAGGAATATATGGTAAATATAAACTTAGGGTTACTATTAACTTAATATTAAGGGTTTATTGAATTATGAATATTTAGCATACATATACAGCTTTTAAATTATGAATATTTAGAATTAGGGTACATTTTAATTATGGTGTTTTAAATTATGAATTTATATAGGACGTAGTGAAACAAGATAGCCTATTGAGGTTGGATAAGGTTCGTCCCAAGTTCAAACGTGTATGTATGCACACATCTCTTGTAAGTACAATCTCTCTCTAGATTTCTACCTTTCTAGAGGAAAACTTTATATCTTTGATTTTTATTTTTAGAGATAAATCCTCTTACAAACTTGCTTGATTTTATTTGTTATATCATGCACATGTAGTAGTAGGTGATAAAAATGTTGGACATGAGGAAATTGAAGATGAAGAAATAGATATTGAAGAAGGACCATTTGAAGGTTAGACAAAATTGTATTTAATAGTTTATTTGTTATGTATATACACATATGTGGACCTTGAAGAGAAGATGTCTCTTAAGTCATTATTTTAATTTTTCTTGCAGCCCAAGATCAAACAACAAATGAGAATGTTAATCTAGCTCAAATTTTGAAGAGAACAATTAATCATAGAAATAGAGATCATTTAATTGAAATGGATGTGGAAAAATTGAGAGAATATGCTAGTCAACCTACACATAATATGAACATGAAATTGAATAAAAAGTCTAAAGAAATAATTGCACAATTTGAGAATCTTGATACTGTGGAGAAACTCAACTATTATCAATTTCACTTCTTAAAGATGATATAAAAGAGCCATTCAAACTATTGGGTATAGACACAATTGTGGATGAACCCACAATAATGGGTTCCACTTTAGTGGGATGAACAAAAATTTAAAAAATTGCAAAATGGGAAATTGAGTTTACCATATGTTCGCGTGAACTTTTTTTTAAATCATGTTCGCACGAACATATTTTTATGTTTGCACGAACATACATGATAAATATGTTTGCACGAACATATGAAACATCGACTTCCAATGTTTTAAAACATCTTTTCACCCAATTTTTTTGGGTCATATGTTCATGCGAACATGATGTTCGCGCGAACATACAAAATTATATTTTTTTGTGCCCTTTTTTCTTTTAATTTGTTTTTTCTCTTTTGACACCCATAATTGTAGATAAATGATCTCCTACTATAAAATAAAAAATACCAAAATGTGCTGCTCGGAGCAAGCTTTCTAATGACTATAATTGTTATACATATTTTAATCATTAAGGCTTTCAAATATGAGTTTAACTCATCGTAGGTTCATTATCAATTGAACATCAACTGACTTTGACACCTTGGGAAAATTAGTAAATTAGTTCAATTTTTTTTTAAAAAAAATGTAGGAACTAGCTTATTGAGATACCTTTCTATTCAAAAAAAAAAAAAGTTTCTGATAAATTGACTTCAAATTATCTATGTCAAACATAATGTATGTTTGAATTACGATTCGTGTCACTTCAAAACTTCATAAACTATACAATATTCAACCAAAATGAATCAAACCAAATGAATCCTTTGGATATTGATGTTACAAATCTAATACCGAAAGAATTACTTCATTATCATTTTTAGAAAAAAAGTTATGTGTGTCAAACATACTGTCACTCTTTTAAATTATTGAATTTTATTATGTACCACTTTTCAAAGGAGATGAAAAAATTGACATAAATAATTTTTTTTTAGATTAAAAAATATGGTTAAAAAATAGGAACAAAGTATTCAAAATCATTAGTTTATGTCATCTTGAAATTATTTATAGTTTTTGAGATATAGTCACTTGAACGTGACGTTTGTTGCAAAAATATTGATTTTAGTGTCAAAATTGGTCAAAAAGTGGAACCCATTATTGTGGGATCACCCATGTAAAAAAGAGGAAGACTTCTAAACTATAAAAGGATATTGTTGAAAGTATCAAGGAAGGGTTACATTCCACTGGGAAAAAATCTACATCTATAGATAAATCCATTGCACAAAGAGTGATACTAACATCTATTTTAAATAAGAAAGTATAGAGAAAAAGGTAGATCTCTTCACTATCATCTCATATTGGGTATAGTTAAAAGATGATATTACATTATTTGTAAAGGAGAAATAATTTGGATGATAGTACATTAGAAGGAAACTGGGTGCTAATGTGTAGAGTTCCTTGATCTAATAGGATTGTTGAAATAGTTAAGAACTTTAAAGTCATTCAATTTTGGATTGATAATACTCGTCCTTCACCAAATAGAAGAGATATCATCAAGCAGAGGATTGGACCTGAGGATTCTCTTCAACATGCAAAACATTGATTGGATGTCACACAATATGAATTGTATCTCTCATTTTGTAATTTAAATCACAACACAAACATTGGACAAACAATGTTTGAAAGATTGAAACCCTATTTTGTGAAGATAAGTAAGCCTTTTGAAGCATGTTGTTGTCGATATCATGTTGAATTTGATTTGTACTGTCAAGGGTTCAGAAAGATGATAGAAGAAAGTGGTTTTTTTGAAAATTCTTTTCGTAAACGACCAAACCAATTCATAGCATCAATCTTATGTGACAAACCAAATTATTGTGCAATTGGTGAAATATATTGCATAAAAGGAACTTGTGAAAAATATGGTAACCTGACCAAATTTCCTTTGAGAGATGAAGATACTAATATGATGAGGATGGTAAAATGTAAGAGATATAAGTACATAAAGTCAGAAACAAAAGTTGGAAAAGAATCAACAAGGTTGGAATATGTAAAGGATGACATACCTAATGGAGAATTTATGTCAAATTTTTACTAATTATGCATTCATGTCACTCCTAATATGAAATTAACACTGACCAATCAAATCAAAGAATTTAAACCATTATATGAAACTTCAAATGTTTATATCATTTTCTAATTTTTCATTATTTTATAAATCACATTTTTCATCCATTTTATTGGTCCATACTATTTTTGGTGGGGGAGAAAATTAATTTTCTTCCACAAAAATACAAATATTTTCTAACTTCATCTTGCATTAATGAATGCATGAATTACAACTTCATCTTTTCCACATTTTTTGATAAGATTTTTTTTCCAATCATTTTATCTTCCACCTCACACAACATGTCTAATCAATATTAATTCTCACTAACAATATAATTTCAATATGTTATATCTTTGTATTTGAATTTCTAATTTTTTTAAAATTTTGATTTTTTAATAAATGTAGTTAAATTATTATTATTATTTTACTTTTGTAAAAATAAATTAAGCAATATTATTTTTTTAAAATTTCAATGCACGAATTCCCAGAAACTGAGATTTTCTGGCACTAGTCCAATGAAAGTGGAGTTTTATAAATTTTCTGTAACATGCAATCACAACTATTTTAAGCTATAAAATGTGAGTCCTACTGCATCCAAATCATTTCTGCCATTATTTTACAAGACAACCTTCAAATAAATAGTTTTTGGGAGGATATTACTACTTATCTAATTATTTTGTTTATTTATTATTAGTTCCTACCATAGGCAGGAATACTTATGCATTCATGTCACTCCTAATATGACATGAGCACTGACCAATCAAATCAAAGAATTTAAAACATTATATGAAACTTCAAATGTTTATATCATTTTCTAATTTTTCATTATTTTATAAATCACATTTTTCATCCATTCTATTGGTCCATACTATTTTTGGTGGGCGAGAAAATTAATTTTCTTCCACAAAAATACAAATATTTTCTAACTTCATATTGCATGAATGAATGCATTAATTAAAACTTTATCTTTTCCACATTTGTTGATAAGATTTTTTTTTCAATCATTTTATCTTCCACCTCACACAACATGTCTAATCAATATTAATTCTCACTAACAATATAATTTCAATATGTTATATCTTTGTATTTGAATTTCTAATTTTTTAAAACTTTGATTTTTTAATAAATGTAGTTAAATTATTACTATTATTTTACTTTTGTAAAAATAAATTAAGCAATATTATTTTTAAATTATATTTTATAATATTGTTTGTAATATGTATAGTTGATAAGTGTTACAATTTGTAAATTATATCATTTATTATTATTAATATTTTATATTTAAACAATTTATCATTTAGTTTAAATATATTTAAAAATTAAATATATATTTTAATATTAAATTAATAATTATATTTTACATCGAAAAAAATAGTAAAGGAAATAACCACAAAAAAGAAATAATTCAATTCTAAAAGATATGTAAATTATTATTAAGTTTTTATAAACTATGTATTAAAATTAAATAGTTATATTCTATTTCTTATTTATTACATCATATTTATTCATCAACATCAAATTTATATGTAGTAATTGTTGAGCGAGTTTTTCCAACTACTTATGGTTCTCTAGTAGCATGCATAAGATGCTTAAACATATAATGTGATACTCCAAATGCTTCATCACTTCTTCAAGTTCTATAATTCAGATATTGGTATGGATAGCTTTCCTCATTGCACATATTTTAAGTTGTCAATGTAGAAGGTGAAAATTTGTCTAAAGCATATGTACTGATCATAGTATGATATTAGGTAGTTAGTGCCATATTGGGTACTTTGGCCTCTTATTCTTGGGCTTAAATACTCATATATATAATAATATAACACGAGAACTTAATAACAAAATATGAGTCATCCTATCAGATCACAAGTCCATTTCTAGGAAAAAATTAATGCATTCACAATGTTAATTTAGAACTATTTAACCTTATTCTCACTCATCTACACCTCTACAACCATTATGCGTTAGGCAGGAACTATGACACATCATGTCTCTTGTTGTAAATTGTTTCAACCATATATACCTCATGCTTTTTTTGTTAAGTGGCAAGAAGAACAATGTCAAACACTAAGAGAAACATTCCCACTCATGGCAATTTTATCTGTTGTTGACTTTGCAAAGAATCACTCCTTCATTTCTCAAAAACAACTTAAAGTGGAATACTACTATATGAAGAATGTTACTATTATGGTTCAAGTGGCTTATCGACATGCACAAATTGATTTGGATGGTTTACAAGGTACAGATCAAGCACGAGTCATTAAAAAAAGTATCACTTTTACATTAGTGATGACAAAGAACACGACAAACATTTTGTGGAACATTTTTTAAAGATATTTTTTATTATTTGGTTAATCAATACATGCATGCATGCAAGAGGGTAGAGAAGACATGATCTTTGCATTTAGTTATGAGTATGGATAGTAATGTGTGGTCATTGTACAGAAGAGAATACTCTTGATTTTTTCCTAATTGCATTGATGAAAACTATGATGGTTGCATTAATCAAGAATGTGGATATGTGGGTGAATGGACTTTGGTGCCGCTAGATGTTATCAATACGAATGAGTTTGAGGATGAAAACCATGATGATATTCCATTGATTTCTAGTGATTATGACCATCATTTGAGATTGATCAGAGTTGGTATGTATTTCATAATATACTCATCTATTTTAAATTAATTTATATTATATATATATATACTCATGTACATGACACATGGAATTTGAAGGATTTGAGCAATACACAAAAAAAATCAATGGAGCCCTCAAATACTTGCATGTAGAAAACCCATCACAAAGAAGAAAAAGACAAGAAGAGGCAAGGGTTTGCTTTGAAAATATGAAAATTTCATTCTCAGATAAATAAAAGATGTAAGATAATTACAAATGCTCTATACTTATAGGGAGATTGAAACCCAAAAAATGTAACCTAAAAGGGTACAAAGGGCAAACTAAAAGGTAAAAGTCATTTAATAATTACTAAATAATTATTAAATATTAAATACAAAAGTGCATATAGTGAAATCTTAAGAAGGGAGAAAAGGTAATTTAATTAATGAAATTAAATTAATCTTTTTCTCAAACACCCCCTTAAGATGAGCAACAATGCAGTTACAAAAAATGTAGAAAGTGCAAAGAAACTACAATGCAATGTTGAGAGAAAACTTGGGTCTTGGCAACAAGGCTTGATAAGGTACTCAATCACAACCAAATCTCTATGAAATGGAGAAATAGGGAAAACCCAATGGAAAAAACTCTACTCCAAAAAGAGATAGCTAAAAACCTAGTGAAGGAGTGCAAAAGCCTCCAACTAGAGAATTGTTTCAGAAAATAGGATCAAAGAGCGATCATGAAGAAACATCAGTGAAGCATGAAGAAGTCGCAAGATTTTTCAAAAAGAAACTATTGATCTATAGAACCTCCTCTAAAATAGAACTAACCAAGTAGAGAAGACTTTAATCTACATCAAATTAGGAGGCAAACAAAGGCAAACAACATAACTCAAAGATATAGATGACATGAAACATTAAAGCTTGAAGAACTAATCAATCAAACCAAGGAAGCATGAGAAACAATAGAAGAACCTCCCTTATGCAGATAAGGGTGAGGTGATAGACAATTGAGAAAATTGGCTAATAACTCTTGCAAAATAGAAAGAACCAAGAACTTTGAGAGCGAGGAAGAGGTACAAACACCTATAAAAGCACGTGTCATCGAGACATCATGGGGTTAATGTCATGGAAGGGACACTCACTTGACAAAGAAAGAGGTTACTAAAAGGCAAAAAACTACCCCCCAATGGCACTTTAATGTAGTTCAAGTACAATAAGTCACACTGATGAGAAAGATCCCAAAAATGTAAGGAGTGACACTTTATCATAGTGTGTTTGCATAAACATGCTTAAAAATTACTCAACAATGATAAAAAATGGCAAAGAGCTATTACAATAGATAGTACAACCCAAAAGAAGAAATCTCATGCCACAAAAATGATTCACAAACCTGAAATACCTAAGATATCCACCATATTGCAATAAAAAAAAAACCATAATAGTCAGAGCTCAAAGAAAAATCTAGAAAACAAACCATCACTTTTAGAAAGAGAACTGAACTAGCTTTCCAAAAATATAACATTTTAAAAAAATGAAGATGGGATGCTCAAGATATGCCTCCAAAGTGAAAAATAGAACACCCAACTTTGACTTCCAAAATAGGCAATCAAATTGCATCAAAACTAGAAAATTCCTACACCATTGTCTCTATCTTGGAACCAGCTTTCTAATGCTTTTCTTCGATTGGAAAAGGATTACCGTATGCTCGAGATATCATGAAAAAACCAGCAGGGCCCTTGAAAATGCATCAATTTTTAATTTTTTTTAAATAATAAAAAAAACTTTAAAAAATGCCGCTAGAGGAGTCAAGTCAAAGCAGGAGTCTGGCTATACTTTGGGCAGCCAAGCCACAGTGGTGGTGGTGGGAGGGAGGTCCATTGTGGAGTAGAGTCATTGGTTGTGCTGCTAGAAGAGCAGCTGCAGAGCCACTAATGAAGACTACAGCTATAACCTCAGTAGTTCCATAGTGGTTAGTTGACTAGAATGGGTCAAAAACTTGCTTTAAAAAAATAAATTTGTGATTTTTTGATGGAAAACATGCCTCAAAGTGCATGCAAAGGTCGTACAACCTTCTAGGAAAAAAAAGTTTATCTCCCAAATCAATGTTGTCCAAAATGGACAAACTTTATATGGAAATAGGGGTTTCGATGCCTATTGGATCAATTCATGATGTCTGTTTGGCCTCAAACTATGCCAAAAATTAATGACCCCCTATTTTCTCAAGAAATACCTAAAAATTTCTTGATCTGATCTATCAAACCCTCATTCTCCTTTTTCTCCAAATATCAAACAAGCTATGATAGATCTAGCTCTGATACCATATAGGATTTGAGCAATATGAAAAAAAATTCATGAAGTGCTCAAATACCTACATGTAGAAAACCTATCATAAAGAAGAAAAAGACAAGAAGAGACAAGGATTTGCTCTAAAAATATGAAAATTGTATTCTCAGATAAAGAAAAGATTTAAGATAATTACAAATGATCTATCCTTATATGGAGATTGAAACTTGAAAAGGGTAACCTAAAAGGGTACAAAGGGTAACCTAAAGAGAAATCTTAAGAAGGGAGAAAAGGTAATTTAATTAATGAAATTAAATTAACCTTTTTCTCTAACAAATTTCATATACATATACTTTGTGTAGGAAATGTTTTTATAGTCATGGCAGAATCTAAAAATGTAGAAGGTGTTAGCTATTATTTATTTCATTGCACCATACAAAGAGAGAAGTTAACAAAGACTAAAATAAGTGATGGAAATATGTTTTACATAGGTTAGTATATAGTTGAATAATGTACATGTGTATGTACATCTATGTTAAATTATATGAATTCAAATATATTGACTTATTTGATTGACTTGTATGTAGGTTCTATTGTTGTACAGGGAACACATATGAAGCAAAATAAAGTACTTAAGAATGGGATTCATTTCACTGATTATCAACCTAACAATAAGGTATATCAGTATAGTAACCATGTTATTGCTACTGGTATAACTCTTCATCTAGTAAAAGGAAACTTGTCTTAAGAGGATGCAATTAGGACTAGACTTTAATCATATCTAAATTTCACTTGCATTATTAAGAATTGGGAATTATATAGCTAATAAGGAATTATGTAAAGTTAATCACCTAACTCTGACCCAAACCAATTTCATATGTATCCACATCAATTTCATAAACCAACATAATGCAACATAATCTAACATGCAAAAGAACATGTAATCTAACATAATCCAACATAATCCATCATAATCTAACATAATATCCAACATAATAGAACATTATCCAACATAATCTAACATGTAAAAGAACATAGTGTAACATAATCCAACATAATCTAACATATAAGAAGATATATAATCTGGATGAAAGTCTAGATCAAATAAAAAATAACAAAAACATGTATTCCTAGATGAAAGTATAGATCAAATAATCTCTCTGGATGGAAGTCTAGATCAAATAATCTATAATAAAAAAAAGACTATAGATTGTAACGTGTAGGACTATCATCATGACATCGATCCTCATAGTACGGTCTAAAGATTGACTATTAGGATGCTCACTAGGATGTGTTGAAACCTATATATATTCAAGAGAAAGTGAAATCAATGTACATAATTTCATATTTAATTAAATCTCTTAAATTTACAAATTGCATGCAATTTATATATTACATTTAAAACTCACATGTGTCTAATTCAGAAAAATTAAAACTCACCTATCCACTACTAACATCATTGAATGAGTCTCGATGATGTACATGATCTAGCATCAAAGATGGAGTAAAAAGAGGAATATCCACCTACAATACATACATATATGTGTGCAAAAAATCAAATTAAAAACATGTATTTAATTACAAAGACATGATATGTATACATGCATAAATTATTAGATGAACCAATGTTCAATTGAAATTTTAACATGAATGTAAAAAAACTATAGATTTACCTATGCAGCTGTTGGCATTTGATAATACTCAGGTTGTCTAGCATCGATCGTGTCCACCAATATATCTAGATTTTGTTAGGCCTCATCTAGCTCCATCTCTGCATCTACGCTAGCATGACTAGTGGTTGGCACATGTCCTAATAATGATGAACCAAGTGGACTGACTAGATGAAATGGCATAGAAGTAGAATCATCACATGTCAACAAGTCCATCCATCCTATGGTCAACAAGTTGAGTTCAACATCATAAAGTCTTCCATCTGAACTCTAACCATGCCCTGTATTGGCCGAAGGGTTTGTACTAGTATATATATCTCCCTTTGTAGGAAAATAGTGGTTAGTAGGTCGATCATGATGTTTACTACCACCATGACCACTATCTGATCGATGAGAGGAATGTGGCTGAGGATGTGTCCCAATACCACCATGGACACAATATCAAATATCTGATATGGGTATGCCAAGATGCTTTGATATGAATCTATATGAATATAATAGATTCTCAACAAGACTACTCATATTATTTTGTGCCAACACTCCAAGGATACCCTCTAAACTTGATAGTGAAGGGATGCCTACTGCACTGTACAAGTCAAAGATGAAGCACCAGGAAATGATTTAGAATGTTGATTTGACATCAAATACTAGCCAACCTTGTCACTAGAAATAGATCTAATAGTTGCGGTAATCTCTCCAACTCCCTAAATCACCCCCCATAACTATGTGCTAGCCTTCTCAGCTAATAGACCCAATATAGGGGAAATAGAAGGTGCCCTCTCTGACAATTGACCTATGTGTTAGTGGTGGACGAATCAATAACCTATCAATGAGTCTACCATGCCCCTATCCTAAATATGATGGTAGATTAGTGTAGTTCGCCACCCTGCCTAAGTGAACGTCAACATAAAGCTATCATGCAAAATAAAGTGGAATTTGATTTTTATTTGGATAGCGACCATGAGCAACAAGGAAGCGTGGGTATATAAGTGCAACCATTTGTGGATCTATACACTTAAGGGGAGAATACGCCTTCACATACTTTAGTAGAAGATAATGAGGGAACCATTCCCTCTTTAGTGTCTCTTTGGGCACTAAGCCCTGCACATGCTACAGTGAGAGCTTTGAAGAGACCTCTTGTCTCTTACTGTCAAGGACAATCTTTATAGTACATACAGAATATGAAGTAGCACCATGAATCTCATCTCTAATATATTTGAGGCTCTGTAAGATGCTTTGACATGTACTACTATACACATTAGATCATGTTCCACTAGCCAAGGATTCATGAAGTTTATGGATCTCTTGGTTAGTATGATCATAACGTATGTTGGGTGGAATAGGTTGTTGATCTGCAGGAATAGTGCGCTGCTAAAGGGACAAGTTGCTTCTCGGGGGGGGATAGGAGCCTACTGCTACTCGAACAGGATTGGAGGTTGATGCTACTCTAGGGGGATAAGAGGCTACTGCTCGGAGGGGATATGAGGTTGCTACTTGGGGGGTTATGAGGTTGTTGATCTACCATGTGAAGGTCAATATATGTAGTATGTGTGCATGTATATAATGTGTAAAACTAAAATCTAAATTTAAATATGATATTTTAATAAACTTGAAATTTATGAAGTACAATGACATTTAAGAAACCAAAATTTCATAAACATGAAATCAAATGTATATAATATGTGTAAATATGAAACAAACATAACATATGTACAGTACTACATGTGTGAACTTGTACATCCTAAATTAAAATATGGCATTTGATAAACTTGAAATCTATTGTACTTGATGACATTTAAGAAACTAGAATTTCGAAAACACGTGAAATTAAATAATATGTATTTAAACATGAAATAAACATATGCTATGTACATGTACATAGAATTTTGTAACCATGAAACAAACATAACACATGCATTGTATACATGTGTACATTGTGTGTGTGTGTGTGTGTGAAAACCACATAGATTTTTTTCAATTAAATCTAGATAGAATCTAGATCACATGGGTGGACTAGCTGACACATAACTCTAGGTTAAATATAGAACTAGATTCACTATATAATTTGGGTGAATGCATAAAGTTGGGTTGCAATTTTTTAGTAATCAATTCCATAGAATGAGACCTCTTCAGAAATGGGTACCCATTTTTTTTAAAAAGGCACCTGTATTAGGCTCGAGCACCCGATCCTAAATTTAAAAATTGGGCACCCATTTAAAAAAAATTGGGTGCCTATTTTTTATTTCAAAAAATAGGTAATCATTTTTGAAAAAAAAAAAAAAATTGAACGTTTTAGAAACGAATACCTATTTTTTAAAAGTAATTAAGAACAGGTACCCATTTTTCAAAAATGAAGTACCCATATTTTACTTTTAAATACCCATATAAAAAAATCAAATTTTTTATTTTTTGGGGGATTTCAAATGCTGCTTTTAATTTTTCAAATTTTGAAAAAAAAAAAAAATTTGAATTTTTTAGAAGAGGTTGCCCATTTTTAAAAAATTAGGTACCTATTTTTTAGTTTTAAAAACTAGGTAATTGTTTCTAAAAAAATCTTTTTTTTTTTTTTTTTTTTTGGGGTGTGGGGGGGGGGGGGGGGGGGAGGTGGATTTTACATACCACTTTTCATTTTTCAAAATGGGCACCCATTTTTTGAATTTCAAATAACGGGTGCACGTTTCTTACAACATGGGGCGGGATTTCTCTTTTGTGCCTCAAATTTTGGTTTCAGATAGGCCTGGTGAGACCAAGCCTATTCCTTGATCTCTCAAGATTTGGCTAAGGCATTGAACTGAAACATTCATGCCTTGTCATAATTTTTAAGTGTCTTCGTGATCAAATTTGTTTATGAAACAAAAACCCATTAGAATTCCCACTGTCCTAATTTGAGAAATATAAATTTAATAGCATTATGATTTTATTTACTATTTTTTATTATTATTTAATCAAAGGTGGTACCTAAATGTAAAATAGAAAGGTTCACTAAAACTTTAATAACTTTTTAATTTTATGATTTTTCTTAAATTAATTTATATGTCATCAAACTACATACAATTCTTTTTAAGTTAACAAAAAAAAAGTGAAATTGATCACATTATGGTGTCCATACATGAGAGGTTTTAAAAATTACCTTTATAGCCAATTAAAATTAATTTTAAAAAAATTGTTAAATTAAAAATTAAGGAAAAATATTATCATCAATCTTTGGTGTGTTAGGTAACTTCATTTAAAAGGATTTACAAAAATCATTTATTTGTTTATGGTGTCCGTACATGAGTATGGTATGGTCCCAAAATAGGAATTTTGAAAAATTGGTTTTTAAAGATTCATAACAAAAAAAAAAATCTATCATATGGGTACACAAATAAATTCCATATTCAAAACGTAGATTCTAAACACTACAATTTTTATTTGTAAAGTTTTTTTATATTCAATCTCTAAATGCATCAAATTTTGACATCAATTGACAAGAAATTTAGAAAATAGGAAAAAGACTTCCACTTTTTACCCAAAAGTGAGACCCACCTTCTTGCACTTACCCATTTAATAGGTATATTGTCACAATCATGGCTAAGATTACTAGGGAAATAAGTAGGAATATGGTTAGAGTTAGAGTTAGTTTTAAGTGTAGAGTTAATTTTAGGGTTAGGCTTAAAGTTTAAAAACATTAGGGTTATGTTAAGACTTATTAATTAGGGCTATAGTTAGGTTTAGAGTTATAAAATTAGTACTACATATTGTTCTTGAATGACACATACCTCATAACTTGCATAAATTCATTTGATTGGGGTTGGCATTCAAGGTTAATGTTTTATCATGATTATGGTTTATATTATTGTTCTAGGGTCAATTTTAGGGTTACTTGGTTTAGTATTAATATTGAGTTTACATGACCATTCTTAGGGTTTAATCATGGTAAATTTTCATTAAGTTAGGGTTAGGAAAATATTTAGGGCTAGGGTTAGAGGAGTGTGTGTTCAGAATAGTGTTATATGTTGAGTAAGCTATTATGGTTAGAGTTAGGGTTAATGTTATAAAATTGAGTAACTTATATAGTCAGATCATTAGTGTTTAATATCAGTGTGAGACTTACATTAGCATCACAGGCAAAATTATGATTAGTTTTAGGATTTAGTGTTAAATGTTGAGTAAGTTAATATAATTAGCCTGCTACTTAGTTTAGTTTAACTAGGATTAAGAGCTAAATATGTTATGGAACTATAGTTACATGGGTAGGCTTAGAGTTAGGATTATGTTTAGGATTTCAAGAACTATATCTTTAGAATCATGATCAATGTTATGGAAAGTTGATATAATGTTTAGGGATCTTTAAAATTAAATGTTTAGGGTTAGCACATACAAATCTAGATTAAAATGTTTAGTTAGGATTCATAAATCAGCCCATTTTTTAGGGTTAAGAAATGAGGATCGTGTTGTAAAAAATTATAGTTAGTCTTCACATCATGGATAAGTTTAGGAATAAATTTTGGGTTAAAATGATATAACTTTAGTTTTAAAGGTTTATGTTTCTAAGGTAACTTAGATTTTATGGTTATGCTTAGAATTAAACTATCAATTCTATGGTAAATATATAATGTTTAGAGTTAAGAAATAGGATTAAATGTACATGAGGGTTAGCATTGTGTTACATGACATTTCTAGGGTTAGGATTGCACAATTATATTTATTTAAATTAGATTAGGTTAAATAGTCAAGGTTTAATTAGACTTTCAAGATTAGGGTGAGGAGGTCAAGGCAAAGTTTATATTAGGGTTCATCATGTGACCTAACCCATTGGAACTAATGTTAAAGGGTTAGTTCATTGCAATTAAATTATTAGAGGTAAGGTGAAGATTTAAACACACACACACACAGACACACACACACACACACACACACACACACACACATTTATATATGAACTTAAAGTTTAATATATTACAAGTTCATGTGTGTACATTAAAAATTTAAAATGTATGTGTACATATGATCCATAATATGTATGTATGTCTGCATACATGTGTGTGTGTGTGTGTGTGTGTGTGTGTGTGTGTGTGTACATAATCTATGTATATATAACATGTATATATTTATTTACATATATATACATGAATACACATGTGCATATATATATGCATGTATACACACATGGTATATATATGCATATATACATGATATATATACATACATACTAAAAACATATAAAATGAAACTAAAAATGTGTAAAATAGGTAAAAAGGGGAAAAATCATACATTTTTTGAAGGTTGGTAAATTTGGATGCCTCTCCTCTTCCTTGTGCTTTTGATCAAAACTAGTTTCCACCGTTAAAAATGACATGTGGGGTCACACAACCCTATTTAAACTTTCCTATTTTTCTTAGTTTCGATTGAAACTATATAAACTAGTTTTGATTGAAACTAGTTTATATAGTTTGGATCGAAACTAAGGAGCCTGACAGCGGGGTTAAAAAAATAGATTGAAAAAATATTGATACAAGTATGAATATGTGTTTTGATAATTATTGTGTCATAGATGTCGAACCTGCTACTAGCTGGTAAGACAATTGCTTAGATGATTTGACTACTATCATTTGTTTGATTGATGAAGGGATTTGATCAAATGAGGTAATAATAACACCTAGAGGAAATGTTGAGTTATGATATGGAAAAGGAGTACAAGGATCAATTAAGATAGTGATATTATAGTGCATTGATAATCTACTTAAGGTTGTAAAGGATGGATACACTGATTAAGTCTAGAAGAACAAGAGAGAAGAACTGAGTCTACCGGGGTTGAGGAAGTGGATAGTAGGTGTTGAGCAAAGCTAGTGCAAGCCGAGAAGAAAACTAGTTGGAGCTAGGCAAAGTCAAATTCTAGTACATTCTAGGTGATACAATATAGCTGAGTAAAGTTTAGTTGATGCCAAGCACTAGTAAACATTAGTTCATGATGAGTATTTTGATAGTGTATACCGAACAACGCAGTATGTGTCAAGCATCAGAAGCATGTCAATGCCGAGTGTCAACATTATTAGAAAGATCGTGAATTCGATGAATCTAAGTTGACAAGTTTGATTTATTGGATTTTTTGAACCATATGAAAGATAAGCTTGATGAGCTTGTAGCACAAAATTCAAGATGAACCATTTTGAGGCAAATTCAAAGAGGATTGAAAGAGAAGTTTCTAGAAGGGAATAAAATGAAAAGATGGGTAAATTCATTGAATCCTACCTAATCCAACCTAACCCTAAAATTAATGATGGAGGATGAATGGAAAAAGATCCAAATTGTCTATTTATAGAGATGGTTGTTTAGAAGCAAAGGTTTTCATGTGAGAGAACCTAAGGAAGATAAGGAGTCTAAGGTATTTCTTCATTTAGTGACCTAAGAGAAGAGACTACTATTGACAAGAAAAGCAAGAAGACTTAAGGGTACAGATGCTTTAGGAGTGAACAAGCTATTAGAGATAATGTGTGTGAAAGAGAAGCAAAATGGAGGACTAAAACAAAGATCTATAATCTACAAAATGGAGTTGTAAGTTATTATCAAATCAAGCCTTACTATTACTTTCTAATCATTGTATTAATTTAGGGTAAATCCTTTGGATTAAGGTTGACCTAACAGTCATTTGTAAATCCTTTAAATGGGTGACAATCCAAGTGAATGATCTAAAGTTCTTTAACAAAGCTCACTCTTAACAGGGTAATTGAAATCCTCTATCTAGGTCACATTTAATAGAGCACATTATAAGCTTTAATAGGGTTGGCCTTTCACAAGGAATCATTTCAGAAGAGTGAGAATTAGTAGCATATTATTGGTGGTTTTTCCCAATTTGGGTTTACATGTTAAATCATTGTGTCAAATGTGGTATTGAATTTGTTATGCTTCATGCTTACATTTCTGCAAAGTTGATTTGATAGTAACCTACAAAGTTTAAGTGATTGTATGATCTAATGGATGCATGTATGATGAAAATGATTTATGGGTATTGGTTCACTAAATTGTGAAAAGTTTTATTTGTATATCTAGATCCTGGCTAACTAATTCACCCCCTCACCCCCTCAATTATTCTAAAGAATTCCAACAATTATCACTTATTAAAAAAACCTACAATGGGTTACCTAGGAAACCTCTTTAGGGATCCAACTTCCATTGCAAGCCACTTACCAACATACACTTAGATTACCTACCCTAAGCTTCTGAAAAGTAGAAATCATAAAATCACAATTTTTGCCTTAGTCCTATATGAGCAACTAGAAAGCGCCCAAAAGATAACTAATCAAAAACTCATAGGTTACTACAAGAAAGCCACAATAATCACCTCAATTCAATACAAGAAATTGGAAAGAATCAAAATATCACTTATCGAAACTCAAAGGTTACACTAGGAAAATCACACCATTCACCTCAGTTCTACATGTTGTGGTTTTCACAACACACACCTTATTTCTCTTAGAAATGGGGACCCCCTAGTTTAGTTCTTGCTTTTCTAGACCCTTAGTCTGGGGTCAAAGTTATTTTTAGGGTTCTATGTAGTGTTTGGGACTAGCCTATCCTTTTGCTTGAGAAACCCAGTCTTTCTAGAGGAAAGTGTGATTTTTATAGTTAAGGGGCACACTAGTGCACCCTTCAAGGTTCACTAGTGCACTAGCCATGCTAGTGTAGAGCACTTCCTCTTGGAAGTGTGCACCTACACACATGCACAGGTGTGCACCTCCAAGAGGTGCACTCCATCCTAGGCCTATATAAGCCCAAGATCCCTCTCCTCTTCCACACTCACACCTTACACTTTCAAGACACTAGCAACACACCTTCGCACCCATAGAGGTGCACTATAACCCTCGACCGATACACACAAGCACTAAGTTGAAAAGCATAAAGGTGCACATCTATCCAAGGTGCACAAGGTGCACATGTTTATTTCATTCATAAAAGAAAACCTAAACAATACACCTTTAGTCACTAAAACATAACTTAAAAAGATCTCACCTAAGTGTAAGGTGTGCATATGTGCACCTTACATTGCTCCATCTTTGTAAACCCAAAGGAAAAATCTTAAAGAGAATAGGGTGTGCACAATGTGCACCCTGCAAGATGTGCACCCTATTGTTAATCCACAATATTTTTTTAGTGTAAGGGTGTGCACATTGTGCACCCTACAAGGTTTGCACATTGTGCACCCTACAAGGTGTGCAAGGTGCCAACCCTTTTTGTTAAAGCTTCTTAAGTATGAAGGTTGCATCTAGCGCACCTTCAAGGTGCACCAAAATTTTCATAATAGAGCTAGAAATAGAGCTTTTAGGTATTTTATAGATTTTTAGGGTTCTCAGTCACTTTTCTTAGCAACTAGGGTTTGTTTAAATTTTATTTTTCCACCTCTTGGACTAATAGGATTTTGTTTTGAGTAGATATAATGGCTTCTTCTTTGTCCTCCCTCATAGAAAAGATTTCTCCTAAACCAGTGGCCTTTACATTTCAAGGCATCCAATCCAAATCCCATTACTAGGATGAGCATTTAGAGATCTGAGATATAGAAATGGGTCATATTGACTAGAATGCATTCCTAGTTCTCTGCAAAAAACCAAATGAGAGGTCCCCAATGGTTTCTACACTCATAAGATTAGGATTAGTAAATTCAGCTTCACACCCTATTTTAGTACAATCATCTGAGTTGATCATGGCTTTCGCTGAGAATTATCTTTCAAAAGAGAGGGTGGTCAAAAGCATAATAGGAGAGATCATTCTTGATCTAAGACATAAGAACATCAAGAAAGTATTTCATCTCCTGAGGATAGATCAGTATATAAGACTAACATATCATCAAGCAAAAAGGTGGTATATGGATCAAGAAGCTACAAAAATTATTCAATTATCATATTTGGTTGATAGGACACCTTTGGGAAGAAAAGATGGAAAAGTAGATATCAAAAGTGGTTACATGAAGGATGATATCAAACATTATATAGTTCTCCTAAGTAGGATCATGGGATTACCAGTAGCAAGACACTTAAACATATGAATGGTACACTTCATTGAAACCATCAGAATGACAAAGATGCCAATTGACTGGGCTACAATGCTTATCTACTTGACAATTTGGATGAAGAGCTAGTGGCTGTCAAAACTGATTCAAGATTCTATATGACCTCATACTTGGTATATCTATTAGCAACAAGAACTATTGATTACCCTAGGCTATTTAAGAGGGGAAGCATGCAAGATGCTAATGAATTTCCATATGTGGTATACCCATAGTTGGTAAAGAAGAAATTGTTAGATCAAAGTAAAGAGTATCAAATTGTGAATGACACTTTCATTTTTGCAATAATCAAAGTCATTGAAGGTGATTATGCAAAAAGGATATCAGTAGAGGTAGCAACAAGAATTGAAAAAGTAGGCACCTACTACATCCAATTTAAGACATTCACTTACCTAAGGGTAGTGGGCACAATGGTAAATCCTAAGAAACTCCCTAGGTATCCATGTGATAGACTCATTTTGCTGGAGATAGCAAGGTAACTCGTATTTGCATATGCAAGAGTGAGAGAACAACATAGGAAGACTTGGGTATGGCCCATAACCATAGGTCCTTTCAGAGTTAAGTAAAAGTAGGATATAATTACTTTTGATTCATAATGGGATCAATATCCCTTGGAGGATTATAACTCCCATCATTTGTATTTTGACAATATTGGTAGAGTCCAATATTTGGTGGGAAAATAATTTGAGCATGAGGATGTCATAGAGGATCATTGGATGAATGTGTTGGCAATATGGTCAATTAGTCAAATAAGATGAGATATGTGGTGGTCATTTATGGCAACATATGCTTTACACTATAGCTATGATTGCTTATGATGGAAAATTGTCTAAGTATTGGACAATGTTACAATAGCACAATGAGATTTACTAATAATAGAATATTCCTTTGGAATATCCTCTTTCAAAGTTAACTACAAATGCATGACATCATCCTGATGATGTAGACAAGTGCGCATGTCCCTATAGTCAACCGAGTTCAAGTTATGGAGCGAATATTGTTGCAGATACTTCACAGTGTAGAATAGAGCATGTTAGTAAATCGAGTTGTACGACTTACAAAATTATTTTGATTACTAAATCTTGATGAACTGACCCTAAGGATAATATGGGAGCTGACTAAGGAAGGATTTATTAATATGATTGATATAAGTAAAGGACATCATTAGCAAGGTTAGATGTGAAGAATATGTATGCGAATATAAATGTGAGTGATATGATGTGAATTGATATATGCACAGTAACTCCTTGCTTATGACATTGAGTAAATAGGAAGGAAGATTGTCTATAGTCTACCAAAGACTTGTATGAGGAACTGACAATTAGAAGAATTGTGAAGTACAACAAGCGATCCAATTTTGTATGTATATCTATTCCCTTGAACAACTCAATTGTATAGTTACATGTTAGGGGAGTGGGCTCTTCTTGCACACATTTGTATATGATCCACCAACTCCTAATAGGGTTGAAAAAACTCCTAACAAGGTTGAGGCTTCTAACAAGGCCTAGTCTCCTAACAGGGCCTCGAGACACTATACATTCTTCATAGACTCCTAATAGGGTCAATATCCTTAACTAGATTCTTTATATAGTGAATCATCTTGTGGGTTTCATCCCCACCAAGGTTTTCCCTTGGCTAGGGTTTCCCTAGTTAACAAAATATGATGTTATGATCTCTCTTTATGTATGGTTGTTTATATTGTTCAACATTATTGGTTTACTTCCTTACATATGCATGTATCAAATTAATTAATAATATCTAGTTGTGGGCAAAATGATTGAAAATACTGATTCAACCCCCCCTCTTAGTATTGTATATTTCTAACAGTTAGTATCAAAGCTTAGTTATTTAGAAGAGGCTTAACAACTTGAATAAGATCCCTATGAATATGGAATGGTTGAAGAAGAATCTTGAAGAAGGTCTTGAAAAAATTAATCTCCTTACTAATCAAAGAGATGGCCTAAAAGACAGATATAAAGATGCAAAAGATCATATTGGTGAACTAAATGTAAGGAAACTTGGCAATAAAGAATATAACTGTTTCCACATAACCCATAATAGATCTGAAATAAATACGGAATTAAAATCCACATGCAAGAGAATAGACAACATACCCACAAAATGTGACACAAGATATACCCTAGGAAACCCTCATTGAGGGAAAAACCCAGCCTCCAAAAGCATCCATCATCATGTATTATTCAGAAAAAAAAACCATTGCCATACAACCATGGAAGCCTTCATGGCCATAGCCACAACCGAGCAAACTATGTGAACAAGCATGAATCCACACATCCCATGCCATGCTTCCAACCTTCACAAATGCTCCCTTGGCTAACCTGTCAAGCCTTGTCCCGCTCGACTCTTGCCTTTTGTCTTCTCCTTGTCACTCTTACTCTCTCTCTCTCACAACAACTACCCTTGTGGCTGCTTATATAGTAGCAAGTCCCACAAAACCACTAAGTGGTATTACATAAACCATGTGCTACCTAACCCACTGACCCCACATTTAATATTGGGCATTTAATTCTTTTCCCCAATATTAAATAATTACATAAAATATTTTTACAATGTTACAATACAACTCATCAAAAATATTCCATGGGAATCTTTACATGTTGCACGTCCATCTAGGTACAACATTACATAATAATAAAATAAAAATATTATGCAATGTGTGCAACACCCATTATCTCAACAATCTCCCACTTGTTGTATACATTGCATAGGGTCAATCCGTAGCCACATAAATGAACAAGGGAACAATGCCTCCAAGGACATCCACCATCATGGATCAAAATACACCAAGTGCTCCATCTTGGTACCCGCAACAAAATCAAAGTATCCAGCATCTCAAACATGAATGATCTCACCTCCTATTATGCCACTACCACTGGACATACATAGAATCCATCCAAAGAGAAAACCACCCAACCTGTCAAATTGGAAGATCATAAAATCTTGTACCAACTAAAATTCCAAGCACAAAAAACCTGATCCAAAGGTAATCACATATATCCATAGTTGTCAAAATATCCATAGCTGAAATAGCACCCACAGCAAGTGCCAAACCCATCCAACTATCCATACCTCAAAGGTATAACAAGTGAATCTCATATCACCGACATATCCAATCTGTAACCTACAATCACGAGCTTCAAGAGCAATACCTGCCACATATATACCAAGAAGCTCCCACTACAAAAGATAATGTCAAATCTATGACCAATCCACTCACAACATCTCAAAGAAGTGAATCCATGTAGTATCAAGGACATCCACAATACATAAACTAATATCCTACAAGAACAACTCTCATAACAAGTCTCCAATAGTCTCCCAAATTCACCACAACCAACAGAGGAAAGAGATAAAGTAATAACCATGTCATCTCTCATATGACATACATGAGCACAAACCAGTGATCACAATCTCTAACCAATCTCAAATCCAATGTAAGCAAAACTAAACATCCAGGAAGATAACCAAGACTGGAGAAACCATGCAAATCATAACCTGTATCATGTCCTTCTACACACACCTCTAGATGTAAACTGTGCAAGTATGATCTCCTCCATAAAACCCCAACAAGAAGCCTCAACAAAACCCAAACCATACCATATAACTCATCATGGATGTAAGCCTCTCACAAGAAGATCAAACTCAATAAACCCATTCCTAAACCAAGGAATAACCATTCCTAATCCAAGGAATATGCCCAATATAAAACCATCTCCCAAACTCAACCAGTATAACAACATATGCACATGGAGATAACCAATGCTAAACCATCTCTCAAATGAACCCTCCAGAACTAACTCATGTACCATAGCTCAAGATCCATATCCATGAAAGATAATCATAAATATAATGCAACTGAGAGAAAGAATGGGCTATACCTCTCAAGTAGCAAACCGCCGAGTAGACCAAGAGTGGGGAATGAGAATGCTCATCAAGATACCCAAGTCTCCAACCAAGACTCATCTAAGAACAATCTCCTCTCAAGTCCATATCAGGTGACTGCCCCCTCGGACTTCCTGCTGAAACCATCAACCATCCCAACAAATACTTCTCTAATCCAAGAGAAATCATCATCACCACCATCTCTAAGTATCCATGAGCACCTATAACCAATCAATCCATGCCAACTCCAAATGCAACATAGCAATATCATGAAGTATCCAGCTTATGATCAGTGTACTCAATACTGAGAAACTAAACCAAGATCAATGTCAAAGTTCCAACCATGGCCTCAGGAACATAAACATGACAACATGATCTTACCATCTCAACTAAAGAGATAATATGCTCCACATGAACATACTATAACATGTCACAACTCTAAATGCGTATCAAGAGTATACCATGACATAATAATGAAACCATCCTCATACCAAGGATAACATGCTAAATAAAAGCATAAACCACAACTTTTCCAAGAACCCTGTGAGTCCTCAAGATGCAACCATCTCCACACACCATGAAGATAAACCATCTCCACATACTAGGAAGAACCATCTCCATACACCATGAAGATAACCAAGAACTCCATGAGTCCTCAAGATCTAACCATCTTCAAACACCATGAAGATAACAAGTGCACCATGCAAATGTCAAAGACGCTTCTGCAGCAACAGGATCTAAGACAAACCTCCAACATCTACAAACACTTAATAAATATATCAATGCCAACAACTCCCACTCAACTGTGGTACCAAGTCACCTATGGCATCATAAAATCCATCCTCTCCAAACCAAGAAGATATAAACCAAACCAAGAACTAATCTTGCACTGTCACCCCATCACTGTCACAAGCTCCCACTAAACTGTGTATCCAAGCTATCCATGGCATCATGATGAAAAAATCCATCCTCTAACCATGAGAATCAACCAAGGCATCAAATCATCAAAGAACTCAAAAATGCACATCATGAGCTCCTCAAAAGAAACCAAATAACCATGATCCTCAACCAAGAAGATATACCACCATAATTGAATCAGAAATCCAAGCTAATGAATCATCAAGGATGTACCTGTATAACCGATCATGTCATGCCAAACTCCATGGCACCATGATCACATCCATGAACCGAGCATCTGGCTCTCAAAGTGTCCAACCTGTCAGCATAGTCAACCACAATCCTCCAACATGACTGTCCCTGGTAACAACATCTCATCCCTTCTACATGAAGAAAATGGTAAATCATGTGACTTAGGGCATAGACAACCCAAATCCAAGCCACCAATCTGAATATGCATCAATAATGAAAGATCAATGGGCAAAGACAACCCATAACCAAGCTATAAATGCAACCTGTAAGTATAGACCGCTTACAACACTGCACAACTTGTAGACCCAACAAGTCATCATGCATATCCAAACCCAAACACTGATAACCATATCATCATGAGACCAATCTGAAATATGAACTGAGTATACAATGACATCAAATCTTAAATCTCCAATGCCATAAACTCACAATGTTACCATAGTCAAAATATATCTATAAATTGTTTAGATCAATATATCAACAAATAAATCATGCCAAACCTACACCAAATCTAAACCAATGTGTAGAGCTCTCCAAGAGCTTTTCGTTGACTACTCGAAGTCCAAAATCCGACTACGTATGCCCAAGTTATGCCCTAATCTGTGCTCAAAATAAATAACATCTGACTTTAGGGTTCTTAAAACCTGACAAAATATCAAAATCATAGAACCAAACCTACACCATCTTGTAGTTCTCTGAATTAGCTTTCCAACGCCTGTAAGAACTCTGAAATCCGATATTCTAAGAGAAAGTTATGGCCATTTTACTAAGACAGTCTTTTTACCATTTTCAGTACAATTTTTCATTTTTAATTTTTTCAGGGACGAAAAATTCCGACGGGATTAAATTTGACGGCCATCATGGGCTAAAACTAAAAAACTCTTTCATTTTCTCTGAACATGGCCAAACTAGGGCATATTATATATCAAAATTTATGAAAATGTTGACCCGGATCCAATGGAGAGGTCTGTTTTTACCCAGGAGGTCATTTCTACAAGCTACCCCCCAAAACCCTCATTTAAATGAAACATCCAAAAAACTCTTTTGTCCAACAATTTCACATGCCCAAATCTTTTAACATCCCATCATAACAGGAAATCTGAAATCCTCAAATCTGCAATAAATCATTCATATATCTTGCCCTTTTCTTTTATCCTCTCATGCATTCCCATGGATTCAATCTAGGGTTACAATAATAAAACAATATCTCTGATACCACTTGTAAGGAAACTTGGCAATAAAGAATATAATCGTTTCCACATAACCCATAATAGATCTGAAATAAATACGGAATTAAAATTCACATGCAAGAGAATAGACAACATACCCACAAAATGTGACACAAGATATACCTTGGGAAACCCTCATTGAGAGAAAAACCCAGCCTCCAAAAGCATCCATCATCATGTATTATTCAGAAAAAAATACCATTGCCATACAACCATGGAAGCCTTCATGGCCATAGCCACTAACGAGCAAACTATGTGAACAAGCATGAATCCACACATCCCATGCCATGCTTCCAACCTTCACAAATGCTCCCTTGGCTAACCTGTCAAGCCTTGTCCCGCTCGACTCTTGTCTTTTGTCTTCTCCTTGTCACTCTTACTCTCTCTCTCTCACAACAACTACCCTTGTGGCTGCTTATATAGTAGCAAGTCCCACAAAACCACTAAGTGGTATTACATAAACCATGTGCTACCTAACCCACTGACCCCACATTTAATATTGGGCATTTAATTCTTTTCTCCAATATTAAATAATTACATAAAATATTTTTACAATGTTACAATACAACTCATCAAGAATATTCCATGGGAATCTTTACATGTTGCACGTCCATCTAGGTACAACATTACATAATAATAAAATAACAATATTATGCAATGTGTGCAACACCCATTATCTCAACACTAAAGGACAAGATAGATAACCTAAAGAAAAAAGGACTCGGTGAGAAAACCAGTGATGATGATATTGAAGATCTAAAGAAAGAAAATGAGATCTTAAGACATGAGTTAAAAATAGTTGAACTCCAGCTAATTCTTAAGAAAAATGGAGGAAAGAATGACTTTGAAATAAAAGCTGAAAATGCAAATCTAAGATCCTAGTTAAGCAAAGTAACATCTGAACTATCAAGTTGGAGCATGTAGAATTAGAGAAATACAACACTATTGTGGAAGGTGAATTGGTGCAAACCAAACAAAAACTTGAGAAATTATATACCAGGAGTGAAAATATTGAAGAATAAATATCTGTACAAAGACCTAGTTATGATAATACTGGACTTGGATTCTTCCTTGGACAATTTGTCAAGAAATCTATTGAGAGAAAAGAACCTGATACTCTTGAAGTCAAAAAGGATCTAAACATAAGCAAAACAAATGATACATCTAAAGGCAAAGAGAATGTTACTCACTCTGAGAAATTTAAAGAATCTAATCAAGATGAGGATAACCGAAGAAAGGAATCTCATGCTAGGTGTAATGAACCTAAACATACTGAAGACAATTGCAAAGGTAAGTATTTTAAACCTATTTCAAATTTTAATTGTCATAATTATCATGGATATGGACATCATGTAGTAGATTGTAAGAAACCTAAATTTGATAATGATAATGCAAATAGTAGAATGTTTAGGAACACTAACCATGTAGGCAACAAAAGAAGATCTCACAACAATGAAAGCGTAGAAAGAAGAATTTTTTTTTGTTATAGATGCAACAATCTTGGACACATCACAAGGAATTGTAGAGCACCTGCCAACCAAAATAATGAACAAAGAAAGAATGTACCTATATGTCAGATATGTAATAACTTTGGACACACAACAAAGTTCTGTAGAATGTATAGAAGACACCTTGATAGGAATCAGAACTACAGAAGGAATAACAAAAGAAATGATGACAATCTAAAGGAAGAAATGAAGGAGTTGATAGAAGAATTTAAGGAAACATTTGTAAAGGCAAAAGAAACTGGAAGTTTTCATATAGTTCAAGAAGAAGCACATCCTAATTTGTACCTGATAAGATAGTAAAGTCACTTATTGTCTATGACCCATCCTACTTGCATTAAGCATTCTCAATAGAATAGTGCATCAGTTAATAAAAATTGATGTTAAATATAATACAACAAGTTGCATAGTTAGCAGTATACACTAGACACTGAGAAAAGTCTACAGTGAAGTGTGCATTGCTTGATATGATCATTATGAGGATATATAGAAAATGATCTCTCTGTTACATAGAGACAATATTTTGATCTATGGCAGATACGCATTTAATGCAAAGTATAGATTGTAAAATATTTAAAGGACATAAATTGATTTAAAAACATCATTTTCTTGTGTGAAATCTTAAGTGCAAGATTGAAGAGAGATTTGAAGTACTAAATAAGTTTGCAAAAATGCGTGATTATAGAAAACCCTAAAATGAAAAATTGATGTATTTTTTGAATTTGTTGAGCATATTTTTAGTAATGGCAACACAAGTGTTTGATATTAGTAACAGACCTAGATATAACTTTAAGAAACACCCATTTATCTCTTTGTTTGATGACCCCATTGAAGAATTTTCGCAAGTACTGGAAAATGTTCTTCATGTCGAGGATATAAGAAGTTACATTCACTATAAGATAGAAAGCATAGGAGAAAATGAGATCCATAAAGAGTTGAAAAAAAGTGCAACAATGATTTATCATTAAAACAAGAACATGCATACGTAGAATATCTTAACCTAGCTAAACATATGTTCTATACAGAATTTGATAAACATGAATGGAATAGAATAATTTTGAGTTGAATTCATGATGATCTTCTATGGTTCAGAGATTCAATTATATGCATCGATAATTACCTAATTCACAAGGTCATAGGTTTGAATAATGAAGGATGCAATCCCATGAACATAAAGAACATGTGTAGATTAGTTGAAACAAATTTCAACATAAGTTTTGATGGCAAAAACATGAAGATTAACACCATTCTAGATGATGGAGTAAGACTCCTAAGAAAAATTTTGGGTTATAAATTCAACCATGGATCTAGGATAGATTTAGTCCCTGTCAAATTTCTTCACACAGCTTATGTGATGGTAGTAAAGGATAAAAAGGTTAATCTATGTGATATTATCCAAACTTAGTTGTTGGATAACATATCAAAAATCTAAAAGTCTAGGACTGCAATATTTAGGTTTGAATCCCTACCAAATCATATATTCTTCTATGCAGCAAACAAGTTTCCTGGCATTTCAAATTGGGATGGAACTGAGTGCACAATGCAAACTATCACTCATGCTTATAGATCTAAATCAGAAATAGTTAGGGATAATAATATTAATAGAATGATGAAATCATTCCAAGCTGAAATGAAGCAAAGGTATAGGATACCTCCTGCACTGATAGAAAAATATAAGGATGAACTATGTTTCATGGTAGAAAAAAATTTTACGAGTACGGAGGTAGTAGTTCCTTGAGTGAAGTTCATTGAACCTATGGGTTATGAAATGAGTGTTGAACTAACGGAAGGCTATGCGTAGATAATTCTACACTGTGAAGTTGATTCTAGATGCCCTAGATGGGGTACATATGATGAAAAGATGAAAGAAGTCAAAAAAAATCTAATGGACAAGGATGTCAAGAATAAAGTAGACAAAGTAATTGATTCCATCTTAAAATAATCAGGGATGTCTAGAAAGAACATTGAAGAGTTGAAAGGGATAGCCTCAGAAATGAAGGCTAGTGGTCAAACTAAACTATTAACCCCTACACCTATTGCAATGCTTGGACTTACTATAGAGGTCACAGTTGCAAAGATGAGCGTGCAAGCATCTATAGTGCCATATAGTTGTGAAGCAGCAACCCCTGAGGAATCAAAATAAAATGGAGGAAGCATCAGTGCCAAGAAAATCTACAAGGTTTGAGAAAAAAAAGCTCGTGTAAATCCCTGCTCCTAAGAAGAGAGTTAAGAAAAAAACAAATGGACCAAGTAAGAGAAGGAAAACCTTGCAAATCAGTTCCTTGGAATCTAAAGAAGAAACTAGTGACAGACTAGTAGACCCTACGGATCAGGAATTAAAGACCTAAGGTAGAAAATCTTAATATGCAAATTATTAATGGAAAAATTTTTTTGCAATTGAATAAGCATTATGACTTCTATAATAATATGGATAGCAGACAGCTAGACAATGTTGTAGTTAGAACATGATTCTGAAAGATAAAAGGTTTGATAGCATAAAAGGTCAAATACCTAAAGATTTGTATAATAGATTGAGAAATAGAAAGAGTAGAGTAATTGAGGAAGATGAGAAAATAATGATAAATATGGTGAAAAATCTATGTATAGTAAATAATGAGGAAGATTTAAAGGAAATTCTAAAGGAATAACACCCTTGTTGAGGAATAAGAAGAGATCTATTCTTCTTATGGGAGGAAATTATGAAGAGGTGAATGTGGAAACTCAAAAGGAAATAGTCACATACATGTCTACTATGCCTAAGGAGTCTAAGGAGGGTGCACAACTAGAAAGACAAGCCCTACTATGGTAGCAATCAGTCCACCTCACAACTCTGAGCAACCAGCTAAAACTTTAATTCCAAGTGATTCACCACACATTACCATTGATAGTGAATCCATGCAAGTATATAACACAAATGTAATAATGGATAGAACTGAAGATCCATTCAAATATTTTGGCTCTGTCATTTTTGGAAATATTGTTGACTACAGTAGCTCTTTTGATGATGAAGAAGAGCAGGAGCAAAAGAAAGAAGATGTATTTTCTAAAAAGAAATTTGAAACTATGTCAACTAGCACTGAGGCAGCTACTACAAGTGTACCCTTAGAAAAAGCTATAGTGAAACCCTCTACACCACCTACACAAGTGGTAGTGGTCACCTCAACAGTACAGTTAGATGATGAAGATGAAGCACAAAATCTTATATCTTCTTTAAGTAAATTCCTTGAAAAGAAGAAATTGGTTAAGTCAATTGAGAAGACTTTAACTTTAGTTTTGGACAGATTGGAGAAGACAGTAAGTTTTTTTGATACATTTGTCACATTCAGTAAAGAGTAGCAATTGTATGCAAAACCTTTGATAATGAGTTTACAATGCTTACCAATGTTTCTACAATTCAAGCACAGATTGACCATGATTGTAAGCTTCTTAATACTATGTGCAAAAATTTAAGAAATGATATAGAAACATTAAATATATGCATTAAGGTATTAAGGTAGAGTATGGAGGAAGGGAAGAAGATATATGCTAAGTGCAACATGGCATACCTTCACAGTTTTGATGAATAGATCAAAGAAAAGGTAACTGAGCTACAAACACTTACTGATAACTTTCTGAAACAAGATTAGAAGTTAGAAAACTTTAACCATTCAATGGAACAAATCCATGATAGCATTCAATATATTCAAGGAGAAAAAAAGAGCCTTAAAAGGATTTACTCTTTTAAAAGATCACTTATCCCCATAGATTACATTGTTATAAAATAAGTTAGAGGAATGCTTGACAACTAAAACTTCATATGACAAGTTTGTGGCTATGGACTTGAATGTAGCAGAGTTAGCCGCATATGCCCTATGTGCACAAATAAGTGTGTCAGATGCACTGAAAGAAAGTTGGAAGAAAGATCTTGCATAGTTGAAGACTAACTTCAGTGATTTTTTTTCCAAATTTTGATATAGCTTTTAGATTTTGATATGACTTTCTTTTTGTTGACACCTTTGTCATTGATGTCAAAGGGGGAGAAATAAGGAAAATTGTATTTGCAAGTTATATAGTTGTACCTTGATGTATAGTAGGAAGCTTTACTTTAAGAAAGCTTTGTAATCAAAGTTATAAGTTATGTAATCTTTTTCAAAACATGAATATTACATTTTTACTGTATTATGTATGGTTATTTACTTTGATTGGTATGACAACATTTTTGTGACTTAGCCAATTTTTTCAAAATGTTTCCATCAATGCCAAAGGGAGAGATTTTTGGCAATATGGTCAATCAATCAAATAAGATGAGATATGTGGTCATTTATGGAAACATATGTTTTACAGTATAGCTATGATTATTTGTGATGGAAAATTGTCTAAGTATTGGACAATGTTATAGTAGCACAATGAGATTTTCTAATAATGGAATATCCTCTTGCACAGTTAACTAAAAATACATGACATCATCTTGATGATGTGGATAACTAGGCATGTTTATACGAGTTATGGAGGGAATATTGTTGTAGATACTTCATTGTGCAGAAAAGAGCATGTCAGTAAATTGAGTTGTATGACTTACATAATTATTTTGATTACTTAATCTTGATGAGCCAACTCTAAGGATAATATAGGAGCCGACTAAGGAAGGATTTATTAATATGATTGATATAAGTAAAGGACATCATTAGCAAGGTTAGATGTGAGGAATATGTATGCGAATATAGATGTGAGTGATATGATGTGAATTGATATATGCACATTAACTCCTTGCTTATGACATTGAGTAAATAGGAAGGAATATTGTCTACAGTCTACCAAAGGCTTGTATGAAGAACTAACAATCAGAAGAATTGCAAAGTATAGCAAGTGATCTAGTTTTGTATGTATATCTATTACCTTGAAGAACTCAATTGTATAGTTGCATGTTATGATGTAGGCAAAGGATGAATAACTAGGGCTAAAGGCTCACCCAACTATCCAAACCACCTTGCAAGAGTTAACACAATGAAAGAAAACACAAGTAAAAACAACCAAAGGAGGAAGATGAGAGAAATACTTTTATTGATTCATCGAAACATCTTCATACATGCCTAGCTGTAAGGCTTTCTGGGTTATGGCCAATCACAAATACATTCACATTCAAAGATCCAACTACAAATTTGCACTTTTAGCTCTGTTGTCCAAAATTCCTCTTCTCAAAAACTTACCTAACTCTAAGCCTAAAAACTCTATATATACTTGCCAAAATGGCTTACAGATCTCTCTAGAACATTACATAATAGCAAGGCCAACTCAATAGTGGTCTAGACAAATCCCAAGAAAAGATATTAACATAAATGTCACAATTGAAATAAATCCTATTAGTTAGCTCATAGAAATGACATCCAAATAGTGACACTCAGCATAAATAGGAAAACTCAACACATGAAAGGTCACTTTACATACGCTGGGTAACTTGGCACATGAAGAGTCACTCGACATACACTGGGTAACTTGGAACATGAAGGAATTCCTACAGTAACTCAGGTCCCATTGAGTGCTATAGTAACTTGGCTCCCATTGAGTGCTATAGTAGCTCAGCTCCCATTGAGTGCTACAGTAGCTCAGCTCCCATTGAGTGCTATAGTAACTCGGCTCCAACTGAGTGCTACAGTAACTCAGCTCCTATTGAGTGCTATAGCAACTTAGCTCCCATTGAGTACTACAGTAACTCAGCTCCAATTGAGTACTATAGTAACTGAGCTCCAACATGCAGAATAAACAAAAATGAGCAAGACAATAAGGCAACCCAGGATGCTCCTATATTAGACAATTGGGGTTAAAAGAAATGATTCTCGTGAATCATTGAGAGGTCACAATCTAAGTTGAACCAACTCAAATTGGAAAATCCATGAAGCATCTTCAATAGGCATGTTCTTCCACTTCACCAAATATTCATAGTAATCTTTTCCTCTTGTTCTCTTGCCAACTCTCTAATCCAATATTTGTTCAAATTCTTCAATCTGCTTCTTAGGATAATCTTTTGATACAACAACTTTATCCTCTGACTCATGATACTTATATAAATAAGAAATATTGAATATAGGAGATATATCCATGTCATTAGGTAACTCAACTTCATAAGCATTACTACTATCAAACTTCTTCAAGATCTTACAAGGTCCAAATTTCTTCATCTTTAGCTTACTGTATGTTCCAAATAGGAATATTCCTTTCTTTAGATGAACCATCACCTCATCACCAACTTGAAAATCATGGTGTCTTCTAGATTGATCAATATTCTCCTTATACTTCTAATTACTTTGTTCCAACCTCAATTTCACTTCCTTATGCAAAGACTCCATAAAATCAGCAAATTCTTCTCTTGTAGCACACTTCTCTTTTCTTCACTAGCAATATCTCTCAAATTCGATATACCTCTAGGATGCATTCTAGTAATAATCTCAAAAGGTTTCTTCCCTGTACTCCTATTCATAGAATTGTTATAGGCAAATTCAGCTTGCGCCAATACCATTTCCCAATTATTTGGCTTATTCCCAACTAAACATCTCAGCAAATTACCCAAGCTTCTATTCATAACATCTGTCTATGGATGGAATGTAGAACTAAACTTTAGCTTAGTACCCATCTTCTTCCACAAAGTCTTCCAAAAAATAACCAACTTACTATCTCAGTCAGAAATAATGCTTCTTGGTAATCCATGCAATCTCACAATCTCTTTAAAGAAATGTTTAGCAACATGCTCAACATCTGATGTCTTCTTGCATGGTATGAAATGAGCCATCTTAGAAAAATTTTTCGCTACAACAAATATGGAATCATACTCGTTCACTATCTTAGGCAATCCAAGAACAAAATCCATACTGATGTCAGTCTAAGGTTTCTCAGGAACAATAATAGGTGTATACCAATGAGTATTTTAACTCATCTCTTTTAAAACTTGACAAATTCCACAACTCTTTACAAATTTTTGAACATCCTTATACATTTGTGGCCAAAAATACCTCTCTTTCAGAAAACTCAATGTCTTATCAATTCCAAAATGTCTAGCTAATCCATCACTATGCTTTTCCTTAATCAGATTCACCCTCATAGAACTTCTAGGAATACACAACTGAATACCTTTGAACAGCATACCTTCTTGAATGAAATACTCATCATACTTACTTATGTGATTTGTTAGATTTGGTGCTCTGCACTCTCTCCATGCCTCAGAAAAATTAGGATTAGCATCATACAACTCTTTTATTTCATCAAAACCAAGAACTTTAACCTTCATTTCAGTCAACAAAGAATGTCTTCTACTCAATGTGTTAGTAACTCCACTCTTATGCTTGATCACAAATATAAAACTCTACAAGTACTCAACCCACTTCATATGTCTTTGAGTCAATTTATGTTGACTTCCCAAGTATTGTAAAGCTTTATGATCAGTATACAACACAAACTCCTTAGCAATCAAATATTGTCTCCACTTCTTCAATTCTTGAACAATAGAATAAAATCATTGATCATACACAGAAAACTTCCTTTTAGCACCATTCAACTTCTCACTAAATAAAACAACAGGCTTACCTTCTTGAATTAATATAGCTCCTATTGCATTACCACTTGCATCACATTCAACTTGAAATACTTTGTTAAAATTAGGTAAAGACAATACATGTAATTCAGTAACCTTTTGTTTCAACATCTCAAAACTCTTATTAGCTCCATGTGTCCACTTGAATTCCTTTTTATTTTCTCTCATTTTCTAAGTCATACCATTACAAACTAAACTAAAATTCCTTATAAACCTTTTGTAAAAACTAGACAAGCCATGAAATGAGCTTACCTCACCCACATTCTTAGGTGTAGGGCATTCCAAAATTGCTTTTACCTTCTTAGGATCCATCTTCAAACCATCAACTAAAATAAAAAATCTCAAATACAAAATCTACTCTTGCATAAAAGAACACTTTTTCAGATTAATCAGCAACTTTTCCTCTTTCAACTTGTGCAATACTTGTCTAATATGCTCAAGATATTCTTCCTTAGTCTTGTTGAATATCATAATATCATCCAAATAAACAATCACAAACTTACTCAAGAATCTTTTTAGAACTTCATTCATCAACCTCATGAAAGTACTAGGTGCATTGGTGAAACCAAAAGGCATAACCAAAAATTCATACAAACCATCTTTTGTCCTGAAAGCAGTCTTCCATTCATCACCTTCTTTGATTCTGATCTTATGATAGCCACTCTTCAAATCAATCTTGGTAAAATAATCCATTATGTCATCCATCCTCAGCATAGGAAACCTATATTTCACTATTATCTTGTTAATGGCTTTGGAATTAGTACACATTCTCCATTCTCCATTCTTTTTAGGTGCTAATACAGTAGGTACAACACATGGACCCAAGATTTCTCTAATCAAACCTTTCTACAACAACTCATGCACTTGTCTTTTAAGTTCTTCATTCTCTGCAAGTGTCAATCTAGATGGTTCTTTGTTTGGAAAACTAGCTCTAGCAATCATATCCATACAATGACTTATAGTTCTTATTGGAGGTAAACCATCAAGAATATCATCAACAATAATGTTTTTATACTCATTCAACAATTTTGCAATTTCTACTGGTACTCGACTCTCATGATTTGATGTCACTTGGTCATTACTAGCTTCTGCTACTCGACCATTACTACCAACACTCGGTCCTCTAGGAACTATGGAAAAACATACTTTTTTCTTCTTCACTTCCTTTTCAAATTGTTTCCCATTAACCATGCAAACTTTTATTGTAGTGCAACTAACCTCATCTGGAATTTCAATCAAAGGCAACAATCATATTTGTTTCTTCCCATTCACCTAAAGAGTATATTGATTCAATCTTCCATCATGTACATCATATCTATCATTTTGCCAAGGTCTACCCAAAAAAATATGACAACAATCCATAGGCATAATATCACACAAAACTTCATCAAAGTAATGTCCAATCTTGATCTTCACAAGACATTGTTCACTTAACAATATCTTATGCTCATCTTTGCTCCATGAAACATGATAGGGTTTGGGATGTTTCAGTCTCTACAAACTACAACTTTGTAACCATCTCTTCTGATGAAAAATTTGTAGAACTTCCACTGTCAATGATCACCTTGCAACATTTTTCAGCCATCTTACATCTGGTCTTGAAAAGACTTCTCGTTAAAATAGGTTCCTCATCACTTCCCTTATTACATAAGGTTCTTCTCACCATCAGATTTTATCTAGCCTTAGGTCCACTTGGTGAACCCTCATCATCTCCTTGAATCATAGCGTTTCATTTACCTTGCCCACTTTTAGAGGATCTACATTTAAAAGATCTATGTCCCTCTTTACCACATCTAAAACAATTACCATGAAATCCACCACTAGAATAGGAATTACTTCTTTCTTAGTAAGAATTAGTGCCTCCTCGATAAGAATTACCACTTTTCTATTCATTCTTTCCTTTGTCATCATTCTTCCATTCAGATTTGCATTTATCCTACACAAAAATTTTAGATCTGCCACCTTCACCATAAGATCTACCTCTACCTCTCTAGAATCTACCACCTCTACCTCTTTGTCTTTGTTCATGCTTCTTTGTCAAGATCTCCTCAGCTTTCAAGGCATATTGATATGCTTCTTCTAGACTTACCAACTTCACAAAACTTATTTCATCCTGAATTTTGGATCTCAACCATTATCATACCTTGCAATTTTCTCAACATCATCATCCACATGTCTAGATCTAATGTCCAATCTATAGAACTCCTCGATATATTATTTCATAGTCATGTCCTTTTGTTTCAAATTTTGCATCTTTCTCAACAGGCTAACTTGGTAATCAGTAGGAAGGAATTTGTTCTTTACCTTGGTCACCATCTTTGGCCAAGTTCTAATCTTCTCCTTTCCTCTCCTTTGTCTATCAGTTTTCAAGTGCTCCCACCATAGTGATGCATGACCTTTCAATCTAGTGACTGCAATCTTCACCTTTCTACTATTAGGAGTGTTTTCATATTCAAAGAACTTCTCCATATTAGAGATCCAATCCAATACAACATTGGTATCCAATTTTTCATCACAAGGAACAACTTCTACAACAAGCTTCGAATTTTCCCTAGAAAATACTCACAACAATCTTTCCTCATCTTGATCTTCTTCCGGTTCTAGATTATGGTTTGGTGCTACTACTTCATCATCACTTACATCATCAAGATGTGCTCCTCTCCTCTGGGTTGTCTCCACAACATCTAATCTGGCTTCAATTTATCTCAACTAATCCAATATAGAATCATCAACATTTCTTCTACCATGAACCATCTTTACAAATCAAGTTCGTACAAGATCATAATCCTCTGCAATTTATAGGGGTAAGTGCACCAAGTTGTGGTGCCAAAAGGGGGGTATAAGTGGGCACCTTTTTTCTGAAATCAGTAATTTCTAAATTTCAACAAGAATTTGAAGATAGTTACGCTCAAAATTTTAAGATACGACAAAAATAAAAGTAGTAGTCCTTTGAATCTAGTTTCTAAACTACTAATTTCTTTTTCAAAATGGTTTAGTTTTAGGTCCTCAAAAAAAGGGGCCATAGAAAGTGGTACTATTTATTCCAAAAACACATAACATAGTAAAAAGTGTGGCTCCCCTAAAATTTTAACTTTTTTTTGAAAATTCTTAATCGCTCTGGTCAAAAGTTACCTAACACTATATAGTTTCTCCCAGATTTTCGGGTAATTTTATAATGTGTATTTTTTAAAAAAATTAATTTTTTAATTAGACACATCCAAAAAATGTGACATATCTATGTGCTCCCCCTAGAAATGATTGAAAACTAATCTCAAATAAAAACTTCTTTTTTTCTAAAGTGTGTAGAATGGAGTCTAGTTTCTAAAAAACTAAGTTGTTACAAAATTTGATGAACGAGCTAAAATCTATAGCCCAATTAGTACATGTTAGTTTTTGACAAAAAATGGACATACATGCAAAATAAATTATAGATGAAAGGCTTGAAATAGTTCAAATAAAAAATAAACTATATGGTTATATAGCTAACAGAAAGACCTACAATGTCATGTAACCTAATTTTATCAATGTTCAACCACGATGAAGCTTGAAAGAGAGCACACAAAAAAAATTAATCATTTTTTGTATGTTTGCAACAAAACACATCTCAGACCACTTTACAAACTCCAAACCTTTGGATTGGATCCCCAAGGCAAAACCAAACCTTAGGCTTGGTAGAATGCAAAGCTTTAAATAGCACATGTGCCCTATAGTGCATGGGTGCTATAGTGTGCACGTGCTATTTAAAGCCTTTTAAATTTAATTCTAAATAGCGCGTACGTGCTTTATGATTTTTTTTAAAAAGTGTGTATGTGCTATAGTGTGTACACATTATAGCATGTACGCACTATTTAAATTTAATTCTTAATAGCGCGTACGCACTTTATAAAAAAAATATTTTTTGAAAAGTGCGTACGCACTATAATGTGTACAGACTATAGTGTGTGTGCACTATAGTACATACTTACTTTTTAAAACTAGAAAAGAAAAAAAAGGTGTTATCTTTTTGGCACCACAACGTGCTGCACTTACCCATAGGTCAAATCCACATATCTACAACCCTACAACCAAATCTGAATTAGGGTTCTACACAATCCAATCTCCATAAGGATGAACCTCAAGCTCTGATACCACCTGACATAGGCAAAGGATGAATAACTAGTGTATATGAGCAATGTTAGTATGCTAATAAAAATCAAATTTAAATAAAGCTTCTACAAACTAAACAAAATTCATAAACTTCAAGATAGACTAAGATGAGTTCTCAATTGAGAATATGAGCCATTAATGGGCTCTCTTCAATGAGAAGCTCTCTTGTTGAGTAGCTTTGTCTAAATAGATAGGATGTATGCTCAAGCTTTATGCTTCAAAAAGGGCTTCAAATGGAGTTGGAATTTGGGTGTGAGTGTATGGTTTTCATGTAAAATGGCTTCTTAAAATGGCATTATGACTTTAATTCATGGATTGTGTTGTTTTGCAAAGAGGAAGGATCCAATTTATAGGCAACAGGCTTGAGGGATTGAGGGCTAAGATGCAAGGATGGGAAAAAGCTCATGGAGGGCTCAGATTGCATGAGAGGAGAGCACATGGATTGTGCTTCGTTACAACCAATCAGAGAGTGACACATGTCACAGGGTGAGAGGATGGAGGAAAGGGGAAGGATGAGTCAACAAAGGAGGCTCAAGGGATAAAATTTTTTTGAAGACCCTCATAATGGCTTGTAAGAGCAATGAAAGGGCTTTGGAAGAGTCATTTATGGCCTAGTGGGCTTCATAAAATTTTATGGTTGGGATATTTTGAGGGAGATGAGAGGAATTTCGACTTGGGCTTGATTAGGAAGGTTTTAAGCTTGCTTAGGCTTGTGCAAATGATTAGAGGATGGATTAGGATGGTTTAGGATTAGCTTAGGGATAGGCAAGTGGATGGCATTTAATGAGGGTGGGTGAAGGAGGAGATATTTGTTAACTTTGGCTTGGGTTAGTAAGTTTTAACCCATGTTTAGGGAATGTGACAAGGTTAAGAGGGGATTAGGATTAGGTTTAAAGACATCTTGTAGAAGATTCTAGACTTTGGACGAGGATAAAGACTTTCTAGAATAGTCTAGAACTTCCTAGGATGAGGATGAAGACTTTCTAGAAGAGTCCAGAACTTCTTAGGATGAGGATAAATTAGATTTTTAAGAAATAAATAAAGTTTTATTTATTTCAAAGGTTTGGGTTGAGGAGATATTTATTAAAACTTTTTTATAAACATGAGGATTAATATTTAATCTTAATTAAATATTTTGAGTTGGGATTAGGGGTAGGAAATGATGGGATTAGCCTTTAATCAAAATTAAAGAAGGATTAGAAGATTTTGGAAGAGGTTAGTGGTCTTAAGGAAATTGGCCAAGTTTTGGGCAAAAAATAATTTTTTTATTTATTTTGGGTTTTTTGGTCAATTTATTAATTAAATAATTAATAAATAAGGAAATAATGTTTAAATAAGATTTAAAAATTTTTGGGAGGGATTCCTTAATTAAATATTTTTAATTAAGATAAAGGGATTTAATGGCATAAAAATTAATTAATTAATTAATAAATGATGATGTCATCAGGGATTTTTTTCAGAAAATAAAAATATTTTATTTTCTAAAGGATTTTTAGGTGTCTACATTTTGCTCCTCTTTGATGTGATGCCGCAAGTGGCATGGCATCAAAGATAAGAAAATAAGATGCCCAAGGCTAGAGCAGAAGAGGAAAGAATGGACTGCGAGATGCCCCCTCAAGAAGGTGGCGAGGAGAGAAAGCAAGACTCGACAACTTCTTGAAATGTACAAGAATCTTGGTGGGTGGGAGGACGAAGAGTGGCTTAAGAGAAGAGGTTTAGTTAGCTCAAACTCTCACTATGGGAGAATGATAAAGGAGAATGGGAGGCACAAGAGGAAGCAAGCTTAAGATCTTAGGGATTGCAAAGGATGAAGGAGTGGAGTGCTATAAAAAAGAATCCAAGATAGGGAGATGGATGATGGGATGATAAGGCTGATGCAACAGGATTTCAAAGAGTCAAATTGGCGAAAGATGGGTTTCGGAGATCCCTAGGACTAGGATTGTGGAGCTCGAAAGATGAGGCTTGGTCGATTGATTGGATTGGTGGATCCCCTAAGACTAGGATTGTGGATCCCTAAAGCTAAAAGTGTAGATAGATTCAAAGAGATACTGATGCATAAGCTTGGGTAGGAGAGACAGATGCTGGATATGGATGGGAGATAATGGAGATGAAGGGAAACCATTGAAGCTTTTTTTAGCAGGGGGATACTTCAAAGAGAAGTACCACCATGTAGTTGAGCACTAGATTTTCTATAGGACTATTGGTTAATTGCCAAGGTTACCAAGAACATCAAGGCCCTGTCACCAACCATCCAGAGGACTAACTGACTGACTCGAAACAAACACACAAGGATTGCCCCAGCATCACACATGAAACCTGGAGGAAACAGTGTGGAACCGACACTGGGTAACCCACAAGCAAAAAAGAAACAAACGAAAGACTTGATCAAAACTGTATGCTCAGAGTACCCCATTCATAGCATACCATGATATGGAAGATCGTGGCAACCTTGAGGAGGGAACAAAAAGATTGTTTCGAAAAGATACTTCAAGACCCAAAAGGGAAGATTCCAAATCAAAAGAAAGTGAAAATCCAAAAGAGAACCATTTGCCAACGAGATGGGTAGGACAAGGTACTAATAGACCAAGATTAGACATGAGGAAAGCTATATCCTACAAGGATCTATTGGAGAGCACCTAAGCTGATGGATCTGGGTGAGTGATGTGTCTGGCAAGCTGAACTAAGAAGGATAACACTTTGGTGATAGGAGATCTAGCTAAAGGATGCATTGGAATAGCTAACCAAGATGTGTGATGTGTGCAAGATGCTGATCAAGGAGGAACTAACACAAAAGCTGGATAGATACAATGGTACTAAGCTAAAGAGGATGTACAAGCTGACAGACCAAGATATGTTACAAATGTACAAGGTTGTTCATGTTTGGGTTTTGTGAGATGGAAATGTTTGTGAAGGGTGGGATGTTTGCAATAGTTGATAAGCAGATAGGTAGATGGTTTGCAAAAAGCCTAAGTGAAAATGGGATTCTTTGTGTGCATGTGATAGGATACATGCTTTGGACAAGATTTGGATATACAAGCTATGGTACAAGATTTACAAGGTATAATACAAGCTCCATTAGATTTTGGATATTTGGTTGGAACACCAAAGGAACAAGCAGGTGTGTTATGGGATGGTGGGTGGATGGATGAGGGATAGGATAGTGATAGATAATGGATTAGTCTTAGTACACAAGGTGCCTGAATTACCAGGTTTTCACCAAGGTACCTATCCAGGGTGCTTGAATTGCAAAGTTTTCACCGTTGGACGCTTATTTCTCTTTACTATTTTTTTTTTTTTTTTTGTATTTTTCAAAAGCTGGGTATACCAAGGATCTTCAAGCATAGAACTTCTTGAGATGAATGATGTTAGTAGGATCATTCAAGAGTTCTCCTTCTGGTGTAGATAGCTGATAGGCTCTAGAGCCAAACGATGCAGTGACAACATAAGGACCAAGCCATGTAGGTTCAAACTTGCCTTTCTTTTCTCGATCTGCTTGGACTTTCATGTTTTCTTTGAGGACCATGTCGTCCAGCTAAAAGTGTCATGGAAGTACCTTCTTGTTGAAATTCCTTTTGAGATGAGTTTGATAGACTATGAGATGATCATAGGCTTATTGTTGCTTCTCATCTAAGAGATCTAGTTGGGTGAGCCGAGCTACTCTGTATTCTTCATCTGATATTTTCCCTTGCAAAGATATGCGCAAGGAGGGAAGTTCAACCTCGATGGGTAGTACCGCTTCAGCACCATAGACTAGGGAGTATGGAGTTGTGCCTATGGATGTACAAAAGGAGGTTTGATAGGCCCATAGGGCTAGATTTATTTGTAGGTGCCAATCGCGGCCAGAATCATTGACAACTTTCTTTAGGATTTTAAGGAGGGTTTTGTTAGTTTCCTCCACCTGGCCATTACCTTGTGGGAAATATGGGCTAGAAAAGTGATGATGGATGCGAAGGGAAGTGTATAATTCTTCCATGTTGAGATTTTCAAAGTTACCTTCGTGGTCGGTGAAGATGGTGGATGGGATGCCGAAGCGGAAAACAATGTGGTACAAGATAAACTTAGAGACCTAAACTCCTGTAGCTGAGACTAGGGGGACTGCTTCCACCCATTTAGTGAAATAGTCTGTAGTTATTATTATCCATTTATGTCCATCAGATGAGAGGGGTGTGATAGTTCCAACTAGATCAAGGCCCCAATAAGTGAAAGGCCAAGGTGGTGCAATAGGCTGTAGATCCTGTGCTAGAGCGTGCAAAAGATTTGCATGCTGCTGACATGGGAGACACTTTCTGACAAAGTCACAAGAGTCTTCTTCAATGGTAGGCCAATAGTAGCCTGCTCTAAGGATTTGTCGCACTAGGACAATACCACTTGTGTGGGCACCGCAAAGTTCAGAGTGTACTTCTTTTAACACCATCACGGCCTTGTTTTGGTCTAAACATCGAGAGAGAGTATCGTGATAACCCCGATGATATAGGGTATTGGCTATGATAACATAGTGAGATGATTTTCGAATGAGGTTCTGACATTGGGTATGTGTGAGGTGAGGGGATATGATACCATTGTTAAGGTAAGCGTGAATCTCATGGTACCAAGGGGATTGGGGACCAACCAAGATACAAACATGGTTTGAATCCTCATTCGCATAGGCGGGTGTGAGGAGCTACTCGACTAAAAACTCATACTATGTAGCTATGTGGGGAATTTCCAAGAGCGAGCCGATAGTAGCCATAGCATCTATTGCTTTGTTCTGTATTCGAGGCACTTGTGTAAACTGAAGCTTTGTAAAATGTTGGGTTAGCTAATCAACTAGCTCTTTGTAGGGCAATAGCTTTTCATCTTTGGTTTGATATTCATTTAGGGCTTGCTTGATGATGAGCTGAGAATCACCAAAGATTTGTAACTTAGTGATGTTCCATTCTGCAGCTATCTTTAATCCTGCTATGAGGGCCTCATATTCAGCTATATTGTTGGTGCTAGGGAATTTTAGCTTGAAGGCTTTTGGAATGTAATCTCCTTGAGGTGTGACCAACAATATTCCTGCCCCTCATCCATGAGATGTGTTTGAGCCATCAAAATAAATTTTCCATGGGGGTTGTTCTTCAATTAGACAGATATGCTCATCTAGAAATTCTGTGATCAACAGATAAGCATCTATTAGAGGTGCATCAGCTAGGTGATCTGCTATAGCTTTCCCTTTAATTGCCTTTCTGTCCACATACTGGATGTCAAATTCGCTAAGGAGCATAACCCATTTGGCCAAATGGCCTGTTAGTGCTGTTCTGGAGAGCATATACTTGAGAGGGTCGATCTTGGAGACTAGTTGGATGGTATGACTTAGCATGTAGTGGCAAAGATTTTGAGTTGAGAAAACAACTACCAAACAAGCTTTTTCCATAGGAGTGTAATTGAGTTCATAACCAACTAGGGTTCTACTGATGTAGTAGATGGCTCTTTCTCTGCCGTAGTCATCAAGCTATGCTAGAAGTGCCCCTAAAGCAGTAGGTGTTGCTGATATGTACAAGATCAAGGGACGACCAAGAACTGGTGGAACCAAGATAGGGGGATTGGTGAGATACTGCTTGAGCTGATTGAAGCTGCACTGACATAAAGGATCCCACTTGAAGTTCTCATCCTTCTTTAGTAAATGTAAAAATGGTGTACACTTATTTGCAAGCTGGGAGATGAAGCGTCAAATGGATTGAAGCTTTCTCTGAAGAGAGCGAAGCTGTCGCAGTGTCTGGGGAGGAGGCATGTCTAAGATAGCCTTGACCTTCTTGGGGTTGATCTCTATACCTCTTTTAGAAACTATAAAGCCTTGAAGCTTGCTAGATGTGACCCCAAAGACACATTTCTTGGGATTCAACATGAGATGATATTTGGCTAACCTATCAAAGACTTTCTCCAAGTCAACAAGATGATCCATGAAGGTATGAGACTTGATCAAGATATCATCCACATGATCCTCCAAAATGCTATGGATTAGATCATGAAAAATGGCTGTCATAGCTCTTTGATAGGTAGCCCCAACATTCTTTAGGCCAAAAGGCATCATGTTGTAGCAAAAGGTTCCCCAAGGGGTAATGAATGATGTCTTATGCTGATCCTCTTCTGCAATCTTGATTTGATTATACCCAAAAAATCCATCCACGAGGGACAAAATTTCATGTCCAATTGTATGATCTACAATCATATCTATGTTAGGCAAGGGAAAATTATCTTTTTAACAAGCTCTGTTAAGATCTCTGAAATCAGTGCAGATTCTGATGTTACCAGAAGGTTTAGTGACAGGGACCATGTTGGAGATCCACTCTGAGTAGTCGATAGGTCAAATAACCTTATCAGCTAACATTCTTTCTAATTCAGCTTTGACCAGTAATGCCACCTTGGGGTGCATTTTTCTAAGCTTTTGTCTGACGGGCTTGATCTTTGGATCAACTGCAAGATGATGAACTACAAGCTTTGGATCAAGTCCTGGCATGTCCTGATATGACCATGCAAATTGGCCAATGTTCTCTCTTAAGACCTCAAAGAGGAGGTCAGCTTGATCTTGTGATAGGGATGCAGCAATGTGAACAAGTCTAGGGATCTCTAAAGAACCGATGTTGACTTCTCTAGTATCCTCAACTAGAATAGAAGACACCTCTGGTCGATTAGCTTGAGGAGGAAATGCTAAATCCTCATGTTCTGCTTGTGGCTATGGATGTTCTTGCTAAGGGGTTCTCTTCACTGCCTTAGCTAGTCTCAGATTCACCTTAGTTCCAGTTTTGGGTGTATCATAACTAGGTTGGGGATTTTCTCCAAAATACCCCTTGGGATCTAGCTTGTAGATATAGGCAGAATTTGGCTTTTTTTTGCTTATGAGGAGTTTTAGCTCCCATGAATATTAGAAGTGCTTCCTCTGATGTGAACTCATCAATGTGTATGATGCTTGGTTGGTCCCAATCTATGAGTTGTGGATGGGCGAGTGGTAGGTCAATGATATGGATGGATAGTTCTTGGAGAACAGAATCTCCTAGGGAGATTTGGTTTAGGATATCGTCGTAGGCTCTCTTTTCAACTTCATCAAGAATTTCTTCGATTTCAACAAGGTCATTGTGAATGTTTGAAAAAGCGTGACTGTCTGTATTGGTGCCCCTAGTTGTGGGTATGCCAAAGCCAAGACTTGACTTCGATTCCCACTTGTGTGCGTCGATGGGGCACTACATGCCTCTTTCTTCTGGTCCTAGACCACCACCTTGATAGTTTCATTTGTCAGTGATGAATTTATGTTCTTGGGGATACTTCTGGCTAAAGTAATCAAGGTGTGCTTGATTTCTTTGAGGTGCATCCTTATGTAACCAATTGTTGATATCCGAGTGAGTTCCTCATGAAGAGGGATTTTTGAGGATACAAAGGTTGTTGGTCCAAACTGTTTGTATCAAGGAGGTGGAATCTCCTTAGCTTTGTGATATGTCAGTCATCCATGGGCATGTGAATCAAGTGGGAGTGCCCCAATAGCAAATGCATCTGATAGACTATACTCTCCATAGCCTTTGTTATTGATCTTCATGGTCGACAGGGTGGAGGCGAGGATAGTTTTCAGGTCATTACAGGTGTGGGATGAGCTGGCGATGGATGTGCCGATATCAATTCCAGGGAAATGGTTTGTATATGAAGCTTCAACTGCATTGCAGTAAGCAAAGGGTTTCAGATCGACATGCATGGTTACCTCAGTGCCTTGATGTGGAAATTTGACACATTGATGGTAAGTGGATGGAATGGCTTTCATGGCATGAATCCATGGGCGACTGAGGAGGATGTTAAATGGTAGGTTTAGATGAATAACATGGTAGAGTGTCTCTTGGATGACTGGCCCAACCTTGATTGGCAGAAAAATAGTTCCTTCTGTGGTTCTTTCCAAGTTGTCATAAGCTTTGATGGTGATAACCTCACTGATGATATCTGCCTCAGTATACCCAACTTGTTTTATAAATTTTATGGTGCAAATATTCAAGGCTGATCCATTATCTATCATTACTCTTTTCATGACAAAATTGGATACCATGATGGCTATGCGAAGCGGAAGGGTGTGATCTGGCTTGACCACGGGTATGTCGGTGGGTTTGAATGATAGGGCACATGAGGAGGATAGGTGTCGAACAAGATTATGAAAATTAGTAGCGTTGATATCTAAAGGGACATAGAATTCTATGAGAGCATTTTCAAGGATGTTCTTGTACACAGGACTAGTGCGAAGAAGGTCTAGAATGGAGATTTGGGATGGCATGTTCCGAAGGTGTTCCAAGATATTGTACTAGCTTTTTGATGGAGCTGATGGTGCAGGTGAAATTGGTGGGCCTGTGATGTTAAATTGTGCTCTTCGAGTGATGACTGCACACTCATTGTTTGGTCCTTGGATATTGATAACATTGATGAAGGCTCTTTCTCGGATATACAACTTATGAGGCTACCATAGTCTATGTAGGATGAAGTGTGGTCATTGTTCTTCCCATGTTGTTGGTTTGACTAGAAGTTGTTGGTGTTGTTGTTGTTGGCTTGGATAGGTGTTTTTCCAAGATTTTGGTTGTTGTGAGGAGGAAAAGCATTTTGATAGATCTGTAAGCCTGTATTGGGAGAGGTTTGGGCACCAATGGTGATTTCTTTCTGATCAATGAGGTCCTACACATAATCTTTCAGTTTCATGCATCTGAGGGTAGTGTGATCTTTTAACCTATGAAATTTGTAGTACTCATTGTCTTTGTACCATGCAGCCTTGGATTGGCTTGGGTTGATTTGCTGGGTAGGAGGAAATTTGATGAGGTTTTCCTTGACTGATTTCTCAAAAATGACATCCAAAGGTTCACCAAGGGGTGTATAGTTTCTAGGTGCAGGTTGGAATCTAGGCTTTTGTCCTGTAGCTACATTGATGGTATTAGCTTGATTGCTAGACACTTGAAAGTTGGGTCTTGGATTGTGGTTTTGATAGCTTTGGTTATTTTTTTGTTGGTAGTTGATAGCTTGCTAATTTTTTAGTTGATATGGTGGGTTGGACTGGTTTTGAGAAGGACCAACAATATTCACATGTCTGGTGTCAGTGATGTCATTTGTTGCAACATGCTTTTTTTTGTTCCAATACCTAGACTTGTCATTGGAATGTGATTGATTTTGGTTGGCTTCCTTGTAAATATTTACCACACCATCTTTAATGAGTCCTTGCTCAAGGATCATTCCTTTCTCTTTGATATCTTTGTAGGTCTGCAAACAGTTCATGGTCATGTGGTGAGCCAAGCTAGGATGGGCATTATCAATAAACATTTTCACCAAATGGCGCTCTAGCAAGGTGCAATATATGCAAGTGGTAAGGGTTTGCCATCTTTGCAGATATTCGGGAAGGCTTTCTCCACCTTTTTGCTTAGTGTGGACAAGATCAACTACTAATAGCTCTGTTTGAACAAGATGGGCATATTGGGCTACAAATCCCTTCAGACAATTCAGAAAAAATTTTAATTGTGCCATAGGGGATTCTATAAAACCATTCAAGAGCTTGTCCGGCCAAGCTTTTGGGAAAGAGACGCAAGAGGAAGATGTCATCATATGCCACTTCTTGGAAGTGCATGTAAAATTATTTGATATGTGTGACATGGTCTCCTTTTCCTCTGAATTTGTCAAACTTGGGTGTCTCAAAATGCTTGGGAAATGGTGTCATGGTAATGGCTCTGTCAAATGGGTAAGGAGACATATTCTCAAATGTGAAGGTTTTTGGATCATTTCCCTCTTGGATGTTCTTCAAAGTTGTCTTCATGGCTTCCCATTCTGAATTAATGGGTGATGGTTGGGGTGCCCCCGATGTAGGAGTGCCTTAAGGTAGGTATGTGCTAGATGGGGCAATGGAATATGGATGGCTTTGAGGTATGGGCTGCTAGGGATTGTACATGGCTTGGGAAACAGAATGGTGGATGATGGGTTGATAAGCTAGAGGTGGCACATATTGCTGCATGTGTTGTGAGGCTTACTGTTGATATTGGATTTGAGGTTGGGATTAAGGAACATAAGCTAGTTGTGGGACAAATGGATTTCTTTGTGGAGGTAAGGTATAAGATGGTTGTGAAGCTTGGGGAAAGGATCGGGGAGCTTGCGGAACTTGACTTTGGATTTGAGGAGTTTGACCAATATATGTGGGTTGTGCCCCCATTTGGGAAGGTATCTGTATGGCAAAGGAGGCCAAGTAATTTGTGGTTAGTGGTGGTGGATTTCCTCCTAGAAGTGGCATAGAAAAATAGTTGGTAATAGGAGGTAATGAATTAGTTGGTGGTGGAGGTGGTGGGAATTGAAATCTTGGAAATGGAACTGATGGGGTTTGATAGCTTGGTGGCTGGATTTGAAAGCTTGGTAGAGTGGTGGCAGGAGCTTGGGTCACTTGAGAGCTAGGCAGAACATTGGTACTAGCTTGTGGGGTTTGATTGCTTTGTGGAGTGAGGGTAGTAGCTTGTGGATTTGTGGCTGATGGCACTGAGCTCCAAGGACTGAGTGGAAATGATGGTATCATTTTTTGAGCTGAGGTAAATGAGCTAAGGGTGATGAAAGGTTGATTACTTGGCCCCATGGGTGGCATCCTATTGTATATTGCTGAGGTTGGCCAAAGATACTAGCATTGATTTGGGAGATGGGTGGATTTGGAAGGCTGTGTTGGGGAACATCAGCAACAATAGTGAAGGGAGTGAATGATGAGGTGTTTTGGGTGAAGGAGGTTTGGGATGGAGTGGTATGGACCAATGGTGGAGTGGTGGTGGCTAGATTGCCTTGTGGAAGGGAGATCTCAACTTGAGTGGAGGATGGTATGTTTGGGTCTGTTGGACCATATGGGGTGGGTTGAGGCTCTTCTTTTGGCACATATTGAGGATAACTTGAATCATAAGAGCCTATGGGTGGTGGGAGTTACTCAAACAAGGGGTGAGATGGATCTGATAAGGGGGGAGGTGTTCCAAAGTCGAAGGCTCCAATGTTTTCCCTTCAAAAGTTAGCCATGATTGTTTCCTTGTTTTTGTCTATAATGGCGTTCACCAATACTGCATTTCATGGTTGGCTCATGAAAGCTTCAATATTAGTAGGTGATGGTATAGCGTTCTCTGGGATGAAGGATGGTTGAGTGCTCAAGGGGAGTGATTCTATTGGATCCAAATGATAGGGCTCCATTATTTCCTTCTTCTTCTTGCCTAAGCGATTGATGGGTGGCATGAAAATGCAGAATGTTCCTAGGGGTGAGATGCAACAATGTTGATGGATGCAAAAGGGGGGAAGGCTTTTCTATGCAAATGATTTCCTAGGTTGAGACAAAGCTATATGATAAAAACTAAGGAGGATTGACTTGGGGATGGTAACTTCAAAGATATGTTGCCAAAGCACAAAAGGTCTGCTTTCCTATGTGCAAGCTTGGTGGTGATTGTGTCACATTAAGGATAGACTGATGATCCTTTAGGAAGAACACGAGATTGACCACTTGTGGATCCCAACCTTTAGCTCAAGGTGATGAGGGATAACAAGTGACAAAACTAGATTACCCTAGACAAAGCTCTATCAAAGGGATAACCTTGGTGAGGTTGGTGGATTTGGAAGATGTTAGGAATGGAAAACTTTTGGCAAGGTGACAACAATTTTGAAGGCTTGGATGTGAAGATTTTTGGATTTCTAGCTAGATGGTTTGGTTCTAAATGAGATGGATGAGCTAAAATTCTTAAGGGGATGACTAAGGATGGCTGGCTTACCTACAAGGATGACTCTCTAAAGTGAAGCTTATGCAAGAAGATGTGGAGAAACAAGGGGGTTGAATCATAGAAGTCATGCCTAGTTGGTAAGGCATAAGCATTGTTAACTCCTAGATGTTGGTTAAGTTGGATGGTGCGATCTAACCAGGCGTCTTGAAAGGCTTCGTTAGCAGCTTTGTCCTCTACTTTGTGGAGTTTGGCAATTCAAGGGCTTGGTGTTAGTTCCTTTCTCTTGGCTGAAAGTTCTTGGTATGCCTGAGATGGCTTGAGTTTAACTTTGTGAAATTTTTGTTTGGGTTTGGGTTGTTCTAACATGAATTTTTGAATCTTCTTGGCTTTGAGAGATCTCGATTGTTTTTCTTCAACTTGTTCAACTTTTGGAATAGGCGGTGACTACGCTAAGTGTTCCCTAAGCTAGGATTGACCAAGTTTGGCAAACATTCATTCAACAAATAAAAAATCAAGTAATAGATAGGAACAACCAGATAGAAGTTCTGGATTCTCAGAATGTGATACTTGCACCAAGGAGTGTGTATGTTTTACAAATGTTTCGATTAGTCACTTCAAACACATTAACATCTTAGATGGTTGTCTACAAGGCTGACAGTTGATTTAGCTAGGGAGTCCTCGATATACCCAAGGTACGTGAGGCCCAAATCCGTAGATGAAACCAAAACAATGTCACATAGCCGAGAGGAGCGTTAACCCACTTCTCCTCTTTCATGTCTCAAGGGTATAAAGTTCCTTGAGGCTTAGCCTGAGTGACAAAATCTTGATTCCAAGAGAGGTGTCTTTGATTTCACCTCCCGATCTTTATACTCCATCGGAACGTTGGAGTTGAGGTCATCCCAAGGGGTGATGAAATCCCCAAGCAGGCCTCCTAAAAAGAAAAACAAGGTTTTGGATCCTAATTTTATGCACCCAAGATGGCCTCGAAAGATGACAAGGGGAGAGAAGACTTGGATGACCTTGGGCTAAGAAACACACTTGTTCCTTTTCCAACTGACTCTTATGTGTGCTGATCTAGACTTTGCAAGCACTCATGTTTAAGATGAAAATGTTCAATTTCAACTTTGAAATGTGCTAACAAAGAAAAATAGATCGAAGAATGCGAACAAAAAGAAGAGTTAGGGTCAACAAGAAAGTAAACCCGCACGCCCGAAGGCCCTCCACGTCAAGTATCAATTAATTTCTTTTAAGGCATTCAAGAGTTGGTGTGATTTTTTTTTAAGCCCAAAAAAAGATGTGTGAAATTTGATTTCAAGTGCACGCCCAGAGGCCCCCCACATCAAGATTTGATCAAATTTTAATGCCCAAATGAAGTGTTAGCGAGCCTAATGTGCATTCAAGGAATTTTCTAAGTTACAAAAACTAATAAAAACACAAGTAAGTGAAATTTGATCTTTGTGGAGCACTTAACACCCTCTTAGGTGGACCCATCCCCATAGATGGTGCTGAGATTGCAACCAATGGTTAAATTGATGGGTGATTAAAGAGGGTGAGTCCAACTACAAACTCACTTAAAGCGTCTTTATTTAGTTTTTATAATTTAGGAAGTTTCTAGAATGTAGATTCTTTTTATGCCCCAAAAGATGATTATTTGATCTATGGCATTCAAGATTGGATTTGTTTTTTTAATCATGCATTCATAAAAAAAAAAAACTTGATTTTAATCCATGGCACTCAAGAGTGATTTTAGCAACATGCATTCAAAGACAAGTGATTAAACATTCAAGTTTTTTTCTTTGAGCATTCAAGATTGAGATTTTGTGTGTTGTTTTAAGAACTTTGAAGTGCTTTGTTTTAACCTTAGATCATTCAAGATTTTTTTGGACTCAAAAGTGAAAATGACTCTTTGGACTTTGGTTTTCATTCAAGATTTTGTGTTCTAGTTTGCATATTTTAAGCCCAAAAATGATATTCCTAGATTGTTTTGATGCATGAAAAACCTAAGAAACATTCAAGATTTTGCAACAAGACATTTGTTTGGAACAAATAACAAAGCTTTAAGGACAATTTTCGGCAACCATTTAGGACTCTTAGTTTTCATGAGATTTTTAAAAGAACTTTAAAATATTTGCAAATGAGGTTCATTTTATCCTTGATTGATGCTTTGAGTTTGATTTAGATTTTAGTGTACACTTAGTGTTGATTTTGAACCTTTTGAAATGGAAACTTGAAGTTCTTTTTAAATTTCCAAAAATAAGTGTTCCTAACTTTGCATGAATGCATCTAAAACCTTGATGTTGCAAGGATGCAAATGATTGGATTGGTTTAGTTTCACTTGTTAAAAGATTTTTTCTTTTTTGCAAATTTTTAGTTTTTTAATGGATTTAAGTATGATTTGGGGGTTCATTTTAAGCACTAAAAAGAAGTGTGTATGATTTTTCTTCCTTAAAAAAAAATGGTCAAGACCTCCCACAAGAAGAAGAAGAAGAAGAAGTAGATGGAATAAGAAGAATATAGACAAGAAGAGGAAGAAGAATTCCAAGTGCTTTGTCCACCTATAAGCTTGAAAAATCTGCAAATACTATGAGATAGACTATGAGTTCCTTTGTCTTTTTCATGCTCATGTGGACCTACAAAACCAATTTATACAATCCTACCAATCACAAAAATAAGCAAAATGAGCCAAAATTAGCAAATGACATACAAAACTTGACTAAAAAAGCTAATGAAGATGACCCAGGCGGGGTCCCACCGGGCATGCCAAAATGTATATGAGCAATGTTAGTATGCTAATAGAAACCAAATTTAAATAAAGCTTCTACAATATAAACAAAATTCATAAACTTCAAGATAGACTAAGAGGAGTTCTCAATTGAGAATATGAGCCATTAATGGGCTCTCTTAAATGAGAAGCTCTTTTGTTGAGTAGCTTTGTCTAAATAGATAGGATGTATGCTCAAGCTTTATGCTTCAAAAAGGGCTTCAAATGGAGTTGGAATTTGGGTGTGAGTGTATGGTTTTGATGTAAAATGGCTTCTTAAAATGGCATTATGACTTTACTTCACGGATTGTGTTGTTTTGCAAAGAGGAAGGATCCAATTTATAGGCAACAGGCTTGAGGGATTGAGGGCTAAGATGCAAGGATGAGGAAAAGCTCATAGAGGGCTCAGATTGCATGAGAGGAGAGCACATGGATTGTGCTTCCTTACATCCAATCAAGGAGTGACACATGTCACAGGGTGAGAGGATGGAGGAAAGGGGAAGGATGAGTCAACAAAGGAGGCTCAAGGGATAAAATCTTCATAAAGACCCTCATAATGGCTTGTAAGAGCAATGAAAGGGCTTTGGAAGAGTCATTTATGGCCTAGTGGGCTTCATAAAGTTGTATGGTTGGGATATTTTGAGGGAGATGAGAGGAATTTTGACTTGGGCTTGATTAGGAAGGTTTTAAGCTTGCTTAGGCTTGTGCAAATGATTAGAGGATGGATTAGGATGGTTTAGGATTAGCTTAGGGATAGGCAAGTGGATGGCATTTAATGAGGGTGGGTGAAGGAGGAGATATTTGTTAACTTTGGCTTGGGTTAGTAAGTTTTAACCCATGTTTAGGGAATGTGACAAGGTTAGGAGGGGATTAGGATTAGGTTTAAAGACACCTTCTAGAAGAGTCTAGACTTTGGATGAGGATAAAGACTTTCTAGAATAGTCTAGAACTTCCTAGGATGAGGATGAAGACTTTCTAGAAGAGTCTAGAACTTCTTAGGATGAGGATAAATTAGATTTTTAGGAAATAAATAAAATTTTATTTATTTCAAGGGTTTGGGTTGAGGAGATATTTATTAAAACTTTTTTAATAAACATGAGGATCAATATTTAATCTTAATTAAATATTTTGAGTTTGGATTAGGGGTAGGAAATGATGGGATTAGCCTTTAATCAAAATTAAAGAAGGAATAGAAGATTTTGGAGGAGGCTAGTGGTCTTAAGGAAATTGACCAAGTTTTGGGCAAAAAATAAATTTTTTATTTATTTTGGATTTTTTGGTCAATTTATTAATTAAATAATTAATAAATAATGAAATAATGTTTAAATAAGATTTAAACATTTTTGGGAGGGATTCCTTAATTAAATATTTTTAATTAAGATAAAGAGATTTAATGGCATAAAAATTAATTAATTAATTAATGATGATGTCATCAGGTACTTTTTTCAAAAATAAAAATATTTTATTTTCTAAAGGATTTTTAGGTGTCTACAACTAGGGCCAAAGGCTCACCTAGCTATCCAAACCACCCTGTAAGAGTTAACACAATGGAAGCAAACACAAGGAACAACAACCAAAAGAGGAGGATGAGAGAAATACTTTCATTGATTCATCAAAACATCTTCATACATGCCCAAATGTAAGGCCTTCTAGGTTATGGCCAATCACAAATACATTCACATTCAAAGATCCAACTGCAAATTCACACTTTCAGCTCTGCTCTCTAGAATTCCTCTTCTCAAAAACTTACCTAGCTCTAAGCCTAAACACTCTATATATACTTGCCAAAATGGCTTACATATCTTTCTAGAAAATTACATAATACCAAGGCCAACTCAATAATGGTGTAGACAAATCCCAACAAAATATATTAACATAAATGTCATAATTGAAATAAATCTTGCAAGTCATCTCAAAAAAATCACATCCAAATACTGACACTCGACATAAATAGGAAAACTCAGCACATGAAGGGTCACTCGGCATACATTGGGTAACTCGGCACATGAAGAGTCACTTGGCATACATTGGGTAACTTGGCACATGAAGAAATTTCTATAGTAACTCACCTCCCATTGAGTGCTACAGTAACTCAGCTCCCATTGAGTGGTACAGTAACTTGGCTCCCATTGAGTGCTACAGTAACTCAGCTCCCATTGAGTGCTATAGTAACTCAACTCCCATTGAGTGCTATAGTAACTTGCCTCCAACTGAGTGCTACAGTAACTCTGCTCCAACATGTAGAATAAACAAAAATGAGTAGGATAACAAGGCAACTTAGGATGCTTCTGCATCATGTTAGGGTAGTGGGCTCTTTTTGCACACATTTGTAGATGATCCACCAATTCCTAAAAGGGTTTAAGAAACTCCTAATACAGTTGAGGCTTCTAACAAGGCCTAGTCTCCTAACAGGGACTCGAGACACTATACATTCTTCATAGACTCCTAACAAGGTCAATATCCTTAACCAGATTCTTTATATAGTGAATCATCTTGTCGGTTCCATCCCCACCAAGGTTTTCCCTTGGCCAGGGTTTCCCTAGTTAACAAAATATGGTTTTATGAGCTCTCTTTATGTATGGTTGTTTATACTATTCAGCATTATTGTTTTACATTCTTATACATGTATCAAAGTAATTAATAATATCTAGTTGTGGGAAAAAACATTTAAAATACTAGTTCACCCCCCACCTCTTAATATTATATATTTCTCACAGAATGTGGTAGATGACTACGACATCCAAATAAAGGACTATTGTAGGATGACTCTTTATCTAGTAGAGAAGACCTTGAAGGTTAAAGTCCCATTGAAACCGGTTCAACAACACATTTAAGAGGTCTTGGATCCTTTATATAATCAATATAAGATATTTGATCGACCAATCATGAATGTAGAGATTCATGGGGAGGAGAACACAAATATCAAATATAGGGCAAGATATATTATCCAATTAACCAAAGATTGGATCAAGAAGCCTTTCAAGTTAGACCCAATTCCTAAAACAATTGTCTTATAGGCTACAACCTGCCCATCAAAGGGAAGAGGGGTGAAGGTTATAGTATCAACATTTACAACCCAATCTCCAATTAGGATGGAAACGATGTATGAACATGATAGGGAAGTTGGATACTTTAAGGCATTGAAAGGAAAGAATAGGAGGAAGAGGGATTCTTCTCAACAAGCTAAGCCTGAAGTTGAAGGGTCTCCTAGGAGGCAACTCAAGCCCCTGAGAATCAAGAGCCAGGAAATGTAGAAACTACTCAAATCTAGGACAATCCACAAGGACCACCACCAGAACAAGGGCAGGGATCGAAAGAAAGAGCACAAGAAGTGCCTCCAATTGACCAAGAAGAAGCACAAGAAGTGGCTCTACCTAGTCAAGAGGCTTCCCCATCAGTAGCTAAGAAAGCTAAGAAGAAAAATACTCTTGTGAGAAAAATTGGGAGACAAAAGGTGATAAGGAGGGTTATTTATATTCCCTTAGTTCCAAAAACCATCCTCGAAGAGGATGAAGAAGATGAAGAGGATGACCTTCCTTTGAGTCAAATGACTTGTCCTGCTAGGGCCATAGAGGAAGAGTAGAGAAGGAGCTCCATTGTAACACCATCATCAATTACTACACAACCTATTCAGGTTACTACTTCAGAGGATGAGCTACATCAATGGATTGAAGAGCAAGAGAATCAAGGAAATGATGAATTTAATATGTTAGCTTTTGACTTCATGCATGTGGGCACTAAAATTGTTTGTGATAAGATAAGGGATACACTAACAAATCAGCCTTTGGAAGGGGATTGAAGTCAATCACCACCTCAACCACAAGGACTTCAAGGTGCCCCACCATCACCAAGTCAAGATTTATCTTTCTTGGATAAAGGTTCAACCACTCCTCTCCCTCTGGTCAATGAAGAACATGTGCAACTTGTGCAAGAACAAGAGCCACAACAGAGACCCACTGATGAAGTATCAGATGAGGGTTAGATATATGAAGAATCTCAAAAAAATTCCCAAGATATAGAGGTAATGACCATGGACTCAACAGAGACAAAGATGCCTGATGTAGATCCTTCACAGAAAGAAAGGACTCTAGAGAGGAGGGATAAGGGAAAGGGTCTAGTAGAACAAACTCCCTATTCATCTAATTATAAGTCTCTAATGGAAACTACTCCAAGATGGTTGAATAAAGAGGTGATGGTTAGGCATAAAAGGCAGTTGTATTGTAATGAGGATGAGGGAACAAGAGAATTAGTTGAAGCCCTCAAGAAACCTAAGTTACCTAAGGGTGATGCATGTACATTGGCCTTTATTATGAAGAACTAAAATCAAGGATTGTTCACTCACATTTCAATCCCTCCTCTACATGTAGATACTAAAGATCTAACCACAAAAGATTATCAGATTAAATAGGTCTTGCTTGTAAAGCCAACTGTGGACACAACTAAATTGATGGTCACCATAGGAATAAAAGAAGTGTTTAACCACTTGGAAAAAGTTGAGTCTGAATTATTGAGACTCTAAAAATAGAATGATCTTCTAAGAGGTTATTTGCATGAGGTAGTTGGTTCTTTGGACCCTGATAATCTAGAGACCACCCTTGAAGGAACTTTAGGAAAGAGAGATAAAGAGAGGGTAGTTATACAGGTGGATCCATTTTTAAAGGCTTGTCAATTATGGCGAGAAAGTTTTGAGGAAAATAGTGTGTAGATAATATAGGGGAACCTTAATTTATTGCAACATATGTAGAATAATGCAAATAAATTGGTTGCTATTTTAAACTAGGATTTTGGATTGATGGATGAGTTACATACCTGGGGAAATGACCTTTGAGCATTGTAGTCAATAAAAGGTTAGAGGTATCCTATGCTGATGGATGTATATACAAGGGATGAGTTAGATAAGATAGTTGATTGGATTGAGAAGATTGTAGGTGGCAATAAAGTAATGGAGACATTACACACAGATATTCATAAGCTCAAGGATCAAACCCAATAGGAAATTTTGGAAGAAGAGAAGTATTATAGTGATGCATGCCTTGACATTTTTGAATATAAGTCAAGAGATGAAATCCTAGCGTTGCAAACAATCATCAAATCGTTTTGGAAGACCTTTGAAGAAACTTCGATTGATGGAGACATTAGACAAGCATTTAAGATGGATAAGGCATTACTAGAATTAGATGTAAAGATCAAAGACTTTGCCGAGACTCACATAGAAGTGGGAAACTATTGACAAGTAGTAAAAGATAAGTATGACGCTTTAATAGGAACATCCAGATATACCTCTAGTATAAAGAGGAACAAAACCTAGAAGCTAGAATTTTAGTTTTGACACTTAGGAAAATTTTGCATTTTTTGAGCCCTATCACTAAGGTGTGCAAGTGCGCAAGGTGTGCAAGGTGCACCACTTCCAAGGTGTACCAAAAGTTTTTGAAGAAGCCCAACGTGCACCTATATATAACTACCAGTTCCAAATTTAAAGCTTTCCATGCACCGAAAATGCATTCTAATGATAGTTCAACTCCTACTTGAACATCCAGAGAAGATTGAGCTTCTATTTTTTGCATCTCCAGTGATTCCTACATTATTTGATGGCTTTCCCTCTTCTTATCTACTTCTTCTTTCATTTTTTTAAAGTCAGGTAAAGACTCATGGACCCATTAATTGATATAAACAAGTGTGGCCCAGTCCTACTTAGCACCATTTAGATAGTTAGTTTGTACATAATTAGATTTGTTTTATTAGTTTAGAAGCATATATTTGCATGAAGAGATCTTTCGCTCTCAACACAAATTGAGGAGAAGATTTCCTATAAATTGAGGAATTAAATATGTATTCCAGGTCCTCATTTTGATGCAATAATATATATTCTATTGGTTCTCTCATTCTAAGTGTAGTTATTCTTGCCAAAGTGTGTTATATTTTGTGATTTTATGTTCATGGAGTGTAATGGAGCCAATAGTTTTGTTGCGTTGATTTGATTGAGTGATCTTTTAATTTTGGTGTTTGCCATGTGTTTATGAATTCTGCTAACATACTTAGTTGGAGAAGAGATCACCTACTATTCAAGCATAGATTTTTGTCTCACATGAGCACACTTTTTGTAGCCTTGTGATGTGATGAAAAATGAAACATCTTATAGTTACTAAATTCCCATCAACGATTGAATCAATGGAATTAAGTGTTGTTCTTATTTTCATTGGTTACCTACAGATCTTTTCAAAGGCTTAACCCATAGATGTGTTGTTACCATGGTTTATGTCCATTAGGGATTTACTTTTCAAGTCATTTTCTTAAACTTCTTGCTACCCTATCTTTGCTATTTGCTTTTACTTGAACACTTGGTTAATTTAGGAATTCATATAGTTGCATATTTAAAATTACATTTATTATGATCAGAAAATACAAAAACTATATTTCTTTTTGTGTGGTTACTCTTTTGATATAGCAAGCAAATTCAACATCTTATCTAAAATTGGTCGAACTAGCAAAGGCCTCCTCGTGAACACTCACATTTATCTTTTACTGAGTGGATTCTAGTAGGTCACAAGATTGCTCGAAACCTTGGAGTTGATCCTAGATTAGCTTTTCAAGAGAGGAGTTTTAAAGGATTCTTGTCATTAAGCATCGTGCAAAATGACATCACAATGCTACACATGCAACTAGAAATCACTAACAAACAAATAATCAAAAACTCATCACAGAGATACATGGATACATAACAATAGTAGGGTATAAAAGATCGTGACCAAAAAATAGTTGTAACATCATCACATAACAAAAAACTCTAAGCCTTTGGTAAACATCTTGACTGGTCAATGTACTAAGTCAAACCCAAAACCCAACACAAAGTAAAACGTACATCACAACAGGTGTAGTTTTAAAATTGTTTGGATTTGAAAACATAAGAGTTTGATTTAAAACAGAGTTCTAATTTTTATTTTTAAACTATTAGATTTGTAAGGTTTTCAAGTCCACAAGAACCTCAACACTCAACAAATTATTATAAATCATTTAAATATTAAACCCCATATTTTATTTATAAAAATGAATTATCATATAATAAAAAAAAAAATCATTAAAAATAATTTCTTCAATTTTTAAAATAACTCAACTTATGATAACTATAAAACTAATTCTTTTAATAAATTTTATTAAAAAATTAAAAAATTATTATTAAATTATTCTAATAATCATTATTAAATTATTAATAAAATAATATTTATTTATTTATTAATAACAATAATTATTAATTTAATAATATAATAATTATTAATATTATTACTAATTAATTAAAATAATTTAATAAAAATATTTATTAAAACTATATTTAATAATAATTAAATAATTAAATACTAAAAATAATAATTAAAAAATAACATCACATATCATTTTTTTAAAGGTCAATGGTCTTATTGCTGTCAACAACTCTGACTACTTAGGCAACCTCGGTTGTTGTAGCAACTATGACTGCTATCAATAGCCTTGGCTGCCTTCACAGCTTGGCTATGATGCAACATGGGAGGGGGAGGTTATGACCCCAGATTTCCACTTTAAATTATTATATTTATTTTTTATAAATAAAACAACCACCCAGTACAAAATGATTTTTCTAAAAAAAAATTCATTGACAACAAAACACAATAAAAATTTCAAGATACAATAACCATAATAATTTCTAATTACTTTTGTAATTAGTATTATATATTAATTAATTTTTTTGTTTTCTTGCTCGTAGATCTCATAGGGAAACGAAATAGAAACAATCAAATTTAATACTTAAATTTAGTTTTCCTTTCTAAAACCCCATCCCGATTTCAATCAATCCAGTTACTAATCATCGAATTTCTCAAACAAGGGTTTGCAATTTTAAATTCATTGACAAACATTTCCAATGAATAGTAAATTTGAACACAAGGGTTTCAACCTGAATAAATTTTGAAAATAGATTCATACAAACACAAAGAAGACAAATAAATTTTGAGAGGAGATTAATGTGCAAAACTCAACAAGATCCTACCTCGATCTGATGTTAACCAAACGGATGCTCAGAGCTTGCAAGAAATTGTTGTTTTCATGAAAACCCTCTTTCTCAAATTTTTCTCCTCCAAACATGTGTGTGTAGCAATGAGCTCTAATTTCTCCCTTTAGGGTTTTGGTTTTGCAATCACGTGAACCCTTTTTCTTTTTTCTTTTATTTTATTTTAATCTCATGTTTAAACTTTTTACATTTTAATTAAAATAAACATTATTAAATTTATTTTTTCTCTCTTTTATTAAATCACAAGACGTCTTCAATAAAATATTTATTAATTAACTAATAATAATATTTAGAGTTTATTATAAAAATGAAATTCCTAAATGGTTTATTATTAAATAAAATAAATATAATTACACTAAAATTAGAACTTTAATTAAATATTTTAAATGTAATTATTTTATTTAATTAATTAAATATAATTAAAGAGTGATTTTTCTTTATAATTTTTTTCTTGAAATAAATAATTTAATAATGTTTTATTTGATTTAATTACAGTTGGACATCAGAATAGACTCACAAAACTAAATAAGAAAACCCATAATAAAGGACATAGTACTAAATCAAACTCAAGGGTCAAAATTATGAATTTGCATCGCTTGATGAATTTGTAAGGGTAAATAAATCAGATACTTATTATACTTTCTAGGATAATTGGCATAGGGTTAGGATTTGGAATCAAGAATTATCTCCCCTCTTGTACCATTGAGATATTGTGATAGGGCATACTCATCCTAGCAATTTAGGGAAGTTGATGCCCGGTACTTGTAATCTGCATAAAATTTGAGCATGTACATATACACATACATCTAAACTAATCATGTAATGGTGGGAAGTGGTGCATCATGTAGGCCCCAACTAGCAAGTGACTATGACTCCCTCCCTCAACCACATCAGAAATGTCAAACATAAGGTAAATCATACATGTACACCATACACATGCAAGTATGTGGTAAGTATCCATAGAAATTCCATATAAATCATCCATCTAACTATCATCATGATATAACTGAAGTCATTATATACAAGCATCATCATTCAAAGAATAATCATGCACACATGAAATAATTGAGTATCAAGTAGCTCCTCAAATAAATCAAGTGAGTATGAAATAATATCCAAACAAATCGAGTAATCAAGTACCACTAATCAACAAACATAATCATAAAAATGGCCTAAAAGAATCTAGTTATCCAACATGAAAAGTAAAATAGGGGTAGGAATTACACGGTTCCTCATCTTGTTGTTTTAGTTATCATCAATCACACCATCAAACTTAGGATTGTCTTTCCTATAACTTCCCATATTGAATATCCTCACATTGTTAAATTTCTTATCAAATAGGACTACAAGTGCTGGTAATAATTGTTAGGAATATTTAATGATTCTCATAATACAACTAAGAGTGGGTAGGGTGGCAAGTTAGTTACATGTAAAATATTTGTTATCTTTAAACTTCTCAACCAAATCTCCAATGACAGATATAGAAATGAAAAATAGTATGAATAAGATATAAGCCAACATTATAAGACACAATATTTTTGTTCTCGAGGAAAAATTTGTTAAGGCAAGAACCCTAGTCAGGATGATCTCCACATGATTGTTCACTAATATGAAAATGTCTATGTTAAAAGACTTGACCCTATTAAGAGTCGGTACAAAGCTTTTAGTACACTAGTCCCTATTAAAGGATATAAATCTTATTAAAAGGATCATAACCCTATTTGGAGTTTGTTAGTGTAAATAAGTATTTACTTATTACACTCACTTAAGTTTACTTAGGTTAATGCATTATTTAATTATTTTGCATTATTTTATTATTTTTATTTGTGAGACACTTAGGAGTTTGCGCACCTTTTTGAGTTGTCATGTTGACAACATAGGAGTACATAGCTCTATTTTAGCACATAGTGTCTACAACACTAATTTGCATGTCTCACCCTTGTAGGCTTATCCTGTCATCACCGCAGTTACTTTCATACTTAATGGAGGATAACCCATATCTGGTGGGCATGTGCCTAGTTGTTGAAATATCATGTAGATAATTGTGAGGCATTCTAGATGTATCTTAGAGGCCTTCATATACAAGCACTCCTAGTGTACTCTTATGATGGCATATTGAATATATTGTCATTTTGATCATACTCTCTCTCTCTCAGTCTTCAGTTGTGCTTGTGTTTGAGTTCTAATTCTTGGGTGAATTTTTTCCTTAGGCAAATTTTTACATGGTATTAGAGCAACTTGGAGATTTTCTCATCACATAGCCATTTGAGACCATGCTTGCTTTAGCATCTCAACTTGAATCTATAGTACTACAGAAATTGGGAGCGTCTAGAGCCAGATCTAACCTCGCCATTGCGTCTGGAATGTTGAAACAATGAAGATCAAATATAAACTTGGCTACCTTGGCCCAAATTTGACTGTGAGGCAAATTTTGTTTTGCAAATCAGAACTCAGAGGCCCCGATTTGCAAATTGGGTATGGTCATTTGTAGATCTTATTAATTTATTTTTGGATCTGTAATTTTTATCTTATCTACAATTTTATTATATTTTCATCGTAATTTCAGGCACCTAGCAGAGAAAACTTTTTGAGCAAAACTGGGCAGTGACACCTCGGCTCTGCAATTTGGATGGTTAATTATTTAATCGCAAGTCAAGATGGTTTATTCAGTGCTATAATACGCAGTTGTACCGTATGAATTTGCACATGTGAAAGTGGGTACTACACAAAATCTGGTTGCAGCCTTACCAAATCGTCCATTCAAAATTTTCACCAGCAACCAACACTACCGATTGCCTTTGTTTCATAGGCTCTGCAGCCTTTTCAATTTAAATAAATCCGCAGACCTTCGCACAGCCGATGTGGGATAAATCCCACAAATTTTGGCCACATGAACACTGAAACCGACGCTTGCATTTGAAATCCAGTGCCACACTGCATTTTCTCCACCTGGGTATTTACAGATTCTGACCACAATTTTTTCCATTGCTGGCAGCTACTTTTCCATTTTTTGGCAAGTCTCAAGCATTGTTAGCAACACCAATTTAAACTTTCGAGCATTGCATATTCTCCTGCCCACGGATAGACTGTAACGCTTGGGCATCCATGCTGTAGTGTTTTATATGTTTCACCCACAACCACTTCTTTGAAATGTGGCCTCCGCAAACCCTACCATGTAGGCAAATTTTCCATGCCTACTCGTGCCACGCGGACATATCCGCAGTTGACACATATACTTCTACTACGTCATGCCCATGTCAACATACTGGGACTACCACGACACCACATGGAACCCATACTTTTTTTCACGTGCTAGCACCACCTAACGCCACATCACTAGACGTACTATATAAAAATAACACAAAGTCATCTGCCACATCACCTTGGCACACTTTTTTGTTGACATTGGCTGAGCATTGGCTTAAAAAGTGATGGTTGGTTGACCATCAAAACTAAATGATTTACAACTGCAGTGATGATCATTTGACAATCAAATTTAGCATCGTAGTTTCTCTTCTAGACCCCTTTGTAGATTGCTTTTCAATTTGGTAGCTTGACTTTGTGAGCCCATAACTCGACCATCCAGACTTCGATTCAGGCACAATTTTCTAAATTTTTTAGTGGTGGTATTTTTTTTAGTTTTGGTGCACAGATTTTGCAAAAATTGCATTTTTTGGCGACTGTACTTGCATAATCCTACTTTTTGCAACTTCAAATGCTCCGTATGGGCACATCTGGTCACTTTTTTATGTTCTATTTTTTTCAAAGTAAATATTTTTTTGTCTACTTTTCATATCTAAAGTCAGATTCTAGGATTGTGTGGACCAATTTCTCACTTTCAAAATTAGGCCTTTTTCAGCATTGTAAAGCTTTGATTCTTTTTTAGAATTGTTGTAAATCTGAGCAACAGTTCTTAGTGATAGATTTGAGCCTCATAAGTCAGTTGTAAAAGAAAATTTAGAAAGTCCACTTTGTTTATTTTGACAAGTGGCCCGTTGTACACACACTGCATATAAAGTGCCAAAAGCATCTTTTTTAGGGGGGTCTTTTGATTGAGTGAAAAGGGGGGTGTGTACTATGTTTTTTGTGTCTCTCAATTGTGCTCTTTTAATTTTTGCATCATGGGTTTTAAATGTCCTCCTCTAACTTCATGCAATTATTCTACATGGAAAAATATTGCATGGTGTAGATTAATGGAAAAAGGATGTAGTCTTTATGTTGATGGTACAATTCTTAAACCTTCTGATGCTAAAGAACTCATTTTTTGCAAAAATCAAGACTGATAGGCTTTAGGATTTATTAGGATTTGTGTACATGGGGATATTCTCTTTTACATTAAAAATTGTTCAGAATCTAAAGAAGCTTGGGATAAACTTGAAAAGTTGTATGGTAAGGTGGATGAAGAAAAGGGATTTTAGATTAAGATGGTCTACTTCTCTTGGATTCTAAGAATTTTGACACAATTTAGGATTACATCATTAAAGTCAATGAGTATAGGGAACTTCTTAAAGATTGTGGAAATCCCATGAAGAATGACAGGTTGATTCATCACATCCTAAAGAGGCTACCTTCTGAGTACACTAACTTTGTTTTGAGTTTTAATACTCACAGGTTGACCATGGGATCTGCTTACCACAAGCCTTCCTTTGATGCATTCATAGAGATGTTGATTGTTGAACAATATCACTTGATGGATTTAGGACTTCTCAAGTCATCAAAGACCAAAGCTTTGGTGGCTATTGATGAGCACAAATCAAGTCAAAGGGGGAAAAGCAACAACAACAACAAGTACTGGAAGCAAAAAGCACAATCTGAGACACAACAATCCTCCTCTCAACAAGGAAATTCTTATTCAAACAAGAAGGGAAGTAATGACAAGAAGGACAAACTCTTTTGTGCATATTGCAAAAAGCCAAATCATGACAAGCATCATTGCAAGACTAAAAGAATTGATGAGTTAGAAAATTGATTTAGGAAGAACAAGATTCAAGTGCCAGGTACTTCCAAAGATTCAACTCCAATCTCTTCAAAGGGTAAAGGGCAAGCACTTATGGAAAACACAAGTTCTTCTTCAAAATGGATACTTGACTTAGGTGCCTTGGTGGACCCACAATAAAGGGTTACACTTTTTTGCCTAAATTGACATTGAATTGTGAATTTTCAAGAAAACTTTCACATTTAGATGCAAATTGCCATTTAAAGGTAACGAATTTGAAGATGAAGTAAATTAGAGTCTTTTAGGATTTTCTATGTAGATGTTATATATATATATATATATATATATATATATATATATGAATTTATTTGATTGAATTAATTTTTCTCCCATGAAAATTGCTATGTTATCAAAAACCTGATTTTTAAAAAGTGATATTGTTTTTGACACACATAACTTTTTTTCTACAATAAATATCAATGTGATTCTTTCGAATTTAGCTTGTTAACATCCATAGCAAAACCATAGAGGTGATTTAATGTCTTTATCCTTAGTATTTCATATTTTATTAGAGTTTAAAGTTGACCTAACACTAATTTGGACATACATGGATTTTGACACATGTAACTTATTATAGATTTATCCAATTTCAAAATTTCTTTGTTTGAATGAAAGAGGACTCAAATACGGAGACTGTAGTTATTTTTCAAAATATGTATTCTCTTAGTTACTATTTTTCCATGAGCATTTAATGTATAGGTTTATTTTTTATAACAAAACTCTATTCAATTAACATTAAAAAAATGTATACTTAAACCATTCGAAATATATCAAATCCATAGTCATTAGAAAGCTAGGTCTAAGTACACGTGTCCTAAAAAATGAAATATCTTAAGTGCTCCATCTGAACCTAGAAACAAAGCCTGGAAGCCATGAAAACGAATGAAAATATTATAGACTTTGAAAAATGCATCAACTTTACTAGTTTCAATAGAAACTAACTTTCTATCGAAAGTTTTTTAATAGTTTCAATAGAAACTATTTTCACTTAGTTTCTATCAAAACTATTTAGGCCAAATTTTTTGAGCCTAATTAGTTTTTATTGAAACTATTTTATAGTTTCTATAGAAACTACATAGTTTCTATCGAAACTAAAAAATAGTTTCTATAGAAACTACTTAGTTTCTATCGAAAATATTTAGGCCAATTTTTTTTTTTGTTTAGTTAGTTTCGATCGAAACTACCTTCAAAAGTAGTTTCAATCGAAACCATGTCATGAGTTTCTATCAAAAATTTTAGGGCCAAAAATTTTCCTTGCACATTTTTGGATGAATTTCTTCCTCCAAAAAAGTGTGAACCTCTTTCCATATGGGTTCTTCAAAGGAAGACTTTTCTTCATTGAAGTAGTCTAAGGTACCATACATCTTCGTGGGAGATGATATTAAGATGGAAATTGAAAGGAAAGGACATGTGGAAATGGAAAATGGGGAATTCAAATATGTTCTCTCCATTCCAAACCTTAGCTCCAATCTCCTATCAGTTTACCAAATCACTCACCTTGGAGATGGTCACAAAGTTGAGTTCCTTCTAGATTCAGTGATGGTGCAAAGTCTAGGAGATGATTCAATGGTTATAGTGGGGAAAGTCAATGATGAAAAAAGGCTTTATTCCTTCTCCCACTATGTGCATAAGAGTCGCTCACAATCCTTTTTGACTCACTCTACTTCAAACATCAACTTATGGAATGAGCAGTTTGGTCACCTTGACTTCTGCTCTCTTCAGCAACTTTCCTCAAAACATATGGTCAAAGGTCTACCAAATATCAACTTTTCTAAGGGAAAATGTTCATCATGTTCAGTGGATATGAATCTCAAGGAGAACTATGATAAAGGGAAGTCTTCTCCAGCTCCAATTGTTCTTTAGCTAGTTCACATGGTTTTAGAAGGATCCTTTGCAGTGACTTTAGTCAGCCAAAGCTGCTATATCCTCACATTTGTTGATGACTTTTCAAGATTCACTTGGGTCTACTTCATTCATCATAAGAATGAGGTGGTTCATAAGCTTCAAGACTTCAAGACTCATGTTGAACACAAGTCAAGGAAAGCCATCAAGGTATTAAGGGTGGACAATGAGAACAGATATATCGATAGAGGACTTAAGAACTTTTGTAGAATTGAGGGGATTAACCTTCAAAACCCATAGCATTTAGTCTACACAAGACAAATGTTGTAGCTATGAGGATTAGGACTCTCAAAACCATGGCAAGTTGCATGATAAATGCCAAGTCTCTTGATCCTACACTTGAAGTTGAAGCCATTAACAGTGCTACTCACATACTTAATAGATCTCCTCATATAGCCTTAGACAGTAAGAATCCTTTTGAGGCATGGTATGGTAGAAAACCAATTGTGAGTCACCTTAGATTCTTTGATTTTCTAGCATGGGCAAACCTATCTTCCAGAAATTGCAAGGCACCAACACCTAGGCCTTGTACTTTCATTGGTTATGAAGATAATGTGAAGGCTTATAGACTTATGGATCCAGAGACTCACAAGATTTTTGTGGAGAAGGATGTTCACTTTAAGGAAATTTAACCTAGCTTATCCTCTAATCCTCTCTGCACTTCATTCAAAGTGGAAACTTATAGTGACACCAACGATAGTGATTCAATAGGTTCAAACATGTGGGGTTTTATCAATAGTTATAGTGAGAGGTCACATCATAGTCCGCATGCTTATATTGCCACAGTGAAAGGTCCAACACAACATGATACATCTCATCTTCTAGCTCCAGCTTTAGTTGACTTGGGAGATAGACTTGAGGGCTTACATCTTCTCATTGATGACGATGATCCTTCTATAGTTGTTGCAAGGGCTCACTCTGACCCTCATGTCCATTCTCTACATGATCAATCTGAACAAGTTGGTGTGGTTATGGAACCTTGTGAACAACAATTAGTGGAGGTCTCTTTGTCAGTTGAGGAGACAAATGGTTCATTGGAACAGGTTCAATAGACATCCTTTCCAATTCTGCATTCATTCTTTTTAGCATAGTTGGAAGGGGTGAACATCAGCATCACTACAAGGATATTTGAGTAGGTTTTAGGGCCACCATACATCTTCAGGAGTGTACCTTTTCCATTGTTTCTTCCTAAGGGGAGGAACACCATTCTGCATTCGTGGACTAACTTCTTCCTTGGAGCAGCTTTCACTTGTTGGCATTCTTCTTTTGGGGGGGGAACCTATTCTGCCTCTCTCCCTTCTCTCATTCTCTTATCTATATACTAGATGTATGTCATAATGGGGGGGTCTTTATTACTCCATCCATCGATGCATCCTTATTTATCTCTCTTTTTAGGGGAGGGTTTTTCCCATGAAGTTTTCCCTCTTTCTCTGCTTTATGAGAGATTGCATTTTCATTATGTACATGGGTACCTAACATGGCCTTGTAGTCAAGACCCATTCTACATCTACATCCTAGTTCGTAAGCTTAAGGGCATTCCCCTAAGCTGCACTTAAGGGGGGGTGTTGGTGTAAATAAGTATTTACTTATTGCACTTACGTAGGTTTACTTAGGTTAATGCATTATTTTATTATTTTTATTTGTGAGACATTTAGGAGTTTGTGCACCTTTTTGAGTTGTTATGTTGACAACATAAGAGCATGTAACTCTATTTTAGCACATGGTGTCTACAACACTGATTTTCATGTCATACCCTTGTAAGCTTATCCTCTCATCACCACACTTAGTTTCGTGCTTAATGGAGGATAACCCATATTTGGTGGACATGTACCTAGTTGTTGACATATCATGTAGCTGATTATAAGGCATTCTAGATGTATCTTAGAGGCCTTTATATACAGGCACTCCTAGTGTACTGTTATGATGGCATATTAAATATATTATCATTCTGATCATACTCTCTCTCTCTCTTGGTCTTCAGTTGTGCTTGTGTTTGAGTTCTTAGTTCCTAGGTGAATTTTGTCCTTAGGAAAATTCTTACATGGTATTAGAGGAACTTGGATATTTTCTCATCACATAGCCATTCAAGACCACACTTGCTTCAACAACTCGACTTGAATCTAGAGTATTGCAGAAATTGGGAGCATCTAGAGCCAGATCTAACCTTGACATTGCATCTAGAATGCTGAACCAATGAGGATCAACTATAAACTTGGCTACCTTGGTGCAAAGTCAACCGTGAGGCAAATTTTTTTTTGCAAATCGAAACTTAGAGGCCCCGATTTGTAGATTGGGTATGGTCATTTGCAGATATTATTAATTTTTTTTAGATCTATAATTTTTATCTTATCTGCAATTTTATTATATTTTCATCATAATTTCTAGCACCTAGTAGAGAAAACATTTTTAGCAGAACATGGCAGTGACACCCCAACTCTGCAATTTGGAGGTTTAATTATTTAATCATAGGTCAAGTTGGTTTATTTGACGCTATAATCTGCGGTTGTACCATACGAATCTACGCATTTGATAGGGGATACTACCCAAAATTTGGCCACAACCTTATTGGACCGTCCATTCAAAATTTTCATCGGTAGCAAACACTACTGGCTATGTTTGTTTCATAGGCTATGTGGCCTTTTCAATTTAAATAAATCCACAGACCTTCCCATAGCCGATGTGGGATAAATCCCACAAATTACGACCATGTGCACACTGAAACTGAGGCTCACATTTGAAATTTGGTGCCGCACTGCATTTTCTCCACCCACAGATTTATAGATTTTGACTGCAATTTTTACCATTATTGGCAGCTACTTTTCCATTTTCTGGTAAGTCTCAAGGATTACTAGTGACACTAATTTAAACTTTCAAGTGTTGCATATTCTCCCGCCTGCGGACAGACTGTAACGCTTGGGCATCCACGTGGTAGTGTTTTATTGGTTTCACCCACAACCACTTCTTTGAAACATGGCCTTTGCAGACCCTACCACATAGGCAGATTTTCCATGCCTGCTCCTGCCATGCGAACATACCTGCAGTCGACACGTCCACTTTTGCTACGTCACGCCCACATTAGCACTGCTGACTCAATGAAGGACACGTCAGCATACCAGGACTACCACGACACCACGTGGAACTTATACTTTTTTCCATGTGTCAGCACCACACGATGCCACATCACCAGACATACTATACAGAAACAACTCACAGTCATTTGCCAAGTCACCCTGGCAGACTTTTTGTTGTCTTCAACTGAGAATTGGCTTAAAATTGATGGTTGTTTGACCATCAAAACTAGGCAATTTACAACTACAGTAACAACTACTTGACCATCAAATTTAGCATCATAATTTCTCTTCCAGACCCCTCTCAAAATTTCTTTTCAATTTTGCAGCCTGACTTTGCGAGCCCATAACTCGGACATCCGAACCTTGATTCAGGTGCAATTTTTTTGAAGTTGGGTAGAATTTCCTAAATGTTCTAGTGGTGGTATTTTTTTTGGTTTTGGTGCAAAGATTTTGAAAAAATTGCATTTTTTGGCGACTGTACCTGCATAATCCTACTTTTTGCAACTTCAAACACTCCGTACGGGCACATCTATTCACTTTTTCAAGTTCTATTTATTTTCAAAGTGTATTTTTTTTGTCTACTTTCTAGATCTGAAGTTAGATTCTAGGGTTCTGTGGACCAATTTCACACTTTCAAAACCAAGCCTTTTTCAGCATCGTAAAACTTTGATTCTTTTTTAGAATTATTGTAAATCTGAGCTACAGTGCTTAGTGACAGATTTAAGCCTCATAAGGTAGTTGTAAAAGCAAAATCAGAAAGTCAACTTTGTTCATTTTGACAAGTGGCCCATTGTACACACACTACATATAAAGTGCCAAAAGCATCTTTTTTAGGGGCAGCTTTTGATTGAGTGAAAAGGGGGGGCGTGTACTGTGTTTTTTGTGTCTCTCAATTCTGCTCTTTTCCCTTCTGGATCATGGGTTTTAAATGTCCTCCTCTAACTTCACACAATTATTCTACATGGAAAGATATTGCATGGAGTAGATTAATGGAAAAAGGATATAGTCTTTATGTTGATGGTACAATTCTTAAACCTTCTAATGCTAAAGAACTCATTGTTTGGCAAAATCAACACTGACAGGCTTTAGGAGTTATTAGGAGTTTTGTACATGGGAATCTTCTCTTTCACATTAAAAATTGTTCAAAATCTAAAGAAGCTTGGGATAAACTTGAACAGTTGTATGGTAAGGTGGATGAAGTAAAGGGATTTCAGATTGAAGATGATCTACTTCTCTTGGATCCTAAGAATTTTGACATAATTCAAGATTACATCATTAAATTCAATGAGTATAAGGCACTTCTTAAAGATTGTGGAAATCCCATGAAGGATGATAGGTTGATTCATCACATCCTGAAGAGGCTAGCATCTGAGTATGCTAAGTTTGTTTTGAGTTTTAATACTCATAGATTGACCATGGGATCTGCTTACCACAAGCCTTCCTTTGATGCATTCGTAGAGATGTTGATTGTTGAGCAATCTCACTTGATAGATTTAGGACTTCTCAAGTCATCAAAGACCAAAGCCTTGGTGGCTATTGATTAGCAAAAATCAAGTCAAAGGGGGGAAAGCAACAAAAAAAACAAGCAGTGGAAGTACAAAACACAATCTGAGACACAACAATCCTCCTCTCAACAAGGAAATTCTTCTTCAAACAAGAAGGGAAGTAACAACAAGAAAGAAAAACTCTTTTGTGCATATTGCAAAAAGCCAAATCATGAAGAGTGTCATTGCAAGACTAAAAGAATTGATGAGTTAGAAAATCTACTGAAGAAGAAGAAGATTCAAGTGCTAGGTACTTCCAAGGATTCAACTCCAACCTCTTCAAAGGGTAAAGGGCAACCACTTATGGCAAACACAAGTTCTTTTTTGAAATGGATACTTGACTCAAGTGCCTCTTTCCATATGGGTACTTCCAAGGAAGACTTTTCTTCATTGAAGCAGTCTAAGGTACCACACAACTTCATGGGAGATGATACGAAGATGGAAGTTTAAGGGAAAGGACATGTGGAAATGGAAAATGGGGAATTCAAAGATGTTCTCGATGTTCCAAACCTTAGCTTCAATCTCCTATCAGTTTACCAAATCACTCACCTTGGACATGGTCACAAAGTTGAGTTCCTTCCAGATTCAGTGATGGTGCGAAGTCTACGAGATGATTCAATGGTTGCCGTGGGGAAAGTCAATGATGACAAAAGGCTTTATTCCTTCTCCTACTTTGTGCCTAAGAATCCCTCTCAAGCCTTTTTGACTCACTCTACTTCAAACATCAACTTATGGAATGAGTAGTTTGGTCACCTTGACTTGTGCTCTCTTCAGCAACTTTTCTCAAAACATATGGTCAAAGGTCTACTGACTATCAACTTTTCTAAGGGAAAATGTTCATCATGTTCAGTGGATATGAATCTCAAAGAGAAGTATGATAAAGGGAAGTCTTCTCGAGCTCTAGTTGTTCTTCAGCTAGTTCACATGGTTTTAGCAGGACCCCTTGCAGTGACTTCAGTCAGCCAAGGCCGCGATATCCTCACATTTGTTGATGACTTTTCAAGATTCACTTGGGTCTACTTCCCTCATCATAAGAATGAGGTGGTTCATAATCTTCAAGACTTCAAGATTCATCTTGAACACAAGACAAGGAAAGCCATCAAGGTACTAAGGGTGGACAATGAGAACAGATATATCGACATAAGACTTAAGAACTTTTGCAGAATTGAGGGGATTGATCTTCAGAACCCACCAGCATTCAGTTCGCACAAGATAGATGTTGTAGCTATGAGGATTAGGACTCTCAAAACCATGGCAAGTTGCATGATAAATGCCAAGTCTCTTGATCCTACACTTGAAGTTGAAGCCATTAATAGTGCTACTCACATACTTAATAGATCTCTTCATCCATCCTTAGACGATAAGACTCCTTTTGAGGTATGGTGAGAAAGAAAACTAGTTGTGAGTCACCTTAGAGTCTTTGGTTCTCTAGCATTGGCAAACCTATCTTCTAGAAATTTCAAGGCACCAGCACCTAAGCCTTGTACTTTCATCGGTTATGAAGACAATGTGAAGGCTTACAGACTTATGGATTCAAAGACTCACAAGATTTTTGTGGAGAAGGATGTTCACTTTGAGGAAAGTTCACGTAGCTTATACTCTAATCATCTCTGCACTTCATATATAGTGGAAACTGATAGTGACACCAACGATAATGCTTTAATAGGTTCAGACATGTGGGGTTCTATCAACAGTTGCAGTGAGAGGTCACATCATAGTCCACATGCTTATATTGCCACAGTGAAAGGTCCAGCACAACATGGTACATCTCATCTTCCAGCTCTAGGTTCAATTGACTTGGGAGACAGACTTGAGGACTTACATCTTCTCACTGATGATGATGATCCTTTTATAGTTGTTCCAAGGGCTCACTCTGAACCTCATGTCCATTTTCTACATGATCAATCTAAATAGGTTGGTGTGATTGTGGATCCTTATGAAGAACAATTAGTGGAGGTCTCTTTGTCAGTTGAGGAGACAAATGGTTCATTGGACCAGGTTTACTGGACATCCTTGCCAGTTCTACATTCATTCTTTTTAGCACAGTTGGAAGGAGTGAACATCAGCATTAGTACAAGGATACTTGAGCAGGTTTTACGACCACCATACATCTTTAAGAATGTACCTTTGCCATTATTTCTTCCTAAGGGGAGGAACACCATTCTGCATTCGTGGACCAACTTCTTCCTTGGAGCAGCTTTCACTTGTCGGCATTCTTCTTTTTTTTTTTTTTTGGGGGGGGGGGGGGGTGGAGTGGTGGTGGGGGGAGCCTATTTTGTCTCTCTTCCTTCTCTCATTCTCTTATGTATATACTGGATGTATGTCATAATGGGGGGGTCTTGATTACTCCATCCATCGATGCATCTTTATTTATCTCTCTTTTTGGTTGAGGGTTTTTCCCATGAGGTTTTCCCTCTTTCTCCACTTTATGAGAGATTGCATTTTCATTATGTACATGGGTACCTAACATGGCCTTGTAGCTGGGACCTATTTAGCATCTACATCCTAGTTCATAATCTTAAGGGCATTCCCCTAAGTTGCACTTAAGCAGGGCTTTTGGTGTTAATAAGTATTTACTTATTACACTTACTTAAGTTTACTTAGGTTAATGTATTATTTAATTATTTTGCATTATTTTATTATTTTTATTTGTGAGACACTTAGGAGTTTGCGCACCTTTTTGAGTTGTTATGTTGACAACACAGGAGTACGCAACTCTATTTTAGCACATGGTGTCTACAACACTGATTTGCATGTCACACCCTTGTAGGCTTATCCTCTCATCATCGCACTTACTTCTGGGCTTAGTGGAAGATAACCCTTATTTGGTGGACATGTGGCTAGTTGTTGACATATAATGTAGCTGATTATGAAGCATTCTAGATGTATCTTAGAGGCCTTTATATATATGCACTCCTAGTGTACTCCTATGATGAGATATTGAATATATTATCATTCTGATCATACTCTCTCTCTCTTGGTCTTCAGTTGTTCTTGTATTTGAGCTCTTAATTCCTGGGTGAATTTTGTCCTTAGGCAAATTCTTACATGGTATCAGAGCAACTTGGAGATTTTCTCATCACATAGCCATTTGAGACCATGCTTGCTTCAGCACCTCAGCTCAAATTTGGAGTACTGCAAAAATTGGGAGATCTAGAGATAGATCTAACCTCGCCATTATGTCTAGAATGCTGGACTAGTGAAGATTGACTATAAACTCGGCTACCTTGGCTCAAAGTCGACCATGAGGCAAATTTTTTTTTGCAAATCGAAACTCGGAGGCCCTGATTTGCAGATTGGCCATGGTCATTTGCAGATCTTATTAATTTATTTTTGGATCTATAATTTTTATCTTATTTGCAATTCTATTATATTTTCATCATAACTTTAGGCACCTAGTAGAGAAAACTTTTTTAGCAAAACTGGACAGTGACACCCTGACTCTACAATTTGGAGAGTTAATTAATTAATTGTAGGTCAAGTTGGTTTATTCAGCGCTATAATCCATGGCCGTACTGTACAAATTTGCACATTTGACAGGTGGTACTACACAAAATCTATTCGCAACCTTACCATACCGTCCATTCAAAATTTTCACCAGTGGCCAACACTACCGGCTGCCTTTGTTTCATAGGCTATGTGGCCTTTTCAATTTAAATAAATGTACAGACCTTCCCACAACTGATGTGGGATAAATCCCACAAATTTTGGCCGCGTGAACACTGAAACCAGCGCTCGCATTTGAAATTCAGTGCCACACTACATTTTCTCCACCCATGAATTTATAGATATTGGCCACTCTATGCGAGATTCTGACCGCAGTTTTTTCCATCATCGGTAGCTACTTTTCCATTTTCTAGCAGGTCTCAAGCATTGTTGGCGACGCTAATTTAAACTTTCAAGCGTTGCATATTCTCCCGCCCACAAACATACTGTAATGCTTGGGCATCCACGCGACATTATTTTATTGGTTTCACCCACAACCACTTCTTTGAAATGTGGCCTCTATAGACCCTACCACGCAGGCAGATCTGCCATTCCTGCTCCTGTCACATGAACATATCTACAGTTGACATGTCCACTTCTGCTACATCACACCAATGTTAGCACTGCTGACTCAATGAAGGACACGTCAGAATACTGGGACTGCCACGACACCAAGTGGAACTTGTACTTTTTTCCACATGTCATGTCACTGGACATAATGTATGGAAACAATGTACAGTCATCTACCACATCACCCTGGCACACTTTTTTGCTGATGTTAGCTGAGCATTGGCTTAAAATTGATTACGAGTCATTCTAGATGTATCTCAGAGGCCTTTATATACATGCACTCCTAGTGTACTCTTATTATAACATATTGAATATATTGTCATTCTGATCATACTCTCTCTCTCTTGGTCTTTAGCTGTGCTTCTGTTTGAGTTCTTAGTTCTTGGGTGAATTTTGTTCTTAGGAAAATTCTTACAGAGATTATAGAGAACAAAAGGCTCACTTCCTAAGCACACTGGTCAAAGGGTGAAAGTTAAAAAGCCACCTTCAAGAGGACTTACTATCTAAAAAAAGAAAATTTTAATTCACCTTGATGAATTGATTGAATGACAACTTAATTGCATGTATAGTTTGAATGAAGTGCACAAGGAATGATTGTATATTCTACTCACACCTCTACAAAAGCATCTAACCAATCTTCAACTCTGCTATGATATCCAACATCAATACTTGCAAATATGATCATATTGTATACATTACAATGAAGGAAATTACTTTTCTTTATACAAGATCAAAATAAGCAACTAGGCTGATATGTAAGGACTTCCCCAATGCACAAATAATTACTCCATCTAATGCTAAGGTACACACAGTACCTAAATTACAAATAAATCACAATTACAAATATTAAAATACATGTTAAGATCCATGATCAACATTTTTCAATCCTTACTACACATTATACCTTTCAATCAATTCACATAAGAAAATATCCAAAGGCTATACATAAGTGACAAACACTACATAGACCAAATAAAGCACAAATGCCAAACCATGAACTAGAAAAAGTCTTCTTTCGTGCCTTATGCTTGCATACAATATTTTTTTTTCACTAATAACATACTTTCAAAATATAGTAACATGTGAGCTAGCATTCTTTTGTAATTGGTCTGAAACTAGGATTCACCAAATCATCTATAACTCTCTCATAAAAGAGCATGAAGATCTATGACCATAGACATAATGTTTGCTCTTACTCTACTACATAAATCCAAGCCTGCATACTTAGGAGTGTACTATCATGCTCAACTAATTTTAACACATAAAATCACAGTTTGTCTATAATTTTTATCTTATCTACAATTTTATTATATTTTCTTCATAATTTCGGGCACCTAGTAGAGAAAACATTTTTAGCAGAACTAGGCAATGACACCCTGGCTCTACAATTTGGAGAGTTAATTATTTAATCATAGGTCAAGTTGGTTTATTTAGTGCTATAATCCATGGCCATACCATATGAATCTGCAAATTTTATAGGGGGTACTGCACAAAATTTGGCTGCAACCTTACTAGATCGTCAATTCAAAATTTTCACGGATAGCGAACACTATCAGCTGCCTTTGTTTCATAAACTCTATAGCCTTTTCAATTTAAATAAATCCGCAAACCTTCCCATAGTTGATGTGCGATAAATCCCACAAATTACGACCATGTGCACACTGAAACTAGCGCTCGTGTTTGAAATTCGGTGCCGCACTGCAGTTTCTTCGCCCATGGATTTATAGATTTTGACCACAATTTTTTCCATTGCCGACACCTACTTTTCCATTTTTCGGTAGGTCTCAAGGATTACCAGAGACACTGATTTAAACTTTTGAGTGTTGCATATTCTCCCGCCCGCAAACAGACTGTAACGCTTGGGCATCTGCGCGGTAGTGTTTTATTACTTCTTTGAAACATGGCCTCTGCAGACCCTACCACACAAGTAGATCTGCCATGCCTGCTCCTGCCATGCGAACATATCTGTAGTCGACACGTCCACTTCTGCTACGTCATGTCCACGTTAGCACTGTTGAATCAATGAAGGAAACATCAGCATACTAGGACTACCACGACACCATGTGGAACTTGTACTTTTTTCCACATGTCAACACCACATGACACCATGTCATTGAATGTACTATACAAAAACAACTTACAATCATTTGCCAAGTCACCCTAGTGGACTTTTTTGTTGTTGTCAGATGAGCATTGGCTTAAAATTGATGGTCGTTTGACCGTCAAAACTAGGAAATTTACAACTGCAGTGACAACTATTTGACCATCAAATTTAGCATCATAGTTTCTCTTCCAGACCCCTCTCTAGATTCCTTGTCAATTTGGTAGCCTGACTTTGCGAGCCCATAACTAAGACATCCAAACCCCGATTTAGGTGCAATTTTTTTTGAAGTTGGGTAGAATTTCCTAATTTTTCTAGTGGTGGTGTTTATTTTGGTTTTGGTGCATAGATTTTGCAAAATTTGCATTTTTTGGTGACTATACCTACATAATCCTACTTTTTGCAACTTCAAACACTCCATACGGGCACATTTGGTCAGTTTTTCAAGTTCTATTTTTTTCAAAGTGCATATTTTTTTGTCTACTTTCTAGATCTGAAGTTAGATTCTAGGGTTGTGTGGACCAATTTCTCACTTTTAGAATCATGCCTTTTTCGGCATTATAAAGCTTCAATTCTTTTTCAGAATTATTGTAAATCTGAGCTACAATTCTTTGTGACAAATTTAAGCCTCATAAAGTAGTTGTAAAAGCAAAATCAAAAAGTCCACTTTCTTCATTTTGACAAGTGGCTCATTGTACATGCACTACATATAAAGTGCCAAAAGAATATTTTTTTAGGGGGTTCTTTTGATTGAGTGAAAAGGGGTGGGGGGTGTACTATGTTTTTTGTGTCTCTCAATTGTGCTCTTTTCATTTCTACATCATGGGTTTTGAATGTCCTCCTCTAACTTCACGCAATTATTCTACATGGAAAGATATTGCATGGATTAGATTAATTGAAAAAGGATATAGCCTTTATGTTGATGGCACAATTCTTAAACCTTCTGATGCTAAAGAACTCATTGTTTGGAAAAATCAAGACCAATATGCTTTAGGAGTTATTAGGAGTTGTGTACATGGGGATCTTCTCTTTCACTTTAAAAATTGTTCAAAATCTAAAGAAGCTTGGGATAAACTTGAATAGTTGTATGGTAAGGTGGATGAAGTAAAGGGATTTCAAATTGAAGATGATCTACTTCTCTTGGATTCTAAGAATTTTGACATAATTCAAGATTACATCATTAAAGATAATGAGTATAGGGCACTTCTTAAAGATGGTTGAAATCCCATCAAGGATGATAGGTTGATTCATCAAATTCTGAAGAGGCTAGCTTCTGAGTACGCTAACTTTGTTTTGAGTTTTAATACTCATAGGTTGACCATGGGATCTGCTTACCACAAGCCTTCCTTTTATGCATTCGCAGAGATGTTGATTGTTGAGCAATCTCACTTGATGGATTTAGGACTTCTCAAGTCATCAAAGACCAAAGCCTTGGTGGCTATTGATGAGCACAAATCAAGTCAAAGGGGGGAAAGCAACAACAAAAAGAACAACAAGTGGAAGTAGAAAACACAATCTGAGACACAAAAATCCTCCTCTCAACAAGGAAATTCTTCTTTAAACAAGAAGGGAAGTAACAACAAGAAGGACAAACTCTTTTGTGCATATTGCAAAAAGCCAAATCATGACAAGCGCCATTACAAGACTAAAAGAATTGATAAGTTAGAAAATCTACTTGGGAAGAAGAAGATTCAAGTGCTAGGTACTTCCAATGATTCAACTCCAACCTCTTCAAAGGGTAAAGGGCAAGCACTTATGGCAAACATAAGTTCTTCTTTGGAATGGATACTTGACTCAGGTGCCTCTTTCCATATGGGTTCTTCAAAGGAAGACTTTTCTTCATTGAAGCAGTCTAAGGTACCACACATCTTCATGGAAGATGATACTAAGATGGAAGTTGAAGGGAAAGGACACGTGGAAATGGAAAATGGGGAATTCAAAGATGTTCTCTACATTCCAAACCTTAGCTCCAATCTCCTCTCAGTTTACCAAATAACTCACCTTGGAGATGGTCACAAAGTTGAGTTCCTTCTAGATTCAGTGATGGTGCGAAGTCTACGAGATGATTTAATGGTTGTAGTGGGGAAAGTCAATAATGACAAAAGGCTTTATTCCTTCTCCCACTTTGTGCCTAAGAGTCCCTCTCAAGCCTTGTTGACTCACTCTACTTCAAACATCAACTTATGGAATGAGAAGTTTGGTCACCTTGACTTCCGCTCTCTTCAGTAACTTTTCTCAAAACATATGGTCAAAGGTCTAGCGAATATCAACTTTTCTAAGGGAAAATGTTCATCATGTTCAGTGGATATGAATCTCAAGGAGAAGTGTTCTCGAGCTCTAGTTGTTCTTTCAGCTAGTTCACATGGTTTTAGCAGGACCCTTTGCAGTGACTTTAGTCAGCCAAGGGCGCTATATCCTCACATTTGTTGATGACTTTTCAAGGTTCACTTGGGTCTACTTCCTTCATCATAAGAATGAGGTGGTTCATAAGCTTCAAGACTTCAAGAATCCTGTTGAACACAAGTCAAGGAAAGCCATCAAGGTAGTAAGGGTGGACAATGAGAATAGATATATCGATAGAAGACTTAAGAACTTTTGTAAAATTGAGGGGATTGATCTTCAAAACCCACCAGCATTCAGTCCACACAAGATAGATGTTACAGCTATGAGGATTAGGACTCTCGAAACCATGGCAAGTTGCATGATAAAGGCCAAGTCTCTTGATCCTACACTTGAAGTTGAAGCCATTAGCAGTGCTACTCACATACTTAATAGATCTCCTCATCCATACTTAGACGATAAGACTCCTTTTTAGGCATGATGCAGAAGAAAACTAGTTGTGAGTCACCTTAGAGTCTTTGGTTGTCTAGCATGGGTAAACCTATCTTCCAAAAATTGTAAGGCACCAGCACATAGGTCTTGTACTTTCATCGGTTATGAAGATAATGTGAAGGCTTACGAACTTATGGATCTAGAGACTCACAAGATTTTTATGGAGAAGGATGTTCACTTTGAGGAAAGTTCACCTAGCTTATCCTCTAATCATCTTCGCACTTCATACACAATGGAAACTGATAGTGACACCAGCGATAGTGCTTCAACAGGTTCAAACATGTGGGGTTCTGTTGATAGTTGTAGTGAGAGGTCACATCATAGTCCACATGCTTATATTGTTACAGTGAAAGGTCCTGCACAACATGGTACATCTCGTCTTCCAGCTCCAACTTAAGTTGACTTGGGAGATAGACTTGGGGACTTACATCTTCTCATTGATGACGATGATCCTTCTACAGTTGTTGCAAGGGCTCACTCTTACCCTCATGTCCATTCTCTACATGATCAATCTGAATAGGTTGGTGTGATTGTGGATCCTTATGAACAACAATTAGTGGAGGTCTCTTTGTCAGTTGAGGAGACAAATGGTTAATTGGAATAGGTTCAACAGACATCCTTGCCAATTTTGCATTCATTCTTTTTAGCACAGTTGGAAGGGGTGAACATCAGCATCAGTACAAGGATACTTGAGCAAGTTTTAAGGCCACCATACATCTTCAGGAGTGTACCTTTTCCATTGTTTCTTCCTAAGGGGAGGAACACCATTTTGCATTCATGGACCAGCTTCTTCCTTGGAGTAGCTTTAACTTGTTGGCATTCTTCTTTTGGGGGGGGGAGCCTATTTTGTCTCTCTTCCTTCTCTCATTCTCTTATGTATATACTGGATGTATGTCATAATGGGGGGCTCTTGATTACTCCATCCATTGATGCATCATTATTTATCTCTCTTTTTGGGGGAGGGTTTTTCCCATGAGGTTTTCCCTCTTTCTCTGCTTTATGAGAGATTGCATTTTCATTATGTACATGGGTACCTAACATGGCCTTGTAGCCGGGACCCATTTTGCATCTATATCCTAGTTCATAAGCTTAAGGGCATTCCCCTAAGTTGCACTTAAGCGGGGCTATTGGTGTAAATAAGTATTTACTTATTACACTTACTTAAGTTTACTTAGGTTAATGCATTATTTAATTATTTTGCATTATTTTATTATTTTTATTTGTGAGACACTTAGGAGTTTGCGCACCTTTTTGAGTTTTTATGTTGACAACATAGGAGTATGCAACTCTATTTTAGCACATGGTGTCTACAACACTGATTTGCGTGTCACACTCTTGTAGGCTTATCTTCTCATCACCGCACGTACTTTCGTGCTTAATGGAGGATAACCCATATCTGGTGGACATGTTCCTGGTTGTTGACATATCATGTAGTTGATTATGAGGCATTCTAGATGTATCTTAGAGGCCTTTATATATAGGCACTCCTAGTGTACTCCTATGATGGGATATTGAATATATTATCATTCTGATCATACTCTCTCTCTCTCTCTTGGTCTTCAGTTGTTCTTGTGTTTGAGTTCTTAGTTCCTGGGTGAATTTTGTCCTTAAGAAAATTCTTACATGGTATCAGAGTAACTTGGAGATTTTCTCATCACATAGTCGTTCGAGACCATGCTTGCTTCAGCACCTCAGCTCAGATCTGGAGTACTGCAGAAATTGGGAGCATCTAGAGCCAGATATAACCTCGCCATTACATCCAAAATGCTAAACTGGTGAAGATCGATTATAAACTTGGCTACCTTGGCACAAAGTCGACCACGAGGCAAAAAAAAATTTGCAAATCGAAACTCGAAGGCCCTGATTTGCAGATTGGGCATGGTCATTTGCAGATCTTATTAATTTATTTTTGGACCTGTAATTTTTATCTTAGCTACAATTTTATTATATTTTCATCGTAATTTCAAGCACCTAGCAGAGAAAACCTTTTTAGCAGAACCGGGCAGTGACACCTTAGCTCTGCAATTTGGAGAGTTAATTATTTAATCGTAGGTCAAGTTGGTTTATTCAGTGCTATAATCCACAGTTGTATCGTACAAATTTTTAGATTTGACAGAGGGTACTGCACAAAATTTGGTTGCAACCTTACCATACCGTCCATTCAAAAATTTCACCAGCGACCAACACTACCGGCTACCTTTGTTTCATAGGCTTTGCAGCCTTTTCAATTTAAATAAATCTATAGACCTTCCCACAACTAATGTGGGATAAATCCCACAAATTTCGGCCACGTGAACATTGAAACCAGTACTCGCATTTGAAATCTAGTGCCACGTTGCATTTTCTAGAGCCAGATCTAACCTCGCCATTGCATCCAGAATGCTAAACAAGTGAAGATCGATTATAAACTTGGCTACCTTGGCACAAAGTTGACCACGAGGTAAAAAAGAATTTGCAAATCAGAACTCGAAGGCCCCGATTTGCAGATTGGGCATGGTCATTTGCAGATCTTATTAATTTATTTTTGGATCTGTAATTTTTATCTTAGCTACAATTTTATTATATTTTCATCATAATTTCAAGCACCTAGCAGAGAAAACCTTTTTAGCAGAACCGGGCAGTGACACCTCGGCTCTGCAATTTGGAGAGTTAATTATTTAATCGTAGGTCAAGTTGGTTTATTCAGTGCTATAATCTGCAGTTGTATCATACAAATTTGTAGATTTGATAGAGGGTACTGCACAAAATTTGGTTACAACCTTACCATACCGTCCATTCAAAAATTTCACCAGCAACCAACACTACCGGCTACCTTTGTTTCATAGGCTCTACAGCCTTTTCAATTTAAATAAATCTACAGACCTTCCCACAACTAATGTGGGATAAATCCCACAAATTCTAGCCACGTGAACACTGAAACCAACGCTCGCATTTGAAATCTAGTGCCACACTGCATTTTCTCGGCCAAAAGATTTACAAATTTCGGCCACTCTGTGTGAGATTCTGACCACAATTTTTTCCATTTTTTGGTAGGTCTCAAGCATTGTCGATGACGCTGATTTAAACTTTCAAGCATTGCATATTCTCCCACCCGTGAATAGACTGTAACGCTTGGGCATCCGCGCGACAATATTTTATTGGTTTCACCCACATCCACTTCTTTGAAATGTGGCCTCTGCAGATCGTACCATGTAGGTAGATTTGCCACACTTGCTCCTGCCACACAGACATATCCACAGTCGACATGTCCACTTCTGCTACGTCACACCCATGTCAGCATTGCTAACTCAATGAAGGACACGTCAGCATACTAGGACTGCCACGACACCATGTGGAACCCATACTTTTTTCCATGTGTCATGTCACTAGACGTACTATACAAAAATAATGCATAATCATCTGCCACATCACCCTGGTGCACTTTTTTGCTAACACTAGCTAAGCATTGTCTTAAAATTGCTTACGAGTCATTCTAGATGTATCTCAGAGGCCTTTATATAAAAGCACTCCTAGTGTACTCTTATGATGGCATATTGAATATATTGTCATTCTGATCATACTCTCTCTCTCTCTCTCTTGGTCTTCAGTTGTGCTTGTGTTTAAGTTCTTAGTTCCTCGGTGAATTTTGTCCTTAGGAAAATTCTTACAGAGTTTATAGAGAACAAAAGGCTCACTTCCTAAGTACACTGCTCAAAGGGTGAAATTTAAAAAGCCACCTTCAAGAGGACTCACTATCTAAATGAAGATTTTTTTTAAAATTTACCTTGATGAATTGATTGAATGACAACTTAATTGCATGTATAGTTTGAATGAAGTGCACAAGGAATGATTGTATATTCCACTCACACCTCTACAAAAGCATCTGACCAATCTTCAACTCTACTCTGATATCCAACATCAAGACTTGCAAATATGATCATATTGTATACATTACAACGAAGGAAATTACTTTTCTTTATACAAGATCAAAATAGGCAACTAGGCTGATCTGTAAGGACTTCCCCAATGCACAAATAATTACTCCATCTAATGCTAAGGTACACACAGTACCTAAATTACAAATAAATCACAATTACAAATATTAAAATACATGTTAAGATCCATGATCAACATTTTTCAATCCTTACTACACATTATACCTTTCAATCAATTCACATAAGAAAATATCCAAAGGCTCTACATAAGTGACAAACACTACATAGACCAAATAAAGCACAAATGCCAAACCATGAACTAGAAAAAGTCTTCTTTCGTGCCTTATGCTTGCATACAATATTTTTTGTTCACTAATAACATAGTTTCAAAATATAGTAACATGTGAGCTAGCATTCTTTTGTAATTGGTCTGAAACTAGGATTCACCAAATCATCTATAACTCTCTCATAAAAGAGCATGAAGATCTATGACCATAGACATAATGTTTGCTCTTACTCTACTACATAAATCCAAGCCTGCATACTTAGGAGTGTACTATCATGCTGAACTAATTTTAACGCATAAAATCACAGTTTGTCTAACGCATCTCTTTAATTTATGAACAAATGTTGACATCAGTGACAAAACCTTTATGTCACCACCTCATATAGAAATAATTCCAACTCAACAATCTCCATTATCGTCAATAGTCTCCCTAAATTTCAACATTATTGTGTTACTTGTGTGTATACTTGTATGTGTTATTTTACTTATAACTTCAAAAGTTAGCATTGGATGAATGTGATTGAATATTTCATTAAGTAAATCTAATTTAGCTAAATTATTTGGTAACAAATAGATAAAATTTTAAACCTATTAGATTATCGGTTAAAGAACTTCATTCCCTATTAAAGGAAATAACTATTGTTAAAAGGCTTGCAACCCTACTAGGATTTGATAGATAATAAAAGGCTCACCACCTGAGCACATTGCTCAAAGGTTGGAGGTTAAAGCCACCTTCAAGAGGACTCACTTTTCAAAATAGAAAAAAGTTAAATCCACCTTTAGTGAATCGACTAAATGAAAAGTTAATTACCTTTACAATTCCAATGAAGTATACACTAAATGATTATAGATTCCATTCATACCTCTACTAAAACATTTGGATAATCTACAGCTTTTCTCTAATAAAATTGCACATATAATCACATTCCATACATTACAACCAAGGATATTAGTTTCCTTTATACAAGACATAACTAAGCAATTAGTTTAGTCTATTAGGACTTTTCCAATGCTTGAATAATTACATCATCCAATGCTAAGGTACATGTAGTACTTATTACAAATAGATTTCCATTACAAATATCAAAATAAAAACCAACATTCACAATCAATATATGCCAATCCTTGATACATGTTATACTTCTAGTCAGCTCCTAGAAGCAAATATCCAAGTGCTATGTGAAAGTGATGAGCACAACATGAAGCAAATAGACCAAAATTATCGAAGCATGCATTAGATTGAGTCTTCTACTGGATACCTTATGCTTGCATATTTTGATTCCTTTTCACCTATAACTTAAACTCAAAACAAAGTAACCTACTCTGGCATAATTTTCTGAATATATTAGTCTACAACTAGTGTTCACCAAATCAACTATGATTCTCTCATAATAGGACATGAAGCTCTATGAGCATATACATAACATTTGTACACTTACTCAACAACATAAATCCAAGCTCACATACTTAGGAGTGTATTATCATGTCCAACTACTTGTAACACACATAATCACAATTTGTCTAATCCATCTCGAAAACTATAAACATTTGTTGATACCAATGACAAAGCATGTATGTCAACACCTCATATAGCAAGATTTTTGACTCAACAATCTTCCTTATCATCAACAATCTCCCCAATACTCAACATTATTGTGTTACTTGTGTCGACACATTTATGCGTTGTTTTACTTATTACTTGACAAATTAACATTGGATGAATGTGATTGAATGTTTCATCAAGTGAATCTGATTTGTTTTGATTATTTGGTAACAAGTTGATAAACGTTTGAGCCTGATAGATTACTGATTCTCCCCACACCACCTCTCAGTAATCTTAGACCTTATTATACTTACAAATTATACATGTATTGGTGAAGAGCATGAGTTGTAGTTACATTTTGAATGAACTATCCCAATACTACAAATAATGATGTGATATAATAAAAGACATTAAATACAAAAGCAAGTATGGCATGGATGAAAAATGGTGACACAAAAGAAGAAAAATATATAGCATACCACTTGGAATCATATGGACCAAAGATGATGATGTCACATGAGAAAATGGTTCAAAATGTCAGAGTCAAGACTATATGGATCTCAAAGGGTGATATAACATGAGAAAAGAGGAAAAATTATATGAACCACAAGAAATTGTGTAATATGAAGAAAAATATAGAATATCAAAGTTAACATCATATGAACAATAAAAAACGATGTGACATAAGAAAAGAAACATACATTTTAAACATAACATAAAATAAAAGGTAAAAAAGATACAAAATACTAACAATATATTATATAAATAATAAAAAAAGAGAACATTATATGAACTACCAAACATATTAATGCAAAAGAAGATAGCATACCATATGAACTACAATAGATAATTCACATGAAAAAAGACAATTATTATATAGATCAGAAGAAAACATAGAATATCTATTATTCATACGGGAGAGCCAAATATATAAAATATAAAAGATCATTGTCCTAAAACTAAATAGCATATTTTTATAAGAAGATTATGTACACCTAAAAAATTGATGTAGCATGAAAAAGACGCAATGCTAAATTTCACATCACAGCACCACGAGTTTCGGATTGGATCTGCCAAAATTCAATGAGGAGTTCAAAATTTGTGATTACTTTTGTCAAAACAATGTGAAAGATTATTACATTTTCTGGATGGTCATTATTGTACCTACTGTAGAAATAGTGGCTCCCCATGTCATGCAAAACTTGTCGATTAATGAATGAGACTTTTTATTCAGCTTATTCTGCACCAACATTAACTGCGGAAACCAAATCACGCAAAAAAAAAACACAATAGTGTAGACTGTAAATGCATAAGTAGCTGAAACGTTTTCCACGAGTTCAGATGCTCATGTCAAAACTATATACGTAATTCTTTCATGAATGTAAAATATATTATAATTTCGCCCGCTCTCGATAACGGAAACCTGTGTTTTTCTTCCCTAAATATTTTACTAAACCAGAGTCTTTGACAGTACTTTCAAATTTGTTTATTGAAGGAAATTATATATCTAAAATGGCGATTGATGGTACTTTCATCACAATGTTTGGTTTCTGTTTTCAAATAGTGCGACTGAGGTGTTTTCTAAACGAGATGGCGTGACTTCCCGTGCATACACTTGTCCTTTGGTAATTGAGTGTTGGACTCTATTAGAAAACTTAATCCCAGTTCACATGAGAACAATAATAAACAAGTGTGGAAAGGCGTAGGCTCCGCAAGTCACGCCGACCTCACTTGGTAGCAGAAATAAAAATTTCGGAAGGATGTAACACCAAAGATAGTGATTTCATAAAATATGTAGGAGAGAAAAACGTGGTTTTGTCCTCCCCAAATTATATATTTTAAATTCATGAATAAATAAGTCTCGTTAAATTATAAACAATTAAATTACAATTATTAAATAAATTAAAAATGATAGGCAAACTATTTTATAGTTTTGAACGTGGTCAAATCCAATTGAATTGGTCAAACTTATTGGATACCGTACCCATCATCTCTGACATCCTGCGGATGACCTTACAACATGGAATCCCCTCTAGACAGCTATCAATGTAAATCTTGTAATTTATTTTCTAGGTTTTTATGTTTAGAGTATCATGTTATCTCTTAGATTGTTATTATTACGTTATTGGAAATTATTTTTTAGATATCTTTTTATTACTATGCTTATATCATTGTAAATTGCAAATTTGTATTAGATAGTGATAAGGTTAATACTAGTAATTTTGGATGACGAAAAAAAAAAAAAAAATTTGAAGAAATTTTTAAAAGAATTTATTCAAAAAATTACACATTATTAAATAAATAAATAGTATAGCATAGTTATATTTGAACATATCTAAGAATTAAATTTATTATTGTAAAAATTTTAACGAAGAAAATTAATTAAAAAAAAAATTCAAGTACATATAATTAAAATTATTAATCTAATATACATATATATATCAACTTTTTCATCTAGTGGTTAAGAGCTAAGGATTGAGAGATATTCAATCAGGACAAAAGATTTAGAAGAATGCTATATCATGTTAAGTGTCATTTTTTTTTAATGTTATTACTCAATGTTCTTATGTTTCAAGTTGTAAAAAAATTTACTTCAAAGTTTATAAAATTAATATTTTAAATTAAAAATTAAAAGTGATGATTATTATCAATTTTTTAATATTAACTATAGGTAGATCAAAAAAAAAAAATGTCATTGAGAGTATCAACAAAGGGGCCAAGCCTCACCACGAAATCAAAGTGTCATAAATACAAAAGAGGGTCAAAAGGAATCAACGAAAAACTAATGGAGGACATAATAGTGAGTATCAACCCAAGCCGTCCAATCAAGTGGGCCCTCCATGTAGTGCCCCTCGTGTATGCAGTCTGTACCTTTTCTATTTTGATTCAAGAGATTCTTGATACTCTTATTGATATTTGTACCTTGAGATGACCTGAGGGTTGAATGTTATACTTTGATTTCCGTACCATAGATGCTTTGTTGCTATGTTGTTCAATTTATCATATTTGCATGTTGATGCTATTTTGAGATGATAGTAGATCTATGATATCTGATTATCTAGTTATATGATGTATTGGACATATCTATGGTTTTTGTGATGTGATGGATCTTATGCTTTGGTTATTTATTTCATTCTCATCTTTTATGCTTAATGCGAATGTGAGTGGTGTAAATGGATTAATGAGTTATTTAATGCTGTAATTGCTTCGGCTATTATGTTATATGCAATTGCACTTGATCATGTGTTTTAGTGTGCATGAATTACATCCCTGGCAGTGGCCTATGGAGTTAGTGATTTAGCTATTCATATTTTACCAATGTCGTCCCTGTATGGTCTGCGTATCCTTGTTTTTAGTTGTTTAAATCTAAACCTTTCAGTGATTAGTAAATCTGAACTCATCTGCATTATGTGATTAGACCAGTGAGCGTGTTTGTGCATTCAGAGGTTCGCTCTACCGCGAAAGCGTCAAGTGATTTTCTTTTATTTTGGGTTTTTAATCTTCCCGAATTTAATTCCTCGCAGCTTTGCCTTAGGTAAAATCCCATTACGAATAATAACCTGTTTTCATTTGGGTCGATTCGGAGTATAGCTACTCCAGCTAGCTATTTACCTGGATCAACTATTCACTCAAAAAGTGAATAAGTGTTGAAAGAGGAATTTTATTCCTCACTTTTTACTTTTTGGATTTCTAATTTTGGAGAGCATTTTGGAAATCTTCTTCTAAAGGAATCCTATTTTGTTCATTCTGGGAGCTATGAGCATGGGTTTTTCGCGAGGTCAGTCTTGTTGGATCCGACTTGGGGAGTTTATGCTTTGCTCCCACTTTCAGCAGTTTTGGTGGGTTATTTATTTTATCTGACTATTTACAGATTCTGCCCCTTTTTGCTGTCAGGTAGGGCCTTTCTGTTTTATGGTTTCTTTCCCGTTTTAGCTTCCATTTCTTGTACCAGTATGTTAAAAGGCTAAGAACTAGTGTTCCCCTCTATTTCTGTTTGCTAGTTCTGCTCGGTTGGACAAGTACGAATATTTTCCCTATTTTTGGGATGGGGTTTTGGGGTTTCATGCTGTTATGCTAGCCATTTTTGCATACAGTGTTCAAAATAATTTATTATCGAATTTTTGGGGTTTTTGCAGCCAAAGACCAAATGGGTTTTAATTTTAATTTTTTTACAATTTTGGAGTTTTTACCTCATTTTGCATGCCACCCTATTTTCTTGGGTTTTCTTGGCACGAGTTTGGTCACGGACTGGGATGATCCATTTGGATGCCGGTCAAACCATTATTGCATTTTGTTTTTGCATTGGGATGTGTGCAACATTTGTCATCTCGATTATGTTTTCGATTGATTGACTTTTGTTTTGTGTTCTCATCCTATCCTTTTGTATGATCTCTATGATGGTGGTGCGCCACACATGAGTACATTTTTCGGGTGACCTGTGGGGCCTACTCTTTTGTGAACTTGCCTATTGTTGTAATCATTGGGATGAGTTGGGAATTTGCATGCCTATGGGCACTCGTCGTTGGATGAACATGGGTAGGGTAGGGTAACATATGGAGGGGGCTTCTATCTCACAGCCTAGTGTCATGATGCCATAGGGTTGGCAGAGGGAGCTTTATATAAGTGATAACTAAAATAAACATTGGGTGGTAATAACATTAAACATAATAAAATGGTAATTTTGTGTATTGGCCTTCCGTTAAGGGAGTTGAGCTACATAGTGTATTGCCCTTCTATTGAGGGAGTTGAACTACACATATTAGAGCTTGGGCTTTTGATGCTAAGTGACTCTCCATGATGTCAGTCCCTACTTAGTAGCCCATTGAGATGTCTGACTAGGACCTGTAGTTTTGTATTGTCTATGTCTTGGATTCAGTCATCATACTGCCTAGTGTGAGTGTTAGCCATGGATTTTTGTTTTGCATGTGTTTGTGGTTGGATCATTATCTCCATTATCACAGCGGGTGTGGAGGTACGGGTGCCATGTGGTTGGGAGGCATAGCTACCTTCACCACTACTAGGGACCAATGTACAGAGACAGTCTTGGGCCTAGTACGACCGCTGCTGGATGTTTTCACTTGGTAATTCGATCTTCAGAGTATGCTTCCTTGTGATTTATGCTTTCATTGGGATGCTTGTTTATCATGTGTAGATGATGTTAGTTTGATGCATTTCCTTATGATGATGATTAGTGTATGTTAGATGATGTTATCTTATGCTTTACTACTAGCCTGTTAGATTTCCTTATGATTGTTGTAGCATGTTTAGTAGTGATGTTCCTATTATGACAGCACTAATGATCTGATCGGTGGCTTGGGACATTATGCGCAGGGGATGGCTAGGACCCACGATGGTCTTATGGGGCCATTGACGGTTGGGAGGAACTGTGTACTTAGTTTGTTTGTTCAGTACTTTGCGATGTTATTTCTGTATATTGCGATGTTGCTTTCAGTACACTGTGATGTTCCTTCTATTCTTTCCCTTTGATGTATGATTTAGATGGTTAGATTTTGGCTTTCCGTCTTTTAGTTTGTCAAGTTTTTTTGCCTCGAGATGTGGATCTGGTACTCCCCAGTGTGGAGATTTTTATCTATGTTTTAGCTTGTTGCTTTTCCTTAGAGTTTTCTTGCTTTTTCCTTGGGCGACCATGTGTTAGCTGGTGTGATACAATATAGTGTCGCATGCCCATTTGAGGAATGTCGTACAATAATTTAAAGTATCACACACCCTCAGAAGAAATGTCATATGATACACTTCCAGTATCACATGCCCTTTGGAGAAGTATTGCCCAACCCCTGATTGTGTCGCCCTCCTTCTGGAGAAATGTTGCGCAATACTGGTAAAGTATCGCATAGTGTTGATAAAGTGTACGTATATTTAATTTCTTATACTTAAGATATATTTTAATATATGCGACAATTCATTTGAGATGGGTTTTAGACCTCTACGAGCCAAGATAAAGATTCTAGGAAATTTCAGGGCTTCAGGTTTCTAGACTTAGCCTCTTTTCTGGAGTCAGCTTTTGTCTTTCAGCTTGTGTGATCTCTTTTTTTTTCTCGTTTATGTTTTGGTTAGTGGTGACGTTTGGAGATCCGTTGGGTACCAAGATGGTCGTTAAGTCTTCCATTGCGATCTGTGTGATCCGTGTATGTTGTTGTCATGTGCACTTACACTTGTTTTTTAAAAGAAAAATATATATTCTAGCTTGTTTTTCATCCTTGTTCCAAGGATCTTCGGGCAGGCATTACAATCCATCTAAACAATGTTCTTATGTTCCTGTAACAGAGTCAACATAAACAACTCTTCTTTCCTACCATTGATGTTCTTCCTAATTTCTTTGTTCATTCTTTCACAAGTTTGTTGAAACATCGACAAGTCATCTAGGGTTCTCCTCCACTCATAACCATGCTTTAGCTCATAGAAGAAAAAGGTGGCATGCCCATCCTTAAGAATTTTCCTCAACTTCTCTTTTTCTAACATCATAGTAGTGTGAACCTGCATAAAATTTTTAAGATGTGTGAGTTTTCAAAAAAACATAATAAGAACTCTTGATTTACCTTGGTACCTTTCCTCGTTCCTGCAATTCTAGATCTACCAAAGGATGTTAGAAAACAACATATTCCAAAATAAGTTGGTATCCTTATGGAAACCATTGATATGACCAGTAACAATTTCCCAAATAGTCACATTAAAAGGATAAAAGACACTAAACATATTCCAGATTTCTTTAGTAAAGATACAATCAAATAAAATATGTCTACTTGTTTCAGGGAGCCTGCATAAGTTACAAATGTCAATATTATGACCATATTTTTTAATGGGTAGTCCATCAAGCAGAACTAACCATTTAAAACATCTAATTTTAGGTTCAACAAGACTTTTCCATAGAATATCAAAATTATTTTCCCAAGAATCGACATCAAGAGAGGAATACCAAAGAGCATTAATGTGATGAATAATATCTTCATTGCGATCAATGATTCTGTAAGTATTCTTGGCTTCTATTCCTCTCTCAATTCCATCTTTTGAAATGGCTATTGACAATTCCATCTTTCGAAATGGCTATTGACTTTTAATTAACTCTGATGATGGTTTTATGACTTCATAATAAAAAAATGTAAAGGTAACAATAATGTTCAATAAAAAATTTAGACTCTTGCCTTCGCCGAAAGGATCCTTCCCCAAACTCCTCTTGTTATCAACCCTGTGGCTGAGATTATCAAGCATAAACCACATAGTATCATCAATAATAGAATTAACAATAATTCTACTATTGATTCCTCTCGAAAGTTCCCACCAAAAGTTTTTAAAAGAACTTGGTGATGATTTCTCTTTTGAAATCATCCCTACTATACCCCCTTTTGATGGCTCCCCAACCATGCCTTCTATGGAGATGAATTCCAAATCAGAATATGAGGATGATCCTAAAGTTGATGCCTTAGCCACGGAATGTAGGGGAAGGCCACCTGGGTCTAAGAACAAATCTCGTGGTAAGAAATCAGGGGATAACTTGAACAAGTCTTTACCTTTAGCTAATGAGGTTGGTGATGTGTGCCCTACCCCCTCTAATGCTTCCCAATGAATTGTCTTTCTTGGAATGTAAGGGGCCTCGACTCCCGAAATAGGAAGTTTGTTATTAAGTGTCTTCTTGATACTTTAATTCTATGAATGTGTTCATGATGCAAGAAGTTAAAGCTGTTGGATTCATGCTTGAATCCAACCTTAATTTTATATGGAATGATGCTATCAAAATTTTTACTAATTTAAATTTTTTAAATATAATTATCAATAAAAATAACAAAAATTACAATAATATAAACATAATAATAAAAACAAAAACCTTCAAATTTACATATTGGCTTCTAAGATATTTTTATTAACACTATAAGAAATCAAATATAAAAATATAAACATATTAAATTTTAAGATATTATTTTATTATTTATATATTATTATAAATTTAAAAATATAAATAAAAAGATAATGATATACGTAACCTTTAAAAAATTCTTATTTTAATTTTAAAAAGATCTCTAATATGAAGTTTGACATAGGATAACTAAAATAGAAAATGCTAAAATTTATAAAAATCTACCTTAAATTTTAAAATAAAAATATGTGATAAAATATTATTTTTATTTTAATTAAAATTTATAATTTTAAAAATATTTCTAAATAAAGATTATAAAGTATTTAAATCTTAAATTTTAAATGTAAAAAATATTTCTAAATAAAGAAAAAGTTAAAAATAATAAATATTATAAACTATTTAATTAAAGTAAAGATACATATGATTCATTTTTTGGTAGCATACATGTTCAATGTGATTGTAAGTTCTCAATAATTAAAAATTTCTTTCTAGTGGAAGTATTGTTAGATGCACATGCATACAAATAGTTAGATAATGATATTTAATAACATGGATGGTCATGAGGGTGACATGTCTGCACTAGTGCAAATATGTTGTATCGTAGTTTGTGCCCTATTTCTATAGTATTCCCAATAGGGGAGATGACCCAATAGTCATGCATGTTTCAATGATCACTACATCTGTCATTATAGATCCCCCCAATTATCACTCATAAGAAGCCTAAAAAAATGATAACACTTGTATTAATAACTGATCACACATGTACTTATAGTTGATAATTTTTTAGCTTTCTTGGTTGTTGATTGGTCCATTTGTGCAAAAACTACTATCCCTTTGGTGAACAACTATTGGTGGGTACAAGTATAAAGTTGTGTCACCTTTTAGGTTGACTTATCAGAACGACTGAATTTGAGTTTTTGTATCTAAAAATCAATTTTATTCAAACATATGATCTAGAAAAATTCGTTCTAACTAAATTATATATGGGCTCACACTTTTTCAATAGGAAATGTCTATTAAATGCATGTCTTATACTAGTTTGTATCCAATTACTACAAAAATAAAACTATTTCTGAAAACTAACATTTCAATAACTCTTACTATTTTTTAAGATATATTTTTAATAACATATAAACACCATTTTATAGAACTCAAAATTAAGAATATTATTATATAGAATTTATAGTGTTTTAATTAGATATAGTATATTGTAATTAAAAAATTCAACAAGTATGTATTTTATAATCCAGAAGATGTCAATTTTGAAAAAGGAAAAAATATTAAATCATATTAAAAAAAAATTAAAAATCGCATGACATTCTAGATGAGAGAGTCCTCTTGAAGAATGTATGATTTTTCTTTTTGTTAGAATAGATTTGTTTTGAAAAATGTAGTGGGAGATGAAAACTATCAATTTCAGTTGAGTTGAAATTTAAATTGTTATTAAAGATAAAATATAGATCTAAAGCCAATTTTTATTTTTGATTGTTCTATCTATATATGTTTTCTATAACATAATCTAAGATGGAGGGGAAATAAGTTCATTTACATATAATTTTGTGGTGGGAACTAGACCCCTAAGTTTTAAATAGCATTTTTCAACAAGTAAAAATTTGTCTTTAGAAATTATGAAAATATATCAATTCTTATTCCAAATAATTATTAAAAATTATAATCCTAAACTTCATCCGTTTCTACACATTTCATTAGTTTACTTCATTATAAAATTCTAAATAATACTACTAGTTTTATGTCATTGAAGATGAATAGTTATAATTTTGTTAGCCTTTTCCTTTATAAAAGGGTGACACAGGTTTGTGCTTTTACCTTGGGGGATGAACCTAATTGGTTTGATGCAAATGTCTTAAAATGACACTTTTAGACCACCTTGCACTCTATGAGTTCTACAGAGAACTCTATAAATGTGCAAAAGACAAAATGTTAGCTTTAAGCTCTTCACTCACCTACATAGGTTCACCAAAAAAATCGACAAATTTTGATGTAGGAATTAGGACTTCTAGATGCTCA